>CAJNDT010004491.1:79943-232443 GCA_905221615.1 Symbiodinium sp. CCMP2592
TAGTACAGTAGTAGTACAGTAGTAGTGCAGTAGTAGTACAGTAGTAGCACAGTAGTAGTACAGTAGTAGTACAGTAGTAGTACAGTAGTAGTACAGTAGTAGTACAGTAGTAGTAGAGTAGTAGTACAGTAGTAGTACAGTAGTAGTACAGTAGCAGTACAGTAGTAGTACAGTAGTAGTACAGTAGTTGTACAGTTGTAGTACAGTAGTAGTACAGTAGTAGTACAGTAGTAGTACAGTAGTAGTACAGTAGTAGTGCAGTAGTACAGTAGTAGTACAGTAGTAGTTGTCGTAGTAGTAGTAGTAGTGGTAGTGGTAGTGGTAGTGTAGTAGGGTAGTACAGTAGTAGTAGTACAGTAGTACACTAGTAGCATAATAGTAGTACAATAATACAGTTGCAGTAAGGTAGTGGTACAGTCGTATTACAATAGTATTGATAAGGCTATAATGAAGCTTTCATAAGGCCTTGATAAGGGCTTGATAAGGCCGTAATAAGGGCTTAATAAGGCTTCAATAAGGCTGTAATAAGGCTTCAATATGGCCTTAATAAGGGCTGAATAAGGCTGTGAAAAGCCTTAATAAGGGCTTAATAAGTCCTTAATCAGCTTCTTAAAAGCTTTAAACAAGGCTGTTAAGCCCTTATTATTGCCTTATTAAGCCCTTATTAAAGCCATATTAAAGCCTTATTTAAGGCTTATAAGAAGCTTATTAAGGCTTTATTAAGCCCTTATTATAGCCTTATTAAGCCCTTATTAAAGCCATATGAAAGCTTTATTAGAGCTTTATTTAAGGCTTATAAGAGGCTTATTAAGGCTTTATTAAGCCCTTATTAAAGCCTTATTAAGCCCTTATTAACGTCAAAGAGTCTAAATGACACCACCGGGGTTTGAGCCCGCGCCCTTTTTCCAGAAGGGCTTGTAAGCCATCCGCTTACCCGCTGAGCTATGGGCGACTAGACGAACTTGGGGACGGCCGTTCAGCAGAGCGTATTGGGCAGGGTCGCGGGCTCAATCTCCGGCGGTGTCATTTGGGTTTTTTCCCAACCGGAATCGAAATTTTGAAATGACCAATAACCGCCAAGAGCACAAGCAAAACCCAAAACCGTGCAAAGCCAGCTGACACTGCCTGAAACTGGCCGAAACTTGCTGATGTTGGATGATATTGCTGGATGAAACTGGCTGATCCTGATACTGACTGATGCCAGCTGATACTGGCCAACAGCTTGGCTGAGCCTGGATGATATTGGCTGATACTGGATGAAACTGGCTGATCCTGGCTGATACTGGCTGAAACTGGCTGATACGATGATACTGGCTGATCCTGGATGATATTGGCTGATCCTGGCTGATATTGGCTGATTCGGGTTGAAACTGGCTGATCCTGGCTGATATCGGCTGATACTTGCTGAAACTGGCTGATACTTGCTGATGTTGGATCATCTTGGCTGATCCTGATATTACTGATGCCAACTGATACTGGCCAAACAGCTTGTGATGCTGGCTTGTCTTGGCTGATACTGGCTGATGCTGTCTGATACTGGCTGAAACCGGCTGATGCTTGCTTGATGCTGGCTGAAACTGGCTGATCCTGGCTGATATTGGCCGATATTGGCTGATACTGGATGATATTGGCTGATATACTGGCTGAAACTGGCTGATCCTGGCTGATACTGGCTGAAACTGGCTGATACTGGCTGAGACTGGCTGAAACTGGCTGATATTGGCTGTGCTGAAACTGCATGATATTGGATGATACTGGCTGATGCCAGCTGATACCGGCCAACAGCTTGGCTGATCCTGGCGATGCTCGCTGATATTGGCTGACACTTGCTGATGCTGGATGGTACTGGCTGATCCTGGCGATATTGGCTGATACTGGCTGAAACTGGCTGATACCGGGATACTGGCCGATACTGGCTAAGACTGGCTGAAACTGGCTGATACTTGCTGATGCTGGATGATATTGGCTGATCCTGGCTGGTATTGGCTAATACTGGCTGAAACTGGCTGATACTTGCTGATGCTGGATGATAATGGCTGATCCTGATACTGACTGATACCAGCTGATACTGGCCAACAGCCTGGCTGATGCTGGCTGATATTGGCTGATACTGGCTGATACTGACCGGTACTGGCTGAGACTGGCTGAAGCGCTGATACTTGCTGATGCTGGCTGAAACTGGCGGAGCCTGGCTGGTATTGGCTGATACTGGATGATATTGGCTGATACTGGCTGAAACTGGCTGATGCTGGCTGAAACTGGCTGATACTTGCTTATGCTGGATGATACTGGCTGATCCTGGCTGAGACTGGCTGATATTTGCTGAAACTAGCTGATACGGGCTGAAACTGGCTGATCCTGGCTGATACTGGCTGATACTAGCTGAAACTGGCTGGCCAACAGCTTGGCTGATCCTGGCGGATGCTCGCTGATATTGGCTGATACTTGCTGATGCTGGATGGTACTGGCTGATCCTGGCGATATTGGCTGATACTGACTGATACTGGCTGAAACTGGCTGATACTGGCTGATACTGGCTGATCCCGGCTGAAACTGGCTGATACTTGCTGATGCTGGATGATATTGGCTGATACTTGCTGATGCTGGATGATAATGGCTGATCCTGATATTGGCTGATACTGGCTGATACTGACCGGTACCGGCTGAAACTGGCTGTTTCTTGGCCCTGGCTGCTCCTGAAAAGCCCTTAATAAAGGCTGTAATAAGGCTTCAATATGGCTTTAATAAAGCTTAACAAGGCTTATACGAGGCTTATTAAATTAAGGCTTTATTAAGCCCTTATTATGGCCTTATTAAGCCCTTATTAAAGCCATATTACCCTGAGCATCCGCTATTGATTAGGATCAATCGGGGCTGAGCCGAATTGATTTCGAAGGAAATCAATTATAAAACTTGATTCTCGCTATGTTTCATATCAATAGGTTAAAATGAAATCTGGAAGCGTAAAATCAATATTTAAATCAATAGAAATTTACTCCAAAATCAATCTTCAAATCAATCTTTATGGGGGCCTTACAGTCCGGGCTGAGACCTTTTTTGCACAAGGAGCACCTGCAATCCTGCCACTCATGGGGTGAAACATGCAGGGTGAAACGTCTGCTAACCCTGTTTCTAGGGTCTTGAAGCTGCAGAGGGAAAGCAGCCCTGTTTCTGGGGTTGAGGAGAGGGCAAGCAGCCCTGTTTCTAGGGTCTTGAGGCTGGAGAGGGTTTAGGGCCCATGTTGTTAGGGTCTTCGTAAGGTTGCACCCTTTTTCGAGAGGCAAGGCAACCCTGTTTCCAGGATCTGGAAGCTTGCACCCTCTTTCGAGGGGCATGGCAACCCTGTTTCCAGGGTTGCCAAGCTTGCACCCTGTTTCGAGAGGCAAGGCTGCTACAGCCGCTCCCTGTGGCTAGAACTCATCGGCCATGCCATCTAGCTCCGGCACCACATCGTGTATGGATGGGCGGGTCATAAGCAAGTGCATAAGAATTCTATACTTGTGCATGCTTTTGACACTGAGCCGTGTGGAGCGAACCCCGGAAGCCGCAGACTTTGCCAGGCGACTGACTCGGCCCACAAAATCTTCCGAAGCGAAGCACCAATGAGCACGTGGGTTGAGAAAACGTGAGTTTTCTACCAGGTGTTGAAACGTATGGTGCTTCATTACAATCCTGAATCCAGGGTACCCTTTTCAAGGGACCACTGGTTCAGGAAGCTGTAGCTGTCGAGAAAGCCTTTTGCGAGGCTTTCTGCCTTGCGAAACTCATTGTCTGCAAGGAACATGTCGGCCTCATCGAAGACTTCGACGAGGTCCGACATGCACTCCAAGGCGGACAGCATAGAGCATTGCACAGGCTCGGTCGTGTCGAGCAGCTTCCTAGCCACTGTTGCGAGTGGCTTCAGCAAGTGTTTGTTCTCGGCACCCTTACACTCCAAGAAAGGAGTGACAGCCCATGGCGTTTTTGGATTGGTGAACATACTCAATCTCAAATTGGTTACACGGGTTTCTACTCGCAGAGCCGTGTATTCCCTTTGAATTGCTGCCCACAAAAGCCCGAGCCTCTCGGCCGGCGTTTTTTTCTGCACGTGGCCGGGCTCGTCCCACCAACAGAAAAATGTAACACCGAGCCCAACAGGTGGGCATATATGCCTTTCGTGAACATAATGTGGAGCCCGTCGCCTCTTACAAGGCGAGTGGTCACACCGTCCAGGGTGAAGAGAGGATGGGCAGACCTCGGGTGCCGTGCTGCCTGCTTCGAGGTGACACGAACGAAGTTTTGCTTGTCCTGCTCGATTTCTTTGACCCATTTGCCATGTCGTGCTGCTTCCTCTTTCAAGGAAGCATCACACTCCCAGCACGGGTAGTGGGACTGCCAGTGTGGCAGTCCCACTACATTGCTGAAAAAGTCGTGGTCCCCTTGCAGGGACCAAATGATGCCTTTGTGATGGCCAGGAGTGAGCGGTTGGCCTTTCAGTTTCTCGAACACCGAACCCTTTTTCAAGGGTTCGTTCTCAGGCCCTTTTTTGGGGTGGTACCCTTTGGCGAGGGCATCGAAGCTCCAGACTAGCCATTTCATGATTCCAGGCCAGGTGCTCGCTGAGGTCGCTATTTTAGGGAACATTGCCATGAGGAAGTGCTTCATCAGACTATCGGAGAAAAGACTCAGAAGACTTCCGAAAGACCACACCATAAGGCTGTCCCTGGTCTGGTACTCCACACCGTCCCCGTGAACGAACAGCGGGACGACCTTCCTCTTCCAGTCCCTGCCTTTGAGGGCAGGTACATTCTCCAGTCGGTCGTCCCCTGTTGCGAGGGCACTGTTCCAAAAAGCTTCGAGCTTGTCCAAGCCCAAAGACTCGAAGATTGCCGGGTACCCTATTGCGAGGGTACTGAAGACCATGTGTGGCAACATGATTCCGGCATCTTCAGTCGAGTCCTTGTTTGTTTTAGGGTCCAAGACCGGGATGGGCACCTGCAGAGGCTCTGGCACACGGCTAGCACTGCAAAACCTTCTCGTCACGTCCCTGGCACAGTTGCCGGGAACTTGCCCGAAGTTGCCAGCCTTGGCCAAGGCTACAACTTCCTCGTGCTCCACCCCGTCCAGTGTGGCGAGGAGGGCCAACCAACACATGGTCGTGGCTGCTATGTTCCCATGAGCCCACAAGGACAGCAACCCTGTTGCGAGGGAGCTTTCTCCTCTTTCAACCCTTTCCTTTTGCTCGGCCGTGCCCCTTGCCAAGTCCAGGGCATGGCCTCTGAGCCTCTTGGCTGGCTGGCCTCGCTCACGGCCGGCCATGGCTCTAGCTTCGCTATGATTTCAAGCCAAAACGGCAGCGAAGAGGTTCTGCTGCCAAGCAAGTTCCTTGAGGTGAGGCTTGGGCCTTGGGGCACTGCGTAAGGTTATTGAGGGTTCGGCTTGGGCTTGGGGCTTCTGGGTTTAAGGACCTAGAACCCAAAACACTGCTCACAAGAACCCTTTCTTTTTGGCAGAGCTGCAGCAGTGCAGTCCGGTCTGTCGCCAGCCTGTTGGCAGGCTCGGTCTACAAGCCGAAGCTGTGACACGAAAAAAAACTTTGTCGAGGACGGTTGTGCTCTGTTTCGAGAGCAACGGCTGTCCTGCTCTGTTTCGAGAGCAAAGGAGTGCTGTGCTCTGTTTCGAGAGCACTGGCAGTGGTCTTACACCCTGTTTCTAGGGATGCCACTGTGCCCGAGCTGATTACTTCAGCTTCGAGGACTTGCTGGGTGTTTTGGCAGCCATCGCCAGGAGTTCCTTCCCCAGGTCTTTCGCCTGGTTCGCCGTGGCCGCCGCCTGCTGAAGGAGGCTCACCACCACCTCCTTCTTGCAGGCTCTCTTCGAGGACACCACCCCCTTCGTCTTCTGCAGCAGCCCGTCCAGGTCTGCCAAAGCTTTTTTGGCATCCTTCTGCGAGGCGGCACTGTAGTAGGACGAAGCCTTGGCCTTTGCCAAGGCCTCTTCGAGGTTGTTGTATGTGCACGACAGCAGGTCCCTTGCCTTCTTGGCCTTGCCCAAGTAAGCTTGCACGTCGTCGTCCTTCTCCTCCGCTGTCGAGCCGTCCTGCAGGGCGAGCTGCCCTTCCTCCTGCTGCTGGCCTTTGCCTTTCCTGCCGCCTTTTCCTTTGGCTTTTCCACCCTTTGTCAAGGCCAGAGCCTTGCCTTTCCCTTTGCCCTCTGTGAGGCCCAAAAGCTTCTCCACGTCCAAGGCGAAAAAGTCCTCCAGGCCTTCTTCCTGCTCGTCGTCGTCTTCGAGGTGGAACTCTTGGCCACGGGACCAGTTCCGAGACCTCCTTCCAGAGGTCTCCTTGACGAAGTCGTGGTTGTCACGATATTCCCACGTGGTTGGGCATTCCCGGTACTGCACTCTGCCCGACTGGCAGTGGGCTTCAAGCTCGGCCTCTGTCCACTTGCTCAGGGCTTCTTTCTCCGACAACCACCTGTCAACCTTTCTCAAGGTCGTCGCCTCCTCCCTGTTTTCTGAGAAGTTGGCGAACTGTGGCACCTTGTCTCGAAGGAACCACAGTGTCGCAGCAGCACCTTTGTCTTTCTTCCCCAGCTTGTCCTGCTTCTCTTTGGCCTCGGGGTTCCTGTTCAAGTGGGTGTTGTGCTGGCTCCACAACTTGCTCTTGTCCAGCTTGCTGAGGCCCTGCTGGACCTTCGACACCGCCTCCTCTGCGGTGTCGGCTCCTTTTGCAAGGTCCTGAACCTTCTCTGCCAAACTTTTCTCCTTTCCCAGCTTCTTCAAGTTGTGCTTCGTCGGCTTGAGCACCCCTTTCAGGGGGCCCTTCGCCTTGGCCTTCGCAAGAGCCCCTTTCAGGGCCCTTGAAGCAAAAGACTTCGCTTTGGCCGTCGCTTTGGCCTTCGCTTTGGCCTTGGCCACACACTTGGCCTTGGCCTTCACTTTCTGAAGCTTGCTCGTCGGGAAGCTTCCTTTTTTCCCCATTCTGGGGTCTTCGGACAAACCCACTCCTCAGGAGTGGGTTTTCTGCGAAAAAAACTAAGCTTGAAGCTTCTTTCTTTGAGCCACATGGCGGCCCGTTTCGGCTTCTGGTCCCGGAGTTAAAAAAAAAACATTAGAGGGTTTTGTGATGGGGTGTAGGGGCTTAGGGGGGTAGGGCTTTGGGGGTTTGGTTTTTGAAGGTTTCAAAGGTTTGGGGTGTTGGGTGTTCTAGGTTTCCGTGGCTTTAGGTTTCAAGCCTTTAAGGCTTTGAGGGTTTAAATAATTATTCTTCTAGGGTTTTGAGGGGATTGGGGATTTTAGGTTTCAAGGGCTTTGGGGGTTTGGCTTTTTAAGGTTTCGAAGGTTTGGGGTTTTGGGTGTTCTAGGTTTCCGTGGCTTTAGGTTTGAAGCCTTTAAGGCTTTGAGGGTTTAAATAATTATTATTCTAGGGTTTTGAGGGGATTGGGGATTTTTGGTTTCAAGGGCTTTGGGGGTTTGGGGGTTCTAGGCTTCAGGGTTGTTTAAGGTTTTGGGCGGTTTAAGGGTTTTCGAGGTTTCGGGTTTTCGGGCTTTGATGGTTTGTGGTTTTGTGAGTGTTGCTGTCATTTGGGGTTTGTTGTGCCCTCTTTCGAGGGCTTGGGATTTCTGTTATATATATATATATACACACAAAATACTTCAATCGTACATACCTATAAGTCTATGGAAACTAGATGGAATTTCAGTGTATGTATGTATGTATATATATATATATATGTAGCTACATATATATATATATATATAGCTAAATCATTCCTTTTCAAACGTTAGTAATCGTTTCAATCATTGCAATGCAAAATCTAATCATAGTTTCAAAAGTGATTCAATGTATACAATCGTAAACATATGGTATTTCACGTATAATATACAATATATCATATCTAAAAAATTCTGAAACAATCCATCAAATATATATATATATATATATGTATGTTAAAATTTCTAAGTAAATAGAAAAGTACATCCAGAAACAAACATATACAAACATAAGTGCAGTAAGCACCCATAAATAAAAAAAAGATAAATTACATGCTTGAAACATACATCACACCCTCCCCACCCCGTCCCAAAACCCAAAAAAGCGCCTAATTAACCATTCCCTTCACCTCTCAATCCACCCACCTCTTCCCACCCAGCCCCACGGCAGCACCACCAAAAAAAGCGCTTACATTGGCCAGCCCCAAAGACCCATCCCCTGCCATCCACCAAACATTATTTTCTCCATAAACAATTGGTGTTCGCCCGGCACCTTGAAAAAGGTGCCGGGTTTGATTAATCTGATCAGATTCTGATCAAATCTGATCAAATCTGATCAATCCTGATCAAATTCTGATCAAACAGTGGTTTGATCAGAATTTGATCAGATTTGATCAGATTTGATCAGATTTGATCAGATTTGATCAGATTCCACAGTTCCTGCCACCAGCCTCCCCCACCCGCCCCCCAACCCGCACCACCTAGCTTCCCGCCCTTCCCACCAACCCAACTTCCCCCCTTCCACCCACCAACCACAGTGGCAACCACCACCACCACCACCGTCCCCCCCTCCCCTTTCCCACACACTCTAAAGTTTCCAGCCCTTTGCCAAGGGCTTCAAACTTTTGTTGTGTGTCTTAGGGCTGGGGCCTAGGGTTATACAGGCTAGGCTTTTTGGGGCTAGAGGGTCTAGGGGGTTGTAGGGTTCTAAGGTTTAGGGTTTTCGTGTCTAAAACCCTGAACGGTTACAACCTCTGAAACACTAAACCCTTAACCCCTAAAACTCTAAATCACTAAGCTTTGAAACTTAAAACCTTAACCCCTAAAACCCTGAACCCTAAACCTCAAAACCCTTAAGAACCCCTAAAACCCGCAAAACCCTTCACCCCTAACACCTTTTACCAGAACCCTTAACCCCCAAGCCTTAAACCTTGAACCCCTAAAACCCTATCCCTTAAAAATCTGAACCGGTAACCACCAGAAACCCAAAAACACAGCAACCCCTAACCCCAGAAACCGTAACCGCCAGCCCCTGAACCCTAGGGTTTAGGGGTTAGGGTTTCGTGGGGTTTAGGGTTCAAGGGTCTAGGCAAAAGGGTTTGGTGGGGCTTAGGGTTTACAACCTAAACCCTTAAACCCCAAAGCAAACCCTAAGGTCAAGGGTTTAGGGTTTGGTGGGGTTTAGGGTTCAAGGGTTTAGGCAAAAAGGTTTGGTGGGGCTTAGGGTTTGAAGCCGAAACCCTTAAACCCTTAAGCAAACCCTAAGGTTAAGGGTTTGGGGTTTGGTGGGGTTTAGGGTTTAAGGGTTTAGGCGAAGTGGTTTGGTGGGGCTTAGGGTTTGAAGCCTAGACCCTCAAACCCTATAAAGCAAACCCTATAAGGTTAAGGGTTTAGGGTTTAAGGGTTTAAGCGAAAGGTTTTGGTGGGGCTTAGGGTTTGAAGCCGAAACCCTTAAACCCTAAAGCAAACCCCAAACCCCAGGGCCCAGCTGTTTTCGCTCGGATGGACAACGAGCTGTGTGAAGGGTGAGACGGGCCTGGACGTCGGGTTTCCACAATTATGCTACTATATTATATATATATATATATAGTGTCTACTATATATATATATATTATATATAGTTTAAATTTATAGTATATATTAGCATTACAACATATTAGAAGCTCTTAGCTTCTAACCCTAGAGGCCCGGGTCTAAAGCCTAAGCTTAAGCCTTTAGGGTTATGGGGTTCTATATTGTGGAAACCCGAAAAAACACTGCCGCGCCCTATTTCTGGGGCTGCAGTGTGAGGCTAGGTTGCAGCACCCTATTTCTAGGGGCTGCTTTGCGACTGTAGCACCCTATTTCTAGGGGCTACTGTGCTCTTGGCACGGACCCTTTTTCAAGGGCCCAAGGCCCTATTTCTAGGGCCTGCTGCCTTGCGAGGCGGTTACAAGTCTCTGCAGTCTATCATCTGACACAGAATTGCTTCCGTGGCCACACAGAGGTCTCGGAACACTCGCACACCGGGCTTCTTGGCCAGGTCCTGGTGCCGCTCTCTTTTCGTGGTGATCGCGAACACCTTCAACCCTTTTTCAAGGGCTTCCTGCAGGATCACTGGATTGTCGTCCAGGATCAAAGAGCAGCCAAGACTGGTTGCCAGGGCGACTTTCCCGTTTGGCCCGCCCCTTTCAGGGCAGGTCCAAACCCCAGTCACCTGGTCCCGGATATTGGCTGCCTCCAGCATCCTGTACATCTCCTGCACTCTCGCCTCGTTGTGAGTCGGAGTGACGAAGGAGATTATAAAGACTTCCCAGCCCGCTTGCTTGAGTGCTCGCACGGAAGCACTCCACATCGGCCGGATCTCGTTCTCCTTCCCCAGCTGCAGGACTTGGTGCCAGTCCAAGCACAGCTTGGCCGCCTGGAGCACCTCAGCCCTATTTCTAGGGCCGGGAGCTGTGTCCGGCTCCGGCTCCTTGGCTGCTGGCACACCTTCGGCAGCAACAGCCTTGCCCTTGCCCTGAACTGCCTTGCCGACAGATCCCTTGGGCTGCTGCTGCTCCCCTTTTTCAAGGGCTTCGGCTGCTGCTCCTCTTTCGAGGGCTGCTCGCTAGAGTTCCCCTTTTTCAAGGGCTTCGGCTGCTGCTCCTCTTTCGAGGGCTGCTCGCTAGAGTTCGAGCTCTTCGCACCCACTATCTCGATGCCTTCAGGTGGCACCGGGTCCAGCCGTGGTGGTGTGCGGGAGCGGCTGGCCTCGGAGGAAGTGCTGGTGGCTCGGTGCCGCCTTCCTCGCCGGGCTTCCCTCAAAACTACCGGCTCGGGCCTCGCTTCCATCAGCTCGTCCTCAGTCTCCTCAGCCCTGTTTCTAGGGCTTGCCTTGTAAGGCTCTTGAGAGCCCCACTGTTTCGAGTAGGGCTCCCACTCCTTTCCCCAGCTTGACCCCCACTCTCTGGTCCAAGGCTCTGCCCAGCCAGCACCGCTACTGTAGCTTGCTGGCTCCTGCGGCTTGTCACCCGACCACCACCTGGAGTCCTCGCCGTCGTCGTGGTCTTTTTCCCACCACTTGGCCTCCTCGACTCTGTTTCGAGAGTCGCGGTGCTGGTGCCAGACCCGCCAGTCTTCTTCCCACTGGTTCCACTGCTCAGGGGTCCACCACTGCCCGACCCTATTTCTAGGGTCGAGCTTCTCCTCCTCCCTTTCAGCTGCAGCCTCCTCCCTTTCAGCTGCAGCTGCTTGAGAGTACTGCAGACCTCCTTGGTCCGACCCTGGGCCGAACCTTGCAAGGCGGTCTGCCTTCCTCTTGTTCGAGCTAGTCCCGGTACCTATAGGCTTCCCTTGCCTATTCTTGACTCCCGGGACTGCCCTTGAGGCGGGCATCCTGCTCAGGGTGCCCCACCTCTTGCTCGCTGGCGAGCTCTTAAGCCCAACGGCAGCGGACACACCGGAGTTTTCTCTTGGGCTTGGGCTTCAGGGTGTCTAGGGGTACCTCGAACCTTTAGGCTTTTGGGGTCTCCAGGCTTCTACTTTTAAAAGCTTTGTTGGGCCTCTAGGCTACCTTACTCTGGGGGTGGCTAGGCTGAAAGGTTTTGGTATTGGTTCTTTAAGGGATATATTTTGGGAAGCCTGTTACCGGAAGCCCTTTTTCAAGGGCTCCAGGTGACTAGGGCATTAAATTATTGCTGGAGGCCCTTTTTCAAGGGCTCCAAGTGAATCGGGGCTTAAGTTTATATACCTATATATATATATCTATATATATATATATATAGCTGCGACACTATAAAATTTACGAGCTTACCGGCCGGGGTTTAAAGCTTCAAGGGAAACCCCAAACTCTAAAAGGCTTCACCCTAAGACCCCAGACCCCACACATGTTTGTGTGTGTGTGTGTGTGTGTGTGTGTGTGCGATTTTTCTGCCGCCCTGCCCCCCCCCCCACCCAAATTTGTCCTTTCCTCTCGTTTAGCACCGTTTAAAGAAAGTATAATAAAAACAGATTCCAGAACACTCTTCTAAATTAGAAAATAAGGAAGAAATATAAATATATATATATATATATAATATGGATATATATATATATATATATATATATATATTCCATAATAAGTATTTCCATCCCCGAACCCTTGTTTTTTAGCTCCCGGTGGCCTGAACGGTAAAGTCAGGGTGAGACGTGGCCAGCAGGGCCTCTTGCAAAAAAGCTACTTCTGCCCACCCTGTTTCCAGGGCGGGCAGCTGCACAGTCGACCCTGTTTCGAGGGTTCAAGACCCTCTCTCAAGGGCAGAGCTTCTTGCAGACCCCCTCTCAGGGGTATTTTTTGCAAAGGCTGGTCCTCATTGCCTGGGCCTGGTCCTTCGTCATTTTCGGATCCTTTTCTAAGGCTTTCTTGATGATGTCGATGACCTTCTCGTACTGGCTTGTCCATCTTTCCGGCACCTCCGTGATCAGGAGTCGCTTGCCAGCCGGCCCCAAGGTACCAGTCAGGTAGCACCGGGCCGGCTTGCTGGCCTTGGTCTTCCTGACTGCTTTCCAGCCGCCCACGTGGCCGGGAATGGGCTGAGAGGCAGCCGGCTTTTTCAAGGGCTGCTCTTTCGGCTCTTGGCCCTTTCCCCGACCTTTCTTTGCCTTGCCTTTGCCCCTTCCTCGTCCCCTTCCTCTGCCCCTGCCTTTGCCTTTTGCAGGCTTGCTGCCTCCAGCAGCAGCACCCGTCCCACCACCGCCCATTGCCTCTTTCAAGGCATCAGCAGCCTCCTCTTCTGGCTCCTCTTGGCCTACCATTAAGCTCTGCCCAGCTCTTCTCTTCAAGAAAGACACCGAGCAGGGAGCTCGTCCCTTTGACAAAGCTTCGTCTGCACTCTCGAAACTGCTTGCCTGGCTTTCCCCAAACATTTTCGGGAAACCGTCCGAGTCCAGGGAAGGCTTGGGCCGCAGCTGCCTGCCTTCTTTCGAAGGCGGCTTCCTGTCTTCCAAGGCCAGCCTGGGTCCCGTTTCGGGGACCTCCTTGTCCTGGAACAGGTCCAGAAGCTCTTTCAGCTTCCGATATTCGAAAGCCGTGAGCTTGCTGGCTGCATTGCTCTTTCCCTCAACCTCTGCCCTCGCCCATTTTCGTGTGTGGTTCAGCAAGCAGCCGAGTCGCTCCCCTTTCAGGTTGCTCCACACCGACCCGTTGAAAGAAGAAGTGTTCACGGTCGGGTCATCTCTCATGAGCTTCAGCAGGGCCTGCCTCATCGGCTGGGTGTGGACCTCACCGGTCGGTTCGGCCCTCAGGAGGTCCCTGAGCAGGTCCAGGTTGCGAACCAGACCCTTTGGGTCCACTGCACCAGACCGACTGATTAGCTCGTAGGGTCCCAGGTCCTTGATGAGGTCCTTGTGGTCCCCCAGCACTTTCAACAGCACACCTTCGTCTGTGAAAGGCTTCGGGGTGTGCCTGGCCCCTCCTCGCCCCTTGGCGGCCATGCTTTCCACCCTGTTTCCAGGGCAGAAAGCTTTCCCTTCCCAGGATGCAAAAAACGGTCCTTAAGTTTTCGCTCTCCACCCTGTTTCTAGGGCAGAAACAAACTTGCCGTCCACTCCTTCGGAGCTCCAGCAGCCTACACCAGCTGCTCCCACCTCGCTGCAGGGAGCAGCACACTTGAGCCAAAGTTGCAGGCCGCCGGCAGTGCACATGCACTCATGTTTTCGGGCTACATATGTTTGAAATCGATCCCTGTTTCGAGGGATCAGGGAGCAAGAAAAAATCAATACCAGAATCAATCGGAAGTATCAGTAAAATCAATAGAAATAAATATGCCAAAATATATACTTCAACAGAGAAAAAATCAATATCAATATAATTGATATAATCAATATAGGCCATCAAAATCAATATCAATGGAAATTTATCCAAAAATACTGATTCTAATCAATAGCGGATGCTCAGGGTAGTAACTAAGAGGCAGCTGAGGCACAACTATACGGTGAGGTGTACTACGCACCGTTCTCGCAAGATGGCCTGCTTCAAAACAAGCTCCTGAGGCCAGCCGATGTGATCACCCAGAACCTCTGCATCACGTGCTGGGGGAGCCGCATCATCGGCACCCGGCAGGAGGACGAACTCTATACTTTTGGTTTTGGGTCGTCGGAGAAGCCCTGCATGTCTTCCAGGGATCTCCGCGTGTGGGCGTGCCAAATGCCCAATCTGTTGCCATTGCCACTTTACGAGAGGGGGTGGCGGCAACAGTAGCGGGAGGCACCGTCGCCACATTCGAGCACAGCACAACCCTCGATCGGAGGGCCGTGCGAACATGCACGTCGGAAACCTAAACCCTATGTTCCCTAATACGAGGGCTTGAGCTAGTGCATGGTGGTAGTAGCGCACTCGAGCGTGGCCCGGCAGCTTCCGCTGGTTGAGGTAGTTCTGGGTCTTGTCCGTTGTCTCCATCTGGTGGAGGTAGTCAGAGAGCGGCATCGGGGAGTGTAAGTAGATCAAGTGGTCAACGAGCTTCGAGGCCCGGAGCCGCACCTGTCAGGTGTCAGCACGTGTGCGCTCCGCAATGTAGTCATGGCAGGCTTTGTTTGAAAGGCACAGCTGCAAGAGGCTATTTTCATCCTCGGAAAACCTGAGGAATTTTTGGCCAAGGAAAAGCTGACGGCTCCCCGCTGTGGGGAATCGGAACCACATGTGGTGCCTGAACCCTGGGCGGAGTCTCCATATGCGAGGCAACTTTCAAGGGGTACGAAGTTCAGGAACCGCGGAGTCGAGGCTGGATGGGCTGGAGCTAGGCTGGGGCTTTCGGAGGCTTTGCGACCATCTGCTGGATCCGGGGCTGGCCGCATCTGCGGCGGGGGGTGATAGGCCGAACCTGTCAACGTAGGTCGAAGGCAGGAAAGGCGTACGTGTAGCTTGCATATTGCATAGGCTCCAAGGGGCAAGCTGCGCAGCGAGGCTTGGGCTGGAGAAGTTCTCTGTCAGGCTCTGTAGGCTCTGGACCCAGCCAGCTTGATGCCGAGGAGGTATGCATGTCAAGCCACCACCAGTAGACTAGATGTGCTGGTGCATTCGTCGTTGAGTTGGGACGGGCGTGCCCAATCTTGCATAGGCAGATAGGCTAAGATGCGGGGGCAAACTGTCCAAGAAAACAGGAACTCCTGGAAGCTGGTTTCCCGAGGCTGTCCCATGTGTCCAGGCAAAAGCAAGCTCTCGAGAAAGATCTGTAGATACCAGGATGTTGCTGTAGAGGCCATACGCACCGGGGCGAAGACGAAGCCAGGCACACGCACCCAGCGGGGTGGCAACGTCTCGTAGGCTGCAAGGCTGAAGCCGTGGGCTTGGCTGTTGCTTTGTGCTTGCTCCGACCACGGCGCGGCATGGCGGCGGGAAGAGAGTAGGTGTTTGGGGTCTTATATCTGACACGCAAGGCTGAGGTATGCGAAAATTCGGGCTCAGAGGCTCGAAGGTCAAACCTGACCCGATGCCGCGGCAGAAGGCGAGGTCGCTGGACCTGATCAGTCCGAAAGAGCCACGTATTCGTGACACTCGCTGCTGAGCCTGAGCCAAGTAGGCCCGGCACAAAAGAGCATGAGGCGGGGACCGACAGTGCAAGACAGGAGCAAGTCAGGCAGGCGGGGGCCTTGGGATTCGCCCATGTAGCCAAGCAAAGGCAGGCGGTCGTGCAAGGGTTGAAAGTGCCATTCGTAAGGCAGTATACGGATGGGCACAAAGTAGAGAACCGCGTCGGATGCTCGAGGGTGTGCATGGGCACCAAAGTGACTAACTCGGCTAGGCTAAATGCTCTGGCGGGGCCCAAGGGCAATATGACGGCGGCAAGCTAAGGCTTTGGCCGAGGGGAGTCTACCTTGGCTGCGGATTACCCTAGTCTGGCCTTTCGAGAATCTGATGTGCTAGAGCCAGTGCTGCGATTTTAGACGTGTAGAGATTCACAGCCTCCGAAAAATTTTCTTGGCACAAAAGCAGGTAACGTCGATAAGCCCGCTTGCGGGCGGAACAAATTGCACCTCACCACTCCAGATGTTTTCGAAACCAACTAAGCGAAGTCGAGGCCACGAAATGGAGTCGACAGGCGATGGTCGCACACTTGTGCCGTGCAGCCGCGCTGTGAGCTTGACTCTCGCACACTTGTACGGTGCAGGTTAGAGCCCAAGCCCTCACGGATGGACCGTGTCACTGGCAGTTGGTGTTGTTCACCCCACGACGGCCTAATTGCAGGTAGTTCACAATGTTCACAAAATTCGAAACGAACCTAAGCAGCTGAGTTACGCAGGGTGTAGTATGCCCGGCACAAGATCCATGTCGCTCCCATCCGGAAATAGTTTTCCAGGATGCAGGTGAACTCCGCATCGGTCATTGATCTACTTCCTGTAAGCATTGAGCTGCATGGCAAGATGACCATCTTCCTCCATCTGCGAATCATCATCAAACACGGTGGCCTGGTAAGCATCGTAGGCTAGCACACTGTGTCTGGAACGTCGGGCTCTTCTCCGTAGCCTTTGGGCTGTTGATCTTGCAATTTCTTCCAAGGCTCATAGCCCAGGTCATGCTGCGTGTTGTTGCCAGTTAGAAAAAGCCGCTCATTAACCTGCATTACGCTGTGGTGTTGAAGAAAACATGAGCGTACTCATCAACGGTGTGAGCGCGCAACGGCCTTGATCATCAACTGCTCTTGGCAAGCAGATTGGCACGCATAGCCTCAAATAGGCGGATGTCGCCACATCTGGCCTGAGCAGTTTGACGAATCCTATATATGCTTCGGGCAATGCTGCGTGCGTCTTCCGTGAGCCCTCCATAACCTCGACACACTCACTCATGTCCAGGTCGGGGTCCGCGACCTCTTTTAACGTCTCGCGTGCACGTTCTTTCTGTCTCGGGGTACACAAGCTACTCGTCGACCTCTGCCTGGTTGGGGTGGCTTCACCATGCTTGACCCCTCGTCGTATTATTACTCAGACCCGTGCACCGCAGGCTGGAAACGCCCTTGCCGACGTGCTCTGGACGGGCTCACGGGAATGTCGCTTGCCTCACCCTCCATGAGGTGGTCCGCGGATGCGCTTCGCTCGATCCGCGGAGACTCATCCTCCTCCGCCGCCATTTTCGTTCGGAAATGATTGCGATTTGGAGAAAGCATTTGCGCGCAAATGCTTGAGGACCACTCGCCTCTGCTTTTCTTTGTGCTGCAACACTCGCATGCGACTGCGGAATTCCTAAATGGCGAAACGACCGGGTGGTGCATGGATATATGTAAGGCCCGCTCTTGGTCCCATCATGTCCCGTCCCGTGCGACCGTTGGCCCCACCACGAAGCCTGATAGTTCCGGCCAACAACAAACATGGATCTAATCTCGCGCCAGTCGTTCTACACCACCCAAATGGCCCTGGCGATTACTATCCACCTGCTCCGCTCCCAATCAGAAGCGGGGACGGCTATCCCCCATGTCTCCGGGGGGGGGGGGGGTCGAAAGAGCAATCCGCATTTCTGGACGTCCCCCCAACATGTTCCGTGCAGGAATGCAACAACGGCACAAAATGCAGTGGATACTTGTCTTCCTGACTGTCGCAGGCTGCGCATGATTCATCCCCGGATCTCCGAGACGGGGTGCTGAAACCGGGTGGTGGCCTGAATGGCTCCCTAACCTCGGGTGGTGGCCGCTCCCTAAACTCGCTGGTGCCCCGAACCTGAAGTTTTATCCCGCCCCGGTTTGGGTGCTGAAACCGGGGTGGTGGCCTGAAGGGGCTCCCTAAACTCGATGGTGCCCCGAACCTGAGGTTTTATCCCGCCCCGGATAAAGCCTCAGGTTCGGGCGAGCTTAGGGAGCCCATTCAGGCGCCACGGTTTCAGCACGCCAGACCGGGGCGGGATAAAACCTCAGATTCGGGGCACCAGCGAGTTTAGGGAGCCCGTTCAGGCCACCACCCGGTTTCAGCACTCCAAACCAGGGCCGGATAAAGCCTCAGGTTCGGGGCACCAGCGAGCTTAGGGAGCCTATTCAGGCCACGGTTTCAAACCGGGGCGGGATAAAACCTCAGATTCGGGGCACCAGCGAGTTTAGGGAGCCCCTTCAGGCCACCACCCGTTTCAGCACTCCAAACCGGGGCCGGATAAAGCCTCGGGTTCGGGGCACCAGCGAGCTTAGGGAGCCCATTCAGGCGCCACGGTTTCAGCACGCCAAACCGGGGCGGGATAAAACCTCAGATTCGGGGCACCAGCGAGTTTAGGGAGCCCCTTCAGGCCACCGACCGGTTTCAGCACTCCAAACCGGGGCCGGATAAAACCTACCAGCGAGTTTCGGGAGCCTGTTCAGGGCACCACCGGGTTTCAGCACCCCAAACCGGCCCCGGTTTGGGGTGTTGAAACCGGGTGGTGACCCTGTCCGGAGCCTGCGGTTTGCTATAAGAGAACGTCCATACGCCGGTGTGAATCCCCCGATGTTGGGCACATCGAAGAGCTGTTCGACAGGAGAGCTTCAGGGTTTCTGGGTTTGCGGCTGCCGGGCTTAGGACTTGTGGGTTCGGGGTTTCTGGTTCTGCGGTTTCTGGGTTCGGGGTTTCTGGGTTGGGGTTGTTGGGTTTGGGGTTCTTGGCTCCAGGGTTTCTGGATTTGGGGATTCTGGCTTCAGGGTTTCCGGGTTCGGTGTTGCTGGGTTTAGGACTTCTGGGTTTAGGGTTCTTGGCTTCACGGTTTCTGGTCTTGGGCTTTCTGGGCTTGGGTTCTGGCTTCAGGGTTTGTGGATTTGCGGTTGTCGGGCTTGGGGTTCGGGGTTTTTGGATTCAGGGTTTCTGGGTTTGGGGTCTCTGGTTTTGGGGTTTCTGGGTTCGGGGTTTCTGGGTTTTGGGGTTGTTGGGTTTGGGGTTCTTGGCTCCAGGGTTTCTGGATTTGGGGATTCTGGGTTTGGGGTTTCTGGCTTCAGGGTTTCCGGGTTCGGTGTTGCTGGGTTTAGGATTTCTGGATTGAGGGTTCTTGGCTTCACGGTTTCTGGTTTGGGGTTTTCTGGGCTTGGGTTCTGGCTTCAGGGTTTCTGGGTTTGGGGTTGCCTGGTTTAGGATTTGGGGGTTTCGTCGCTCACTCTCGCACGCAGCAGGCAAGGCTCCACATAGGGGTTCTCCGTTTCCGGGATTCGGCGCTGGGTTGTTTCTTGCCCCCCTCAGCATTTCATAGTTCTTGTAGGGGGTCTGCAATGGGTAACCCCGGAAAGGTCTAAAATGGGTCCGCCCCCATTCCAGACTCCTCATACGTCGACTGCCAGCAGCCACCCATTCAAGACCCTTCCAAACTGCGGGGATGTCAATGGAGTGCGCGACCTGTGCAGATGCCATCTAGCTTGGCCTTGTGTTGTGTGTGTGTACCGCGGAGCCGTGGTCTTCTGCAAGAACGGCAGCCGAAGTTTGAGGACAACCAAACCAACGGCTGTGCCGCTCACGGGGAACCTGTGCACAGCTGTGCGCGTTCAGCAGCTCACCCACTATGGGGCGCACAGTCGTGGCAAGCTTTTCCAAACAGAGCCAAACACGTCGGAAGCAGCGCATTGCATTTACAAGCCCCCCTCCCCCCCTTCCAGCCCTGGCCCTCGAATGCACTTCCAACCCCCCCCCACCGACCAAGGGCCAGCAAGATGGGGGATGGACGGATTAGCAACTCACACAAAGCAGCCTATTTGGACCTTCAGCCCAAGGGGCCTGCGTAAGGCAAAGTCGAATCTAAGGCTTGTATGGCTTGTGACGTGCTACAGCGTCTACTGTCCTATACAGCGGCACTGCAGTCAAGCTACAAAATGAGGATAAGTCAACACGGCGCCCTCTCCAAGGGTCCTACAGTATAGACAAGTGGATTTCACATCGTGCATGCACAATGCAGAACATGATGTAGCGCGACGACGGACTCCATTTGTCAGGCCTATTATTGCAGGGACATGTCGTTCAAAATGTCTCCGACCACGCAGACTGGCTGTGCCGCGTTGACTTCGGGGATATGCTAGAAGGTGACAACTTTTCAACTAGTTAGATGCTGCCTATACATGTTGTGTTCGATTTGGATGCATTGCCCCGAACGCGATCGTGCGCTGTGCGGTAACAACAAGCCTTAGAGGTTTCTGACTGATGTCTTGCCTCAAGAGCGCGGCCCATTGCTGCGGCTTGTCCCGAAGAAACCTGGCGACGAAGTCGCTTTGGCGGGATGGGTCCTCAAAGCTGGACCCAGGCGCGAGAAGTTCTTGGACTTTCTGCAATTGGATGTGCATGTCCTTTGTGCCGGTTGCTGCCGACCACGGCTTGTAGAGGTCCGGCAACGAGAGGATTTTGGGCCTGTCTGCAAAGCAAGCCTGCTAGCTAGTGTCGAGACCATCACAGAAGCCGAAGACGAGTCGGTCATGGCGCAACACATCTACGACAGCAACAATACGGACCAGCTGCCCTTGTCTGCAAGTTGCAATGATCGATTCTGGGCATCCGGACTGCGACGGTTTGTTTGGTATACTTTGGTGATGACATGAAGGCATGAGGAAACAACGGCAAATGAGCAGAGCAGGCTTGCCTCTTCAGCACTTTGATTGAGCAAACCGGGCATCGCTTCGGCCTGTCCCGTGTCAGCTCCAAAGCCTGCAAACGTTTTTTTTAAATGCAGCTTGCCCTTTGACTGACATCTTCTCGGATGCTCCAACATCATGCGTCAAATCTGCCACAGCAAACGAGCCAGCAGCATGTCTGCAACAACCGAGAACATCGATGAACATCCTTTACCTTGTAGGCCCGTCACCTGAAGCTCATGCAGGTGCACTGCACCATAGGCCTCTGCAAAGTGGAGCGGCTCTCGACCTGACACCCGCTACTTGTACTTCGACTACTTCAATGGATCTCGTATCAGACTGCATCCGAGGGGCGTCCTCGCTGCCGCGGCTGCGCTGCCGACAGTCGCGCTGCCGCCGCCAGGGTGATGGCTGCCCAAGTACCGATGTGACGCACTTCCTCTCAAAGGGCAGCAAATCACAGAATGCCTTCATGGAGGAGCCCCCGCCTCCACGGCTTTCGCGCGCCTGCCAGCTGCCGGGAGCGGCAGCTGCGCACAAACTGGGAGGCATGGTTGACTGGACCCACACAAGGCCACAGTGGCCATGGCATTCTACTTGAAAGTGCACGTGGGGGGATGACCTTTGCAATCTAAAGTTCACTGTGGCTTGTAGACGGGGTGGGCATGAGGATGCCACTTGACTCATGATACGAAAGCTGAGCATGCCAGGTCAAACGGCCGAGTGTCACATTGCATCCGCGCCAGAATGCAGCCACCGTCAAGGCAACGAAAGCGACAAATACACCATGTCACAAACATTCCAAACAAAGCTTTGCAGAAGTCTTCGGCTTACGAACCCCCCACACACACACACACCAACTCCACGACAAGTGGAAAGGGAATTTAAGTTCACCTGGCCTATCCACCTCGAAACCAACGCAGCGTCGCTCACCAAGTCACCCCCACGCATTACAAAAAGCTCTCTGCCCTATCTATCCAGTTCTTCAATCCCGCTTCGTGCCGATCTTTTCCTGTGTCACGCGGGTCTGTCTGGCTGTGTCTTATCCCTTAATCCGTGCTACTAGGGCATTCGCAACACTCTTACTGCAATGACGAATTTCTCAAAGATTACCAAACATGATCCGCCCTGCCAGGATTTTGCATTCACTTGTACACTTCTGTCCATCTAGGCTTTGGCATCAGATTGGCAGTTCCATCCTGCGTCATGGAGATGTCTTTGGCACAGGACTCTCTGCTGTTGGCTGATGCAAGAGCGCGCCCATGGAGGCACTGGCCAGAGAGATGTGTCAGCTAAGCTCACCGCTCAACTTCTCGAAGACCGGAAGGAGCCTCTCCTGGAATGGACAGATCGTGACGTGACGGACAACTACCAGCTACATTGTTCTTGCACCTGAGACCCTTGAAGGCCAATCCAATCAACTCTGCTTCGAAGCAAAACTCCCTGCTAGTCGCAAGGAGCCAAATAATCTACGACTACGAAGTGACTACGATCGTCAAATCTGCATAGTGACACAGTGCGATCAAGAGCATGCTCCGAAATAGGGAATGTGTGGCTGAAGCTTCGCGGCCACGCAGCAGCAACTAGCGACACAACTAACTGACCCCCGAGGAATATGGGATTGGCTGATGCTGCAAACTTTGTGTGATGTGAGCCCAGGGCGCAGGCGAAGCCGATCCGACCGCAAGCCACCTCCACCGCCTCACAAGCAAAGACACTGTCAGCTACCAGGGTGGAATTGAGGGATCCAACATGCTCGGCTGAAGCGCAAATCATGCTGAAGCAACTCAGAACCCTGGGGCCCTCTGCCTGGAGGCCGGCCTGCAGCAAAGGACAGGGTTCTCTCAAACAATTTTCGACCAAAGCTCTGTCTTGGGAAAACCTTTTGACTGATGGCCCTACAAGCCGGGTAATACCAGGAAGATCCCATCCACACATTGCTCAAACGAACATGACCCGAACAGGAAAACTTGGAGTAAGCGATATCTGCTGGAAACCACGTCCCCGCGGTGCTTGCTGTAGCTTTGGCATGGACAAGTCTTTTTCCAAGTCCCTTTCTTCATTTGGCATCCACGCGAACTTGAAAGATCTGCGATTGGCTGGTGGAAAGGCACTGGCGAGACTGTACATCAAGGTCCAGTTACAGTTTCCTGACCCAGCATGCCCCAGCTCGCTCACGGCTTCGTTTTTGACAGTCGCACGCTTTAGCGGTCTCCTTCCCATCAGCTCACAGGCCGCCATGGAGCTACGAGCTCAGTCCAGTGATACCCTATGAAGTGCTTAAGTCTTAAGTTCTGTCTTGAGCGTGCCCGGGGCAAAAAAAAGGCTTGACGCTTGACGGGTCAGCATCAAATAATTCGTTGTGTACAACTGCTGATCCAAATGTCCATTAGGTCCACTCAGAGCAGTCAACCTGAGTACGAGCATGGAAACAGCTGAAACCTTTCGCCAGCATGGCATCGGCCTGAATCCTAGGCCATGTGTAGGCCATGGCTGCAAGTGCAATTGGGATACACCATATTGGGCGGAGTGCACCATCAACTCAGTCTGCGACTGCGATTGGCCTGACCCAAGCAGTCAGGAGGCCCCGACGAAGGCCACGAATGCCTGGCTCAGCTTGTTCAAGTCGAGCACCAAACTACGTGCTGTCGATGCTTCGTGATGGAGTTGCACCGGTCCTGCTCTCAGCATCAAGCTTTCTGAAGATCCATCTTCCTCAGTTGAGGCAGCTGTCAAAACAGTGCGCAGGGCTGTTTGGCATAAAGGAACCAGCGACCCTTATTGCAAGATCTGCAAGCGTGTCTCTGATTCATTATCTTCAGCTCGTCTCGAATCTCCTTAGTAACAACAAGTGTTCGGGGCATCCTGAAGCTGTCGCTCAATTCACACACTAGCACGGCAATCGTCCTTTTCTACTGAGGCCTGCACATGAAGTGCTTCCAGCATTTCCTGCTGTCCGGGCCTGCGAAGCAGTTAGACTCAGTTAGACACACCCTCGTAGCAAAACAGCTCAACCAAAATGAAACGTTGCTTAAATGGAAGCGAGAAGCGCCACACCAGGCTTCCTGAGTAGTTTTCAAGTGCGACATCCCATGTACACACTTGAAGCCTTCTTGCGGGTCGATCGGGTACTCCTGGCTGCAACCAAGCTTCCCTGGGATCATGGGAACATTAGACCCGGCAGGCGGCGCTGCCCGCCTCTTCATGGCCCACACCTTCACGAAAACAGCTCGCAAGCAGCTTGCAGCATGCACCGTGCCTCCATACACAACCTGGTGCCTAATCGGCGAGTCGAAGTATCCAGCTGTGCAGTAAGGCTGGGGCAGAGTGCTTGAATGCATGCGCGTCCACCAGGCCGTGCAGCTCAAGTTCGTGAGTGGCCTGGGAACGACTCAATCATCAAGCAAAATCAGCCATGGGCAATTGACGTCAATGCTCGCACGGCCAAGTGCAGCACAACTCCGTCTCCTTTGGAGCCGCTAGAGGCTGTGTCAATGTGGACTTTGGAGAGCACGTTCCTTCATGACAGGTCGGAACCTACTGCAAAAACACATGACCACACTGACGGACACGGAAGCAGGGCTTGGCAGTCTGTGACACGCTATTCTCGTGCGAGATGCTCAATGCAGCAACAGCAAGCTGTGCCAGCAGGCTCCTGCAAGCAATGTCGAGAAATGCTGCGAGCAAGCACAGATCACGGATGCAAACACGGTGAAGTAGCAACATGCAAACAAGAGGACATGCATCCTGGACATCGCAGTCCGTGATCTTGTCATACGGGACAGTTTTGCTCTCCCGGCCCTTGTCTGTACAAGGCAATCCGCACAACGTCTTCCTCTTCTCCTTGACATACCTGCTTCAGTTGCACTTGAGTCAAAGTTCTCGCCCCTTGTTGTCCATGCTTGACTCGCGCGACGACAGCTGCAGGCGGCAGGTCAGACCATGGACTGTATGTCAAACGAGATGCCGGATACCGTCAATGGTCAATGCCACATGTTGAGAACCTCGGTGTGGTACAGTTACCGTCACTCGCTTGCGTTGTACTGAGTGCTTTGACCCCTCCCAAATCTGTGCAGCCATGGCGCGGGTCTCCCACTCCACATTTTGCTGAAGGAAGCAAGGCAAGCAGCACAAACATGTTGCCCAGCACGGAGGAACAAAAAGAAACTGCGCCCATCTCCTGACTTTCTGCCAATCCGAACCATACATGCACCACGAAACTGCCTAGTCACAGTCATAGCCGAAGCAGGCCAAGCTTCAGCTTTGTGGTGAAGTCAACGATCATGTCCTGAAAGCATTGTCTTGATGCTTCCTAATGAGCCCGAACTGGCATTTTCTCTTTCAACGCAGCCTACGTCTGCAACTGTACCTGTGAGGACATCTTGTATATGCGGACGAATCAGCAAACCTCTTGGAGAAGGACTCGTGACACTCGCGGAAAACAAAGTGTGGAACTGATGAACCTGAACTATCTGATGCATCAGATTCCAAGGCACGTAATCAAAATCAAAGGGGGCGATGAGGTTCGGCTCGTTCTGGAAGTATGTGTCTCGCGCTGCCGGAGCCACATAGTCGCCTTCGACGCCCGTGAGGGGAACAGCATCCTCCTGGCAATACCATGTGCAGGTGTCGTGGCTTTCGTGCCGGTCACTCCTCCTAGGATCGCCTGAGCATACTTTCCTGGTTTCCTTGTGACGACACATGCTTTGGGCATGGGGCTCCTCTAGCTCCTACCTCGCCGGCCTCGCTACAATAGACTTTGCCCCTGAGTGGGTCAATGAGCACTCCTGCATCGCCACCGGCATAATGGCGATTGCGATTGACGACGTGGGCAAGCCCGATTGTGAAAGCTTGGGCAGAAACGCAGAATGCATGCCAGGGCCATGGTTGACAAACAGAATTGTAGGGCCAACGAAGCTAGAGTCCTAAAGCAGGCGCAGTCACAAGCTGGCAAGCAAAGGTGCAGTGCAATTGCGAGGCTTGTGCCTGATCCCTGCGGCGAGCGAAAAAATTGTACCTGGCCCCGTCAAAACTCTCGGTGCGATGCGTTGCGCGTATATCATGTGTACAGTGTATAGTGCATGCACGGAAACGTGATCTCGTGCACGCTCAGCCTGGCCATCGAAGCCGCCACTGGCCATAGCGCCCGTTCGTGGATGAAGGTCCACGGCCACCGCTGCGTCCTCACAGCTTTCCGTTCGCACAAAGCTGCTTGCATGCTTTGCCGAAACTCAGCCTTGTGGCAGTGCTTCGAACCGAGCACATTGCCCGTGCGTACATCGTACACCTGAGCTGAAGTACATGTTTCTTGACGGCCATGCCAGGCTCGTCACAAGGCCAGTTGGCAGATGTCGGCAGCGAGGGCGCCACACAAACTGAGCCTTCTTCCGAAGGTGTGGCCATGTATCGCAGGCAGGGGCTTAACCTCAAGCTCGCGGAGGTCGTCACATGGTGTGACACATGGCGAAGTGACGCGAGAAAAGCTGCACCTGCATCGCAGTCGCTGCGCCGAATGGACATGACCTTGCAAATGTGCGGCTAAAGTACATGGTGCAGTTGCGTCGAACTCTGCATGCGTTCCAGTCTTGAGCTGCACACCGCTTCGGAAACAGCGACACTCCTCCAATGACAAGCATTACGTCATCAGAATGCAACAGCGAATCTACTGAACTGATACGAACCCCAGGTCCTGCATGGTACGAAGATCCCACAGTTTGATGCAGCCGTCCATTCCGGCAGTGTAGAACATGTCCATCGACGATGCACTTTGACCAGCGTAAGGCCTCGAAAAATGTAAACAGGGCGACCCACGAGCCAGCGCATCCCATCATCTTGACCACGGGTTTTCCAAGGACTTGGCTGTGCCATGCGCAAACACGTCACGGCCTTTGCGTGTATTGGATCTGGAACTGTCGCCAAAACCTGCTGCGTTCGTTTCGACTCTGAACCACCCTAACTCTCGTTCTCTCTTTCTGCAACTTGCTTATTGCTTGTGTTCCGTCAGCAACTGTATTGATTGCATCCCAGCAAAGAAGCCTTCTCAGCAGCAACGTCCCAAACATAGACACGCTTGCTGGAAGATGCCACCTAAATCTAGCAGTCGGCTGGCGGATCATCGTCCAAAGGCTGCTCACCGAGGTCGACGCCAGCACGGTGCCCGAAAGGACAGCCTCAATGGAGCCACAACAAACCAAAACTCTTCTGCTACAAAGTGCATGGCTGGGTTGGGAACGTTGTTTGCTGCAAGGGCAACTATTCCTTGCCCCGCAGAAGGTTCGCGAGGCAAGGTCAGTAAGCCGCAGCAGCGATAGGAGCCGAGCCTGCAGCACGTGACCGGCAATTGTTGGACCGCCCTGCCCCCCCCTCCCCCCGCACCCCGGGTTGAAGGCCTTTGCAACCGCTTGATGTCATCAGATACGTCCTGGAAGCTTATCAAGCTTCAAAACCAAGGCGACTCCTCTGCAAAGTGCAACAGCATGCTTGTCCCTGTTCTGGCCTGGACATGTAGCTGGAAGCGATACACTGCCAACCGCGCTCCGGTTGCCAGTGCAATGGCCCCATCCAAGCACAGGAAGTGAGAATCCTCCGAGCCAGTGGCCGCTACAGGGGCCTGATGTGAGCAGGCTGGAGGCTTGCCTGGACCTGGTCGAGCAGGGGATTGTCCTCCGAGCCCCACGATGCCTCGGCAAGCTGCTTGACAGACGCATAGCTGACACTGTGACACGGCACCGTGTGCCTGAGAGCGTGAACAGCTGCCACCGCTGCCGCGCAAGCGATCGAAGCGGATGAGCTCTGCCCCGGCATGAGGACTGAGCAGTAAGCGACAAGCAACGTTTACACTGACACAAGCACACACATGACGCACACCCTCTTCGGGCCGGCACCCTGCTAGCGCCCACAGACGCGCGGTTCGATCATCGCCTGCAGGCACCGGACCCAGCATGATCTGCCAAAGTTTCGTGCTGTAACCGAGCTTCTGACCACAGGTTAGCAGCAACGGCCCGCCACCTCCACCAGTTGAGTGCGACTCTGTGTACGAAGGGCCTCAGGTATGGCAGATATGATATCTGCACCGAAGGCAGAACAAAGATGGGTCAGTCGTGCTGCTGCAAAGCTCTTCTGGAACTACACCTTTTGGCTGAGATGAGGGGTGCTGTCGAAACAACAGTCATCAAAAAGGCACAGCATCTCAGTGTTGCGGTGCTTCCCCTGCTCTCGTTGTAGGACGTTAGCAGATGTCAGGAACAGTCAGAGCTGCGAGTCGGGCATAGGGACACAATGTCACCTTGATGACCAGCCAGACCTGCGGAGAGGTCAGGGCTGGGAACATGTATAGAAATATCCACATCGGTCTGTTGAAAGTCCGTGCACAACGCCCGTGCTAGATTGCGATCTGCCGCGTGCCCGCCCCCACGTCTATCTCGGGCCCGTTCCTTGCCTTGCATACTGTGCTGTAGGTGCGAATGTGTTCTTGCTTGCTCGGCAGGCCCTGGACCTTCAACGTCAAGCCAACAATAGACGGATTCAGGAGCTTAAACACTCGACGCCTTTCAAGAATAGATGCTCCTCGGCTACCAGCTATGAACTGAGATGTTTATGCACCTTGCTAAGATTCGAATCAAGGGCAGTCGGTGTCGTAGCACAAGCATAGTGACTTAGTGCACATCTCCGGGAACCAGCTACCCGGCTACCCCGTTCTGTGTTTCAGCGTTTTCAAGCTTCCCAGGCCTCTGAAGCCTTGCAGCACAGAAAACAGAATCACAAAGACTCTTAAATTGCCAGCATGGCTCTGTCCATGAATAGCTTGCCGTGGCTACCCCGATTTACTTCGGGTTGCGTACGCGGTCTCCAGCCTGGCCTAGCGGTCGAGACCCGTGACTGCTGCCTGTGCTGCATGTCAAGCATTGCAAGGCTGGCAACTACCACACATCCTCGCTGTGACTGCAGCTAGCCTCAAAAGGCTGATTAATGGAGCCTGGAGGACGCCCCCTTGCCAGCGGCAGCTTG
Organism: Symbiodinium sp. CCMP2592; assembly: GCA_905221615.1. Lineage (NCBI taxonomy): Eukaryota > Dinophyceae > Suessiales > Symbiodiniaceae > Symbiodinium > Symbiodinium sp. CCMP2592. The sequence continues at coordinate 108,410 of CAJNDT010004491.1, forward strand.
TAGGCTGAGACCTCAAAGCTAACAACTCTACCACTCACCAATACTTGCAAAAGCAAGCCTGCCAAGGGTTTATGGCGGTGGTGGTGGTGGTGATGGTAGTGCTAAAGGGATTATGATAGCACGCCCTTTTCTGGCACTTTGCATCGCATCATCTGCGTCGTGCACAGCGTGTTTAGCTCATGAGCTTCGCTCAGCTGGAATCTGATGTTCTGCTTCGCAGGACACATAAAAGCAGGTGGCCTAGTTGATTGAGCTGCTGGGCCTTCGGATTTGCAGACATGCTCAGCCAGCATTCGCTATCCATTGGTCAGACTTCAGCTCTAGTCAACCAAGTTGCATCTACTTAGAACCTACTTTGCGCAAGGTGCGAGTAAAGATTGACACCACTCAGACTCACCCGCCTGCCTGAAGATACTGATGGCGACTCAGCTTCAATCAAATTTGCGCCAGCTGCAGACTCGTCCGTATCGTCAGCCCTCAGCCACCCCGCGAGGAACGGATCGCCGACTTCCGCCCTCGTAAGCCAAGCGTACCTCCCAAGTCAAAATGGCAGCTTCTCAAGTCTCCGCTAATGATATGCCCCGGCAGTCAAGAGCGAGCGCGGCGACGCAAGAGAATCCTAGCTGACCCGACAGCTGCAAATTACGTATTGCAAATGTCCCCTAATCAGATGTCGGGCGTACGGCACCCTCGCTACCATTGATGCAAGGGTCCTTTGTGGACAGCTTTCAAGTTTGACATGCGCCGCATCATGGCGGACTCCTGCCAGGCTCAAAGCTGCAATACAGCTTGGATCTCGCTACTGTAGATGTCTCTCTAAAATCACGTGCCACACATGGGGACGGAGCGTGTGAAGGCACTGGGGAGAAGTCACCTGCCAACTGCAGAATGTGCTTTGTCGGTGGCTTTCTGCACGCGCATAAACCGCGCTGTGGACGGGCTTAACAGTTCAACGCCATTAACTGATCTGTCAGGACCAAAATGCAGGGTCTGCGACCGGGCAAATGTGTGCTCAAATAGCATTACCAGCCTCGTGGCTGTGCGCACGAGCCGCCGTCGTCCTCGAGTTGGATTGGCTGCAATGAAACGATATGAAAGGCATACAGCCGCTGCCAGTGCCGGTAAGCAGAGAATGCAGAGCTGTCGACTACAGCTAGAAGCGCACATCTCAACGATTCACAGCTTGCTCGAAACTCGTGTTCGGTGTCCAAGGAAGGCCTCAGACCAGCAAAGTCCAACTTGAAGAGTGTCCCCATCATGACGATGAACCTTAAGGAGCTTCACCGCGCCAGGTATCGATTGCGCACAGGCCGCTACACATCGCCAAGGAACTTCGGAAAGGGAAGATGCAGCTGCTTCGAAGAAGTGCTGGAGGACACTGCATGCTCTTTGAACATCCTGAGTACTCATGCAGTCATCTTCCCACTACCTTCCTGATGACATCTTTCTATGCATCCAAGCCTCTGCTCGAGCTCAGCATTCCGCTCCACAGTCAGCGTGGCACCCATAATCTGCACTCCACGACACAGAGCGAAGTACGAGAAGTCCTTTTTGTTGCCTGAAGACGTGACGTCGAAGGTTGCTAACGAGCGCAATTACAACAAACCTGGGGCGTGCTTGTTGAAAGGCACATAACAGCCAACGCAAATTCATACACTCTTAAAGTCACGGACTTGACACATCGGCAAACCTATGCTTGCCATGACAGTGGCCACGCCTTGGTTGTCCTCCGCAATTAGTTGCTTGTAGAAGGCCTCAGCCAACATCTGCCGTCGGTCTGGCACAATCTGAGCAAATCTCGGCATGGTGGACAACGGTCTTGCTCAAACTTTGGACAGGCGGCTCTGAAGATTTCAAGCTCTTCCTGGCATGCGGCGCTGCCGCAGTCATTTTGCTTAAGCCAGCATTGTCTCGATCGCATTACAAAAGGGGGAAAGGACCTCAACATAAACCGCTCAGCGAATTCCGTGCCTGCGGGATACCTGCGATGTCAGCAGCTCGCAACTCCTTCGACCGGGCATCCATTTCCTTCTTGTCCAGGAACCTAAGCGGGAGGTTCGATGATAGCACTGAATGCTGGGACTGGCACTAACACAATGGCTTCGGCGCTGCCGAGACAACTCAACCAAACGGTCGCGCATGGATCGATTCTTCAGGTGTGGAATCGTTGCTCCTGTGAGGCAGTTTAAGAGTGGGCTGTTGATCTTAGTGCAACGGGTTCATGGGCCTGCAAATGCAGTCTGCCAAATGGCAGATGTCAAGCTGCGCACTGCAGCACAGGTTTGACATACGTTGTGCGGAGAGAACGCGCCGAGGCTCTGAGTGGCTGCAAGGACATGACATGCGAGGACACAACATAATTCTGACAAAATAGTCCCTGCGAAGCGACGGGCGGCATGATCTCTCGACCATTCGCCCTTTGCTTTTTGAAAGTGCCCAACAGGAGCCTGGTGTACATGGCCATCTGCTGGTTTCGGGTGGAACTCACTACTTCTGTCTCTAGCAGAAGTGGTGTCGAAGCAGATGGAAACAGGTGGAGAAACGTGACAACTGCTTTCTGGAAGGCAGCTACGACAATCAGAATCCTTTTTGTGAGTGATCCTCCGTGACCGCGCCTGTGGGACCACATCGCTGTTCTGCTTCCGCGGAGGATAGATGGACGGATGTCGAACATACTTACTTGGTTACTTGTGAATGAACCCTAACCAAGCCCATTTTTGCATGGAGCCGTCTTGCACAGTGCAGGCAGTCCAAAAAGGAGAGCACTTCCGAGCGGTCGCGGCCATTGAAGGCTGTTGCCTCCAGGTCAGCCTGAAGGCAAGGCCGCAGAAATGCCCGTTGCCCACACATGTACACTGCAAGAAAGCATGTTGTCAGGATAGATGGGACGGCTTCCGCCAACAAGCACTGTGACCCAACAGTCGGCATGTATCTGATGCTGAAGCCCTTATCTGCCGCGCCTCGTCCGCTCGACCTTTCGTAACGATGCCCATCTGAACAATGATGTACACGAGATGTTCAAAGCGGATGCCTGCAGGGCACGGCATGACCCCTGGCTCCCTGGACCACACTCCCCGAACCTCGACCACCGTGCTTGCCAGAGATGGAGTCAAAAAGCTGCTGGAATCGAGACACCTGCTTATGGATCAAACACACCTCTGGTGATTCTGGTGTTGTGTGTTTGGGTGCTCGTAGTTTCGGATCGGCTGCCGCTGGTTGGGATCAGATTGGGATAGTCTCGGCGCCCGGTTTCGGGGGGGGCGGGGGGCAGTTTCAGTCCGCTTCTCGCAGGCCTGGGCCTCGAAACTGCCCCGGGCCACCGCTACTAGCCTCGAAAGCCCTGAAGCTCACAACTTCCGAGGAACTTCTGGAAGGAACAATGACAGAGGGCTCTTTTTTTGCCTCCCGCCTGGCTAGGACGAACCTACGATGCAGGGCTCTTTAGAAGCTGTGAGCACTTGCGCAGGAGCTGACAGAGAGATGTGCTTGGATTTGCGGTGGTTCCGACACAGCGCTCTAGATGCCGGTCTGCTGAGCAGCCTGTCTAACTAATTCGTCATGAGCTGGCCGCGCTTCGGTCCTCCAGGAATGTTGCAGCTTAGCCAGTTCAGATTATGCTACGTCAGTTCCTAAGCCTGCACGGCGAGCAAGCATCCGAAGATATGTCACTGCCGGGAAGAGATCGTACAGTCGTCGCACTGCCAAGTGCAGAATTCCGGACAGTGTAAGCTAGACGTCGACTCGGCATGGCCTGCTCCAGCGAGAAGCCAGCTCTCTCCCATGCTCTCCTTGGCCAATGCAGACAGTCACGACATGGCTCTGCGTAATTGGCCGAGCCAACTCTCAAGCTGAGCGGCTGCCTCTCAAGTTCACGGCATTTTTGTGCAAGGATGAACAGCTGCGTCCTTGGCTGGTTCACAGCTTGTCATTGCAGGGTTGGTCGTCAGCCTGCAGTGACTGCAGCGCCTTGAACGCAACCGTCTGCAGACCACAGTCAGTCTACAGTGTACGCCGCTTTGCCAGCCACCCCATGCACGCGAAGCCAGGCACCCCTTGAAGAAGACGCTCTTCTGTGTGGACGTCCGCCGCTATCACGAATAACACCCGTTCATTCACGATTTCCGGCAGGTTTCTCGTTCTCCAATGTGACATATCCCGCCCACACTGGGTAGCCTTGGCTTAGGCAGGCTGCACAACCACAAGCCGGCAGCAAAGCGGAGTTCCTACACTGCCAACAAATTATCTGACCCCGAAAAAGCGAAACATTTCCAAAATCCATCTCCCACCGGCCTTTACATGCAACAATCAGAGCAGCCCAGTTCGTGCGCCGTCCTCTCCAGCTGCTCCGGACGCACATGCACCTTGACTGCGGAAAGGAGAGGCTCAGAGGCTTCACTCGGACGAGATCAGTTCAACAGCAGGACCTGCAAAGATCGCTCAGAGATTCTGCCAAGGCCAACCGGATGAACACCTCTCTCACTCATTTTCGGGCATTACTTCTAATGAACTACCAGTAGCTTTCCATTCGGGATTCTGCGACCTTTGGCTTCGCAACAAGTCTTAATGCATTCGATTACTACATCCATCGGTAGCCCGCTGCCATGCAGATCGGAACAAATTCAAAACCGAGTCAGCGGCCTTCACTCCCTCCATTGCATCGGCCACGTCTCTCAGGTGTGGCTGGATGCTGGTGCTACTCGCACCGCGAAATCCTAAGCGTAGACTTGAAAAAGACAAGGAAACAAGTCCAATGCATTGATCCATTTCATCCCTACCGCCTACCTCTGTTGCTTCAACGCGCTCGGGCTGGTGCGCTCGCGGTAGAAAGAACGGAGATAGAGCTTCTCGGAATGCAGCCTGCAGGTGCACCGCTTGGAGCCCCCTCTCGAGCCACAACGAACCACAGGCACTCCTCATGTCGCAAAGCTCCACAAACTCCCGAAAGTCGATGTCCCTGCCATTCTCGGCCCTTGGCTTTTGCAAATGGCCGCATGATCTTCAGAAGCTGCAGCTTCAGCGCACACCTAACCCCGAACGGTGTCAAGGCCAGGTCTCGTTTCATCCAAGGACTCCAAGCAGCTTATCAAATTCCGGACTTCATCTTCTGTCATCGCACGGCCCAGCAATCTCAGCACGGACCGGAAATCGTGCTGCTGCAGAGTGCCTCTGCATTCGCACACTGCGCAAATGGCCCACAACGAAGACTCAATGACAATCGAGGCCCGAGGCTGCTGCCGTCAAGACTGCCATCGAACTCTGCAAAGAGCTGGGCCAGCTCTGCAATATCTTCCTGCAGCTCCAGCTGAAGATAGCAATTTCGAAATCGCTGTGAGTCTACGCTGCCACCATCAATACGAAGCTACAACGTAGTGCCATGAAAGACCTTCTTGACGTCGCAATTGTGCTGTATGCGCTCAACAACAATACCAACAGAAGCGAATCCTTGATCAGCTTCTCAACTTCTGCATCGACCTGCACGTCTGCGTGGTTGGCTTACAACGCCAGGAGACAAAATCACAGATATATACTGATAGACTACAATAGACACCGAATCACAGGGTGAGATGGCAGAAGAAGACATCTGCGCTCCTGCGCTCCCCTCCGTGTTGCGCGCCCCCAACGCCCCCCCCCCCCCGCCCGCCTCCTCAAATTCTTCTAAGCCGCTGCCTGAGCGGAAGCGAACGGGCGGACTTCTCTGCTGCTCCCTACATGGGATCGGCGCGCACCTGCCCGTAACCTTTCATTCTGGAGCTCGTGCACATCGGACAGTTTGAGGATTGCCTGGCAAGTGAAAGCAAACAGCTGAGGTGGTCACAGACTTGCAACAGGGCTGAATTTGCTGGCCTCGGCGTACACTTCCTGTCTTCGCTGACGGCACAAGTCCGAAGGTAGTCCTATGCAGCCGTTATGACTGAAAGACATGCTTTAAGGCTTAACGACGAGGCCAATTCTTCTCTTACTCGATGCTGCTTTCACCACGAAGCTTCATTTGCACCATGGGCTGTGGACGCGAGCCAGAAGGACTTTCGAAACCCGAAGCTTCATGTGATCTCCGACACCCGCACCACCCGCACTGGACCCGCACCTGCTTCCTCGGCCTCGGCCTGTGCTTCCTCTGCGGCTGCCCGCGCAGCTACGAAAGGATCTTCGCCTCTCCATGCTCAGAAAACAGAGGCGTTTTCTACATCTTTTGACTGATCTTCTACTGTTTCCCTGCAAGCAGCTTGCAACCCACCTGATGAATCACTCGCCGAGTGGGTCGAGGAGACACCCAGCGAAGTTGCAGAAGCACGCCGCAGTCTCAGATAGGAAGCTGGGCAGCTAGGCAAAACCCGTGACAGAGCGAAACTGCTGGCGCATGCCATGTCTCTTGTGTCTCTCAGGCAGCTCGAGTGAATCCGGAAGCTTGTCACCGGAAAAGACAGGCTGAATTGCAGAGACGGCTGAGAAGTGTACATCACTGCTCGCTGGTAGATCGCCCGCTTTGCCATGTAGGCAGGGTTTGCGCTTAGCAATTCGCTGGATGGTACAGTCGTTTGTGCTCTATGCCACTCGGAAAACGGTCTCCCGAATGTGTGCAGTCGCAAACCTCGGAAGGGCTCTGGTCTCCAGACTTCTCGACTAGAGATATCGCTGTCAGCTTTGGGATGCATGAACGACTTTCGCATCACCGAACTGTGTGCAGTGTTGGGGTTTCGATACTCGCAATTAACTGTCGCAGTTTGGGGCATTCCCAGTTGCGCTTCACTAGTGTATGTGGAGCAGACGTATTTGCGTCACGGTGTCGGTAGCCATGCCCTCATATCTTCGGCACGCGTCATGATCGTCGCGTTAATCCACTAAGTCTTTTCAGGCTCTTCCCCAATGGCTCGGCAAGCATCGTCTGTACAGCCGCACCTACCTCGCTGCATGCTGCTCTCGTTGCTCCCCGGTGACCCTCAATGCCCTGCTCTTCCTTTCACGGAACATGCATTTACAGTCCACGAGAACGCACCGTACAGACCGCTATCCTTGTCAAACTGCACCATGTGGTTTCTTGAGTTTCTTGCGCCCCTAAGGCTTGCATCACCCTTCTCAAAGGCGTGTCTGGTTGGGAACTGCCTCTCGTCCTGTCCCGGCGGCCGCCGGGTGTCTCTCTGTGTGCTATCGCTCTCTTTCTTCTTCTCTCCTCCTGTCAAATCGAAGCGGGGACCCACATGAATGACTGCTTGCCGGTGCTCCATGCTTCACAGTAAGATGAACACGAACCGGCAGCTAAGCCAAGATTGCCCCGGGTTGGGCTGCAGAACAAGCAGCATCTTTTCGGAAAGATCACCGATCGAGCCACGACGACTTGTGAGGCCTGCGTCCACTTCCCAGGAACCGCGGTAAACACATGTACTAGTTACTAGTTAAGGAAGTGGACGGCTTCCGAAGCGGCCACATGCCGTGCTAAACGCAGTGTGGTAAGGTGAGCATGCCGCAAAGGAGAGCACTTTGGGAAGGGTGGCTTAACAAATTCACACGAATCAGAAGTCTTCTTCTCATGTCACTTTGACCTGACCTATTTGGCTGGCCCGTCGTCCAAGAATGCTGGCACGTGCAGAGACGGCAGGCGGGGCCAAGCTGCGGCTGCTCCTCCGAGACCTGGCCAAGGATTCAGAGGAGAGACGAGGAGAGGAGAGCCAGGGCATGCCAGGGCCAGGGCCTGCCACTCGATGCCTTGCTGCTTCCTCGAGATGAGCTCCTCCCAATCCTAAGCGGAGGGGCCAAGTCTTCCTTTTTTGCGAAGCCTTGTGAGTGATCTTCGGTGTTGCACGCCAGGCCACAAGGTCTTCAGCTCCTCCAAGGCCTGGGCATGGGCTCCTTCTGCTTCGAACCTTTTAATGAATCTCATGGCGCCGGAACGCGGTTCGTATTGCCACGGCCTTTGCATGCCTACATGGCTCGATGTCCGACGAAATCAGATATCACAGGGCGCTCCGAGGTTGCCGAGCTTCTAGTTGTTGCTATGTTGGAGCGCTGCCATGCTCCTTGCCCCGAGGATTTACAGTCGAACGCTGTTGTGACTTCTGAACTTGCCAGCACGCGACGGTGGCGTGATTCAGCTGCACACTCCCCAGTTCATTGACCAGAATCGGTTAAACAACCCCAGGGAATAATGTGATAACGAATGTTCGCAGACTGATGAGCTACGGGGCCATTGCCTCTGCGGACCTCCATCTGCCATCCAGGCTTTAGGATGCTGGACTCGAAAAGCGCATATCTCTCTCTGTGCTGTCCGCTTCGCCTATGCCGTACCTAGCTCCTTAGGCCCTGACTGACCTGAAGAAGGTATGTCAGCAAGTGTCAACATACCACTACCATCTCATTGTGCCGAACAACTAAACTGACGAAATTTCTACAACACCCGACGAAGAGGCCATGACTCGCAAAGGGGCAAGCCCCGCAGCTGATGAGAGATGCGTACTGCAAGCCAGCATGCATTGTCCAACGGATCGCCGCTGACTTGGGATTTGTCCAGGTGCTGCCAATTCTCCTTCGAAGCACACTGACTTTCAGATTGCTGACTGGAGCGACGGCGGTTTGCAATCCGGAGCCCTGTGTGACACCGATCGTCTGAAATCTTAATCTCCTTCAGAAACCTTGCTGGCCACTGACGGATTGCAGGCGACAGATGCGGATCGCGCCTCGGGGCGACAGGAACACCCTGCGCAAACCTGCGTATTTACTAGATGCTCCGAGCCTGTAAGGCCGCTTCTCTCGTGGAAGGCCGTCAGGACGTGTAAGGGCCAATGCACTTGGCCCCAAAGTCGCGACTTTTGAGCTGGCCTGGGTTTCGAAACTACTACGGATCTGGAAGGCACTGCAGCATGATGCCAAGGAGCGCTCATCATCGAGGATGGTGAAATGTCACGATGCATGCCCGAGATCACCTCCCAGCTCGGCGACGGCTCGCCTGTCGAGAATTGCTGATTTGCCCTCGGCGCATGCTGCATGCTGGCTGCAAACATCCCGGCCCTCTCGACTAAGTTCTTGCGGAAGTGCCAGGCTGTCCTGAGAACAGGCGATGTCACACTGACGGTGACGTGCAGCTCTATCAAAGACTGGCAGTCCTGCCCGTTTGACTTTGTTGGGCAAACTTCGTCAAGCACAGGTACCTGCCATGTGGGCTCAGCTTCTGTATCGAGAAGCACCAGGCAGCCCTCTTAAACTATGACCCATGACTGGCAGGACACTGCCGGCCTGCCGAACACGAGGTCGCCAGCCCCCCGGCACTCGGATGAAGCGCACGCCGTGCGGTGCGGCTGCAACTTTACCTTGCTGCGTCCACAACAGCAGGACATCCAAGCAGGTGGTGCATGTAGGCCCAGACTGCTCTACTGCCGCATCACAAGTCTGCTTCCCTTCGATCCGGAACCCCTACAGTACCGGCCGCTAGGCTCTGACGAAGTTCAAGAACTACTGCATCTTGCTGCAAGACTTTGACATAGTCTGTCGCAACAAGTTGCTGTAGACTTGGCTCCAGCCAGCATGGGCAAGTCCGGCGTGTTGCTTGTGATGCGCGGACCTTCTCGGGCTGTGCACTGCGCATGAAAATGTAAGCGACATGTCGGCGTGTACAAGGAGGGTTCTTAGCCGAGCGATCGGATTTCGGAGGCAGTATCTTGCAGTCTCACAAAGCAGCCCAAGATCAAGGCTGATTATGGAATTATGGCCCATCAAAGGCTCGTCCGACATGAAAGCCCTCGACCAATGCGATGTGTCCTGGTAGGCCTTGCCGACACCACACGCGGAGGCCATGTCTTGCTGACGGGTCCTCAACGTCAAACATGATGATTGCACCCTATCTGTCCGAATCCTTAGCCCCTCAGTCCTTCTTCATCTCCGCTCTGCAACATAAGCAGGCGTCACTAGGCTTCATATGCCCATGGCATGGCCCATGTTGGGCAACAAGGTCGGGCTGAAAGGCTCAGCTCTCGAAGGCTATGTAGTCTCGATGTGCGCAGTACCGTACTTAACTCTCGCAGTCCTAGAATTCCCATAGACTGAGTGGGTATCGGCCAAAATGGCTGCCAAGCTGTGACCCGGCCCGCGACACATAATCACTGTAGGTATAGCGTGTCGGAGAGTCCGAGTACGCCTTCATGCTCTGTCTCACTACGTCAATGTGGACAGCAAGCTGTCCAGGTGCGCCCTCTTTCAAACTGATCCTTCAGCAAAAATGTCGAAGCAGCCCATCTCCGCCAGCAGCGTCTCAGCGACTTCTCCTTTCATGAGGTGACCCTGGTATACGACGCCAACGCCTTATCAGATGTTGATCGTTTAAGGCCTGCAGCACACGCCCGTGATGCTGTCTGACACTCGTTGGAGTGGTGCTGGCCGCACCCGTCCGAACCACCCATGGGCCCTAGCCCCCCTGGAACACTTCCAGCACCAGGCGAAGACTGTTGTTGCCATGCAGCCTCCAGCGAAGGCAAGGACGTGCGGACCCGCCTGCTGCAGGGCAGCCTGGACGGACGAAACCGAGATGCCAAGACATGTGAAGCCTGCGGCAGCCTACATCTCTGAGCCCAGGAATGGCAAAGAACTTCTGCCTCCTTTCGGCTTTTTGTCCGCTGTGCCCGCCGTAAACGTGCCCACGAATGATCTATTCACACTCTCCAGGGCTATGTCCCAGGTTTGAATCTCGGACCCATCTTCAGCAGAATCTGGGCTTGGAAACCGACCGGGTACACGGGAACTCTTGCCATACTCTTGCCAAAAGAGGGCTTGCTGCAAATCCAGCTCATGGCTTTTCATGTCCAATCGGATACGCGTAACGGACACAAGACAGGCAGCTTTCTTTTGGACCTTAAGTGACACGAGGAACTGGTCAGGCCTTTGGCCTGGACTTCGATTTTCAAGGGCTGGCCACTGATCCTGGCGTATTGACATGTTCAAGTCATGGTGCGGATACATGCATAGTTCGATAAGACACACACACACAGTCACACACATACGCGCGCACGGCGCTTCTTTTGTGGAAAGTAAGGCTACAAAGCGTTAACGAGCAGCAGCTGGCGAAAATACAGGCCCGATGGCATGTCAGGCGTTGCCATGCGTTGCCAGCTTCGCCAGTTGCTGCCAGTCAACATCTCATTCGACGCTTGCATCTTGACAGATGCAGATGCTGCACTGAGGGCTGCTGCAGGTCCGTAACATGAACTGAAACTGCCCTGACGCCACCGTACAATGGCCCCAAACGAAGCGAAAGATTTGTCGAGCTGGACCGATAACATGCCGCGCAGCAACCCCCTGTTTCCGGAAGCCAGGGCGGCATCGGGATGAAAAGGTCGGACTGGTGCCTTGTTTGAAGAGCTGAGACACGTGCGAACCAGGCCCTCTATGGACCGCTAATTTTCTACACAGTACACAAACGCCGGAGCATATGTAAAGACACTCACGCGAGGAAAATGTGATTGCGCTTCGCGCATCGAGCGGCGTTCGTCCAGTCGTTCGCCACGTGATGTCCGGCACCAACCGTCGCGTTTCAGCCCAGGCTGGCTGGACTGGAGAGATGGTACGGGCGCGTGAGCTCAAGCCTGGTCAAATCCTGCCAAGACTGGCTACCAGCCTTCTGAAGGCTGATGATCACATCCTTTCCAGTTGGGTCGATTTTGAAGCGACACTTGTCTGTGTCGATGTCTCCTGGAAGATTGTTGGAGTAAGCTGTCCATGCGTACCCTTCGCAGTCAAGGGCCCGGATCGTGAAGCTGTTTGGAAGGAAGTCCACCTGAACATCGCGAAACATCGTACCCAACGGGCTGAAATGCTGCGGCGTTATGCGGATTCGCACGCGCGCCGCTTCCTTTTGACTCCGGCTCGGCCTTCTCAAGTCCCTTTTCTGCCAGCTAGTGCTGGTCTTGGACGCAGGCCCTGGCATCGTGATACTGTCTTTCTGCTTCATTGCCGAATCTGCACAGACGAAAAACATGTCGCCAGAGACTTTTTTGCAGAGATCGTTTGAGAGGTCCACGCGACTTTCTTGGAGCTTCTCTTCCACAATCTCCCTCTTGGGGTAGAGGCAACTGGCGTAGCTGCTGGGGCTCACCAGGCCGGGGCTGAACGGAGACGCAGCAACTGAAACTCGTCCCTTCTTGCTCTTCAGACTGCGCTTCCAATGCTTCTCGAGTGGCGCCTGCTCTTCGCGACAAGACTTCGTGCTACCTAGTGGTGACACTGGTGGCGGCTGAGAAGTGGTGTCGGATGTCGGAGAGGCAGCATGACTCGGATGCTGCTCTGCTTGAGTCTGATTGCTTCCATCCAGGCTTTGGAGTAGTTGCATGAACTCCTGACGCGACTGCTCCAAGACTGCTTTCGCTGTGCCGAAGATGTGGCTCGCCACATCTTCGCCCGTCGCTTCGGTCGCTTCGGCTTCGACAGCCGGACTCTTCGGAGAGCCTCCGTGCGTAGCCCGGGCCTCACTTGAGTGCTTGGTCGCCGCGGGCCGAAAACTCGCAGCGGGGCCAAACGCATCCTCCGCTTTTGCTTCAAGCTCCGGCGCACCTCAGGGCCGCCCAGGCTCACTCGCTAGACTTCAAACATGCACGGCAGCACGGCTCCACTTAGGGTCCTGATAGGACTACAACGAGTACATCATCATTGGGGGTCCGGCAGACAGAACAAACTGCGGGGCGGAATCGACTACATCACTCTACAGCCCGTCCGCCTGCGTTCTTGAACCATCCGGACATTTCTTCGAGGGCTTCATCCAGTTTTGGAGAGCACTGCCATTGCCGAGCCATCGAGTCACCTCCAGAGCACCCGGCTCGGTTTGCCACTCGTCTCTCTCACCACTATCAGTACGTACCAACATCATGATCAGTTCCCGGCCTGTTCAGGAGTCCCGTGCAGGGCGGAAGAGCTTGGCGTGCTCTGACGCTGCCGAGCGCTCGAGCCGATTCCGCTGCTGGAAAATTGCAGGAACTTGCATCTATGGATAGCTGCAGAACAAAACGACTTGAGCTCGTCTCACAACTTGTTTTGGACTGAACCTCCGACCAGGGCCACGGGGTTTTTGGGCTCCAGAAAGCCCGTTGTATGATGTGCTCTCGGGCTCTCGGGTTTCCTCCTCTCCACTGGCCTCGACCACGCGACGGTCCCCACGCAGTGCAGCATCAGCATACCGCAGCGCATTGCCGTTGCCTCACTTCGAGGTGGCGCATAGGGGACTTTGGGTTTTCAAAACACAGTTTCATTTGGCCAGGTTGCGCTGGACTGCTTGCATTACGATGCTCGGATCTCTGCGGAGGTCCTCCAATTGACAATATACAGACCATACGATGCCTCGGGGAATATACTCATGGTTCTGCAAGTCACCGCCCGTCGCTGATCAAGCACTTCCCCATCCTTCGGCCTAATGGTTTCTGTTGGAATGCGAATGTGTCGACGCTGGGGACATCGACTACTGTGACTACCGTTTGCGGCTCCTCCGATGCATATTGGAGCATGGTGGCATCCAGCGCGACAGCTTCGTAGACCAACTCCCTGACTGCTCTCGCGAATGTGACAAGCAGGCACAGTTCCCATGCATGCTGTTTTGAATAGACAGCTCCCTGTAACACCATGGAGTTCTTCAGTTTTACGCTCGAAGTAAACAAATTGGTTCTGCTGGCGCGTGGCAGTGGCTTCAATTTGCGGCTTCAAATTCCTCGAATCGAAGTCTCTGAACTCCTAGCAGCCTTGCAGGGCAACACTGGCCGGTTTGATCGCGCTTTGCCCAAACTAGTGTTGGAGTTTTTGGGTGCGCATGTGGTCACAGTCCTAGTGTGGTCTTCGGGCAATCATCCCCGTGGTCTCTCACAGTTCGGGATCGACGCTGGCATAACGTCGGAAAACATGCGATCTCATCATTAAATTGAAGACGGTGGGCTTGCACTGAACTGCCGCAGTCTGCCGGGAACGCGAAACGCGCACATCAAATTTCGATAAAGTCTTGGTTTTGCCTTGCTTCTTGATGACGCAGAAGTCGTTAGAGGCCCCTGCAGTATCGTCTGACAATCCTTAGCCTCGAGCATTCGACATTTCATGGTGGGTGCTGGGTGATGCCGCATGACGGAGTCAACAAACATACATAGATTACATAAACATACGAGCAAGTCGAAACAAGCCGGCTGCATTGAACGACCGTGCCACGACCAACGACCACAACACGGGGTCACAACCTGATCCCCCCGACACGGCCCAGGCCAAAACAGCCACTGCCACACTACTGCCACGCTGCATGCCGCAGCAGCACAACCAAGCAGCATTGACAGCAGCACTTGCCCACCACAAGACTTCCACCGGGCGCGACAGACCTCCCCACGCCGACGTAGACCCAACCAGCAAAGTGTGTACGGCAGCCAGAGACGACGCGGCAGCGAAGGGGATCGTGGAGCCTCCCCGTGGAACCGAACCACGCAGCCAGGGCACCGAGCTTCAGTAACACTTGCCCGCAGGCACCAGACCATAGGCCACGCCACAACAGGCAGTCCATCCATGTGCCTCCGCATCGAGCGCACATAACCTGCCTTGACCAGACCACGCCCCCAACCCTCGCCCCAGGCTACCTTTGAGGAGGAGCAACAGGTTGCTGGCCCTGTGCAACCACAACGGGCGGTTGGACCTACGTGTCATTCTATCGGGGCCACCCGGAGGTAGACCTATGCTGCACTCCGCAAGTGCTGTATGAGCCGACTAAATAGCCGACTAAGACAGTGGGTCACGATGTCTGCCGGAAGGTGAGGCGCTTCAAGCAACCCCGTACGGACAAGCAAGCTCGGCGCCACGGCAACGCTGAGGACTCGGCTTTTCCCTGGCACACTCAGTTTGGCTCTTCACCGTAACGGAGGGACCCAGCCGCACCCCCGGGACCCCCGCAGGCGCGAAAACAGAAACTACGGCACCCATGTGACCATGTTAAACGTTTGCGCGCCGTCTCAATCACCGCCAGCAAGTCGCTGAAGGCTGAGCATTGCTGAACTTTGCAGTTGCTGAATGTTACCCATTTAACCAACCTTATACTATATGGATGCTTATGAGCTGTTGGCTGGTCTCTTTTTTGCTCCGGCATCAGAGGCCAAGCCAGCCCGGACTCAGAGCAAAGCGTCTAGCAAGCACTAGAGTTCGTTCGTGTCTGTGTGTGTGTTTGTTAATTGCATGTGTGACACAGCTACAGCTTTCAGCTTTAAATCACTTCACCATTCCAAGCGGCCAAGCAAGTAGGCAAAGCGGTGTGGCAACTGTAAGTGCGCCAGAAAGGCACAAGACAACACAAGGTAAAACACAAGGCAGATCCTCAGTACCATGTCAGCCACGGCCCGACTGTTCGACAAGATTCCTTGCACTGCGAGAGCGGCTCGCCAACTGCATGACAGACTCAAGTCGATCCTTCCAGCAATGCTTCGCCCCATGTCCACTGTGACATCACAGACCGAGGTCTGGAGATTTGGTGTCCGCTTTTGGTGGCCCACGGCTCCTGTATTTGAGCGTGGCTCATATCTTACTTCCTGCTTTTGTCAGTGTTGATGCTATTCAGCGTTTCAAAATCCATGCGTCAGCAACCGAGGCTCGTCCGACAACGTCTGGTGGAGAGGCAAACTGCAGCAACCGCTCTTTCAGCCCTTCATTCACATGGCAGAGAGCCGGTCAGCCAGCAAACACTTGTCACCGGGAAGCTGGAGCCTCAATATTTGCAGCTTGGTGCCTGTAAAAGTCCCGGCTTCTGTCGCGCGGAAACCCCGTCGCTCTGCAGCGCTCTTGATGAAAAGCTCGAAGCAACACGAAGTTTGACGGCCCAACTTGGAGGAATGATGGTGCTCAAGGCGACGAACACAAGCTTGGTAAGAGCAAGTGGGTGAAAGTCCTACAAAGCCTTCTAGTTCGGTAATAAGGTTATGACACTAATCAGTCAATGTTGGTAACGTGAGCCGACGGCCGCACGGAAGCAAAGCTACACGGATCCTGTACCCGGCCTCTCCGAACGGCGTGCCTCTGAAGCCCAGCGAAGTGCCGCACCCCGGCTCCTGGGACACATCGCAACGGCACAGCAAGAGAAACACAAAGAAGGAACCCATGAGCGAAGCATATACAAAAAGTGTCTGCGATATTCATAGTGCCGTTTTCGACTTTACACCCTCACACACCCTCGCGTCGCAGTCGCCAGGGCGCTGCTGCAGTGCCAAGGCGACCAAGGCTGTGTCGTCGCGAAGCTCGGAGGAAGCAAACTCCAAAGCCTGCCAAAACTCTGTGCATCTGCTTAGAACGGACATACATAAAGACATCCAGCCGTGCCAAGCACAAATGCACAGCTAAGTTCACAGTAAGTCATGTGCGTTTAGCGTCTGCCGATGTGTTCAGACGAGGCTCGCATCCATTGTTTGCCACAGCCGCAAACACGACCTCTGCATCACTGCCTTTGAGAGACGGCACAGGGGGGATGAATGGCCTCCCCAATGATATCGTTAGAAGTACTTAGACAAGGCAATAGACTCACAGGAAGCCAGGGACAAGAATGAGAAACAGAGATAAGGTGAATCTCCGTTGAAAACACCAGCAGCACTAGCCTGGTCGGGAGAGGTGTAGTCGGGCAATGCTGGAGGTGATGATGACAGTGCTGGTGTCGGTGGTAACGACGGTTGCTCCGGCTGAGGATGCACTGCGGAGCGAAGGATACTGATAACAGTCACAGAAGTACCTGCATGCGCTTGTCTTTGCGCGAAAGGGTTCGGGCATTCCCTTCACTACCTCCTTCCGACGAGCACTATTACAATTCAGATGCAAGGCCCCGGCTTCGACCTCCGCAGCTTTTACGGTTCAAGCAAACTTGACAGTCGGGTGGTGTCCAACTCCTGTTCCTGTAGTCCCTCTTGCTACTCAACATGCGCACCAACGGCGGCTAATGGTGTCATGACGAAGTGTTCGCAATTGTTCACACACAGCGGGTCAAAACAGTTGACTCGGATCAGCTGAGTGACTTAGGCTTGGGGCCTGCTTGCGTAGCCACCCCAGCATCATCCAGTTTGCGCTCACAGCAGCTTGTTGCAGCTCTCGATCTTGTATTCGGTCTTGACCTTTTTGCCCCAGAGCGCGGCTTCCCGCCGTTCTCCAACTAACTATGTAGTTTTTGCAGGAAGCCTGATGTGGCCAGGAGACTCAGTGACTGCAAAGCCAAGCCTTTGCTGCAGCTGATGGCTTCGATCCTTGACACGGCAAATTCTTGCAAATCAATGTGGTTGGCTGGTTCTCCCGTGCGTTAAGGTCCGGGCAAGAAGTCTTTTTGCGATCTGAGTGAATCAGACGCGTGACGGATAGCACGGGGGCTCTGCTTGATGGCAGTGAGAACGATGGCCTTGTCCTCGGTGCTCTCAATATCTCTGACGGCAGCAAGAGGCAGCAACTACATGCGGCATGTCGCAAAACAACCAGCAGCAGGTATAGCAGTTGCCATCACGAACAAACACCCATCTCTGCTTGATCTGACAACTCACCAGGTGGGCTGCAGCCTTCCATGATGGCAGCAAGTGCTCCAATGCCTGAATCAAGCAAGCCAAGACGGGCTGGTCTCTTGCCTTTAGGCTGCCGGCGTCTCAACGTCCCTGTGCGTGCGCTGCATTTCAACACACTGCAAACTTCGCATGTATAGCGCTTCGTGCTTTTGGACTTTACTCTCCACCCTATCAAGACGACAACGGCTCTCATTCAACCGCAGCCAGGCACGTCTCGATGCCCGTGTCTTCTTTACGCTCTGACCTAGTCACGGATGCTCCAATGGGAGCTAGTGCGTCATCCCTGCCTCTCCTTTCCATAAGATGCCGTCATGAACTTCACACAGTTTTTCACAAAAAAGCACTCCAGCAATAACGACGAGCGATGGCAGAAGATCTGTGACCTACCACTCGTACTCGTACACTGCCTCCCTAATACCAAAACTCTAGAATGGAGTGGGGCGGAACTTCGTGTCTAACCTCATTGCTGGCCACTGGACTGGCGGCCTAAGCACGAGTACTCGACTGCCCATGTCGCAACACCTGGTCCATAAGGATGGAACAACACTAATCCTGTTTCAGCTGAGGCTCTTGCCTATCTCTTCGCGTCTGTACTCACTCTGCTGTGTCTCCCCTTCTTCCTTTCTTATGCGGTTCGCGGCTCGCAGACCTCGCCGGACCAAGCCACAACGGCTGCCGCAAAGTCGCGGTCGCTCAAGAGCTCCTTCAAACTTCCGCGAGGGCGACACAAAACACGAAAGAGAGCTGTCCATGCGCACGGCAATGCAAAGCGCTCCGGGGCTGCGAAGCGAATGACGGCCTTGTCCTGATGCGACCCAATGTCACTGGAGCCACTGGAATTGGGAGAGATTTCAACCGAAACTCTCAATAGTGGGTTTCGGAACCATATAGAAACAGGTGCCGCAGCCAAAGCAGCTACTTATCGCGCACGGTGCTGTGATGATGCGTTTGGTGCATTATCGGCTGATATTCCACGGCCATCGACTGCGATGTCACGGGCCGTGGGGAACATTCGTAGCAACCAAATCCGTGAAGAACCCACGCAAAGACCAATGAGGAAGAGAAGCGGGACAGCATGCAAATTGCACGTCTGCGCGCACTCAAAGGACAACACAGTACCGTCTCAATTCAATGACTCAACAGTCAAGTAGCGAGATTGAGTTTTGCTAGATCATCCAAGTTTCCTACTCCTCTTTGGTGTAGCGAGAGAAGTCGTGTCTTGTTCTGGACTGATTCCCGCGACTGAGGCTTACACATGCTGGTTCCATTGGTCCCAACCCCCCCTAGGCCTTAGGCCCCATCCTTCAATTGTTACAATGCCGGGGTTGTGCCGGGTACAGTATGATCATACGACGCTTCGGCTCCTGTGTGTAAGCTTCATGGAGCTGAATAGTTTCGGGCAACAGATTCTGGCATAGTGGGCCTGAAGCAGCTAGGCTAAGCGTGTGCCAATCGCGAAACTGAGGGTTGTATGACATCGTGAAACAAAACTCATATCAATAGCCTGGCGCTTGTCAGACTAGCACAATGCAACTAGTCCGAGCATCACCCTGCATTGCAGCGAGGACAACTTCGTGGTCTCTCTTCACAGCATCCGGCGCCGAGCTGAGTTCTCCAGAGCGGCGGCGAACTCTGGCGATCCTCAGCCGTGCAAAGGAGACCAGTCCCATCTTGCACATACGCGATCCCGTCCGGACCCAAATTGCAAACAATGTCGAGTTGTGCCCTCCACAGTAGGTGGACTAGGTTGGACACAAGAGTATAGCGATCTGAAGTGCCGACTGCGACTGTCGGGCCTTGGGGCTGAGACTTTACAGTCTATAGTCTTGCTGCTTGCTTTGGCTTGCCAGCTCAGTTCTTGCCTCCACGTCCTCGCTGCGGTGAGTGGCTTTTACAGCTTGCGTAAAGTTGTCCTTGCTCGTCAAAGCTGGGATGTATCATTGCGTGGACTTCAGAGCGTGGAACGGAAAGCTTGGAATCTACAGCATTAACACCAACTCCACCTTGGTATCCTTTGCTCGATGCGGAGTCTGGAAGAGAAATTAGCACCAATGCCTGAAACTCGTCCTTTATGCTAGCACTTGCAGCTACTCAGTGCAGCCGCGCCACCAGCGTTCAGCTTCAGCTGACACAGCGATTCGTGCGAAGGTGACCTGATCGTCGGTCAAGACGTCGCCGATACCTCGCACATGCTGGCGTACCCTTGGGTCTTAGGTTTACATCGATGCGTTCCAGGTTGACGCGGATCGACTTGGCGATGCAGAAAGCTGCGAGAAACTTCGCTTCACATCATGTGCTGCTAACGGTACGATCAGATTCACGAAGCGGAGCGAATCCAGAGAGGAGGCGCTGTTGACGTCGAGGCACACCCAGCACCTGCAGCCAGCGATTTCCGAGCCACGGGAGTTTACTGTGGGCCCAATCAATCTGCACGGTTCAGGTGGGCCGCATTAGAACTTGTGCTGGCTGATTGCAACACAACTCCAAACTGACATTCTCCCAGATTCGCTCTTTGTGTGGATGCTTTTCTCGCTGTGTGTATTTACCCTTCCTGGCCGGACTATCAATTCTACAGTTGTGATGTATTAGCAGAACTGTGTCAATGTTGGGTGCGATTGAAACGTAAAGGCCAGTTGAATGCAAGGCTTACTTGTGTTGAACATGCTGAAGCATTCGAGCAGCTTGCGAGAAACCTTTCTGTCTGACAAGGGACTGAACCTCTGCCTTGACCGCGACTAAAAGGTAGTTTTCGCCAGTTCTGCAAGAAGTAGAATGGTTTGATATCAGGGGGTGCACCTTTCGCCCTACATGGCGGAGTCTGGGCAATTACAGCGGTGGTGGTGGTGGTGGTGGTGGTGGTCGCATGCGTTGTTTCAACAATCACGGCCCCAAAAAATCTCAGACTTGTCCATGTAGACCAAACGGCGAAACCTGCTGAGCAACAGTAGACGTGTATAGACGTGTCACCACCACTATCTGTGATTATCTGCTTTTTTGTGCTACTCGCTTCGCAAAATACCGACACGATACCATGCCACTACTGTGCGTATTGTTCAGTGGAGCTATAACCCTACACAGTCCGCAATTGCGCGCTCTCACATGCGAGAAGCTGGGCTTGAAACCACAAAGCCAGGAGACACGCGAGAAAATCTGGAATGCCAGAAAGCTAGCATAGAAGACATTACAACACAAGTTAGCAAACCAACCAAGCCTTAAAGGAGATCCACAATCATAAATATGTGTCATGGGCGGAATCCGTCGCTTTTGTGCTCTTCCCTACGCCCTACATCAGCATCTCGCCTGCTTGTGCGCCTTTATGCTCTCACAACTCGGACATGCCAAATGATGTCTCTCGGTATGCATGAGCGTGCCTTTGCTAGGGCCATTTTCAACTCCGCGACAGTCCAGTTTTGATCAGCATTGATGCTACCTGAAGCAAGTGCTGCGTGCTGCACTACGAAAACTGACTTCGTCGGGCCTTCATGCGTGCAAGCAAAGCAGCAGGCGCTGAGGCTTTACGAATACTGTGAGCGACGACTCGTGCAAACACGGCGGTGGCTTCGGCACGGCACAAAATGCAATCTCTTCAGGTTGCTGTGCTGCCTTGGTGCAAAGAGGTCCACTGAGATTGTTGATCTTTACGACACTCGACATTCTCGTTTAGGTCGGAAGCAACGGTGTTCGCTCGCGCTTGGCGAGGGAAGCCTGTGTTAGAGCCAGCCGTGCCGGTCGTGGCACAAGCTCCATCCGCCCTGAGCAGATCGGGCCACCATGGCAAGGAAAACATACGGCTGTCCAGTAACTGCCATACTGCAAACCCTTGAAACAGCGGCGGGGTGCACGAGATGTCCATTACCTGGCAAACTTGAAACTTGAACACCATGCGCCTGTCTCTTTAGCAAAGCCTGCCTCGAAGTTAACATTTAGCAAGCTGAGCAGAAGTATTACAAAATAAATTCTCCCAACATTAGACCCTGCTTGTCCGCTTACTATCTGTTGGTCCTTCACCCTCAGCACCTCGCTCGCGCCGATCAATGTCAATCACCGCTGAGGAAGCGGCCGTTCTGTCACTGCCTACAACCATCAAGTGGGAGGCCTGCAGCTGTTGTGGATGTGATCTTCGGCCAATAAACTCCATCAACATCGAAAACTCAGCTAGCAACGCTCCGTTCCAAGTTCCAACAAATAGTCGAAAGTGAGTCTAAAGTCTAAGGCCACAATCCAAGGAAGGAAGCCCCTGTTTCCAACCCAAGCTAACTAATCCACGACTTATGATTATGTACTGATGTGCTTCAACTCGGCGGCTTCCCTGTCTGACTTCACGGTATGCGGGATTTTTTGGCCCCCAGTTGTCGGACTCGCTCGGATTCATGTGGCATTGATTGGCATTGTATAGCAGTATTTAAGTCACTTCCGTCTCTCAATCTGTGCTTCGGAAGCCGCAGCATCTGGCCTGAGGAGAAAAGCAGATGTCAGTGACCTCAGAACACGACTCACTGCTGCGGAATCCATGGCAGGTAGCTTTCGGAATCAGCCACGCGAACTCGCAGCCGTCAGACTTGGGTCCCAGCGGCATAGCCCTCACATGCGGAAATTGCCATCTCAGGACCTTTGCATGGGCCCCTGCATACCAACCCACCACAAAGTAGCACACATCGTTTGTCCTACATGTCCCGATTTTTCGAGTACTCCTTCCTGTGCACTTCGCAAAGCAAACACTCCAACAGCGAATATTTGAGCATTATCAGAATTCTTCGGTCACATGCGGAATGTCAAAGAAACTCGGCCGAAACTCGCGAGAATTCTCAAATTCGTGCATGTGTCAGAGATGTCCGAAAACCGAGAGAACCATGATGGACTGCCACTATACACAACGTATGAGGCTACATGACACAACACTTTCTACTGCCAATTGTCAATTTGCTCGTAAGAGCGCAGCAATGCTCCAGTGGCGGCCCACCTGGGGCCAGCGCACGGCTGCCTTTGTGGGATAATAAAGGTCTTGCTTCGTCTTGACCCCCACAAACTAGTGCAATGCCCATCGGATGGTATCGGATAGTCTAACGCCCTGCATGTGGGAATTCCTGGCATCACAATATACAAGTCTTTGTTTCCTCACTACATTGACACGACCTTCGGCGCTTCCTCAAAAACACTTCGACTTGACTTCCTCCGTGGGACCTCTGCCCTTGCGCCTGAAGGGCCTGGCCCTTGGCCAGAGCTGGATCGCGGGCGGCTTGGCCTAAACAGGCAGAGGAAAGAGACCCAAGCTCAAGCTTCTCTAGTCGGTATCTTTCTTGCGGCCTCTGACCGGGCTTTGGGGGCCCAAAGTCGGGCTTCGACCTAAGACACACAGCTTCGTGACGTTGCGACTCTGAGGTCGTCAGAATCAGGGCCCTGCGGAAGAGGTCTGGTGTTCAGCCGCGGTTTCCCGAGCACCTGACACGATGTCCCACTACAAACCAGCGTAGTTACTACGCCGTAGTAGACGATGGGATGCATGGGCGGAACGGCGATGCAATGCTCAGCAGGAGCAACTTAAGTAGGAGTAGCATCGCGCAATGGCACAATC
Source organism: Symbiodinium sp. CCMP2592 (assembly GCA_905221615.1). NCBI lineage: Eukaryota > Dinophyceae > Suessiales > Symbiodiniaceae > Symbiodinium > Symbiodinium sp. CCMP2592. The sequence goes on from CAJNDT010004491.1 coordinate 131,492, forward strand.
CAGCTGAAAAGAGACGACGTAAAATGTCGTCAGGCGACAAGCGAGTCCGCAATCAGCTTCTGACTATCATAGCTGGGGCGACGTGCAATGTTGTTATGACGACAATCGAGCACAAGTACGCTATGACTGCGCTATGAATTGAATGACGACTCTGACGAACGAAGCAAAGAAGCACGAGAGCGTGTTGTTCATGATGCTCAGTGCATCATCACCATCATGGGCTCTGTCCGGCCCTGTCCTTTTTATGATCGCAAGGCGCACCTTGCCAAGCGGCTAACTGATACGTAAGACGCTCGCGTGCACGGCGCCCAAAAGCAAACAAATGAGAAGCAAAAATGAAACGTAACATAAGTAATCACATTCGGCGAAACGCCGCCGTGGGATATTCTGAATGTGTTGCTTGGTGTGCTGCTGCCACAACATATCATTGAGAAGTCGGACATATCGGCCAGAGCAAATGGAACTCTGATGATATCTCTGGCTGTCGCGCTCTACCAGAAACTTAAAGAAGCGCTGTCCGTACTCTACCTCATGTCCATGCAGTCCGAGAAATCAGTGGTTTAGAACAGTCCGGGTGTTCAGGTTCAGTAAACTTGAAAGGAAAGCGTTCCTGCAGTCCACCAGGGGTGGAGAATGTGGAGAAAGTAAGTGAGCAAAGCTCTGTCGAGCGGAGAGCTGTTGTTCAGGGGGTTCGGCTCGGTTTCACCCCGTGAACCGGTAGAGCAGTGCTGGTAGTATGTATCTGGCTTGCTCTTAGAACGCAGTTCTCACTGTCGCTGTTCAGTTCAGCACAAGCTGAGCAAAGAGCCCGCGGAGGCTCTGTCGGGGGACCGTATCCCGCGGATTTCACCTTCGCAAACCGGTGCAACAAGGAAGGGTTCAGCAGTTGCTGGCTCCTTGCCCACTCTTCAGCAGCGTCAAAGCTACGAGTCTTCCGCTGAGACCAGGAAGGGCGTGTCCCGACGAGCACGTGTGGTCATGGGAACGGCAGTTCTGTACAGAAACATGTGTTGTCTCGTCACTGCCGAACCCGCCAAGGCTCTTTAGCCTTTGCCACTCGGGAATGGGGCAGGCTACTAAGGCGCTGCTTCGTGAGCTGCCGCGATCTGGCTTCTGGCTTCGCCTTGCAGCCCAAACTTTGTCCGGCTGCGGCTGGGCTTGTGCTGCCAGAGCTTGGCGGCCTGGGTCACGCTGGGCAACGAGTGTGCACATCAGAAAGTGCTAATTCGTGGCTTACGTATGTTGACCCGGCAGATTGCGTAGCACAGCAACGGCTTGCAGAAGCGCCCAAAAGTATGCTCATGCCGCCTGGCCGCCTACATATCGAAGCCGTACATCGGACTCGGACTCACGGATGTGATGGGGATTTGAACAACTCCCCGCGTTTGTATCTGACGATGTACCTCCAGGCTCATATGCATGAGTAAATGATTGATTCTCGATTGGCGCCCCAAGACAGCTCAGAACCCTGCTCTGGATACACATTCTCGGTATCAAACCTCAGCTGCACATCGGCCAAGCTCCACTCATTCATACTGTGCCATGGTGAGGGAGGTGCAACGACCCTTTGCCGCATATCTGGGCCGCTGCAGGCTACAGCCAATAAACCTGCTGCTGAGGACAACTCATTGAAGCCAGGCGCCGGACACAATGAACTCACGGTATGTGCCGGAAATCTTGATGCGGTCGCCCAGGATGCAGTCATAGTCCCTAGTGCTGTCATGCTTGGTGAATGCAGCTGCTCCTCTGCATCCTCTTGCGGTATTGCGCAGACAGGGCATCTACAAGCTGCGCGAACAGATCGGCGAACGAGCACTCGGCCCCTGGGTACATTCGCGTGTCAAGGCGTCCGGATCGGGAGTCCTTCCAGGCTTAGCCAGCGGCTGCCTCTGGATTTCGGCTCTTGTCTTGCAACTGCTGCGATCGAGGCCTCTCGTCAGTGTACCGCACACGCCCTCCAAGGACACGGCCTAAGCTGCAACTCAATCAACTTGGGGGCAAAACTAAAGCATGCAAAGACAAGCTCCCGTGCTGCGCACACAGCAGAACAGTGTAAAGGCCGTCTTCTTCCCTGGAATACTCGTCAGCCTCACCCGTTCAACAAAGGGTTCGCTGGCACAAACTTGTGCGGAGCTTCTAATCATTCTTCGGCCTTGGTGATGGACTCAGCCAGGTATGAACCACGACCTTTCGTAAACTGTCTTGCCAGCCGCCGTTTTCATGCAAGCTCTTTCCCAGCACGCAACATGCCCGCTGCTGACGTGCTGCCGTACAAGGTGCCGGTGGCGCTGCCGGCCAGTCTCATCTTGAAGTCTGACCTGGCAAAGCACATCCTGCGATGCACCTGCGAGCTTTCCACCTCACAGTAGAAATGGTAAGGCAAGTCATCTAATAATGTGCACTCAAGCCTGCAGATGTTGTGGGCAGCAGAGTTGCTTGTCCCATGCCAAAGGTACCACCTGAACGGCATGTGCTGGCAGAACTTTCACCGGCCACGACTACCCGACGAGGTGAGAACTGAATAACAGCAGCTACGCTTGGTTTCCAGCTCATTAATCTCTGCATCGAGTCGGTCACCGTAAGCAGCCCAGAACCTGGTTGTCAGCACCTTGACAGGTCGCGCCAGCACGCAATTCGTATCACCATGTCTTTGCTCCTCCCTTCTTGCTGCTGGTTCTGGTAAGCTTTAACTGATGACTGCGCGTGCCCCGCGATACTGCTGATCCTATCACTTGGGCCGCTGCATCACTGAACACCTGGACAAGCAGATTCAGCAGCGTAGAGGTTTGGTTAATGCGCAAGGCTCCAAAGTTCAACTCTTGGATCTGCTGATACACTTGAACTCTTGGCCTGCCAGTCAAAGCCGCAGTCAGCTGCAGTCTTCTTTTCCTTGGCACTGTCCGACGGAACGACCAGCATTGCGAGCCCTGCGGCTGGTACAGGAAGGCTGTGACACCACGGTTGGGTTGTGTAGTACTGTGTACAGTAGGGCCCAAATCGCCTGCGCAGGGCAGGAATATTGTAGGCCCCAGCACCCGCCATGGGTGCGTCTGCCGGCTACGGGCAAGCAGTGCATAGCGGCAAGTGTGCCATGCACAAGCTGGGCATTCAGGTTTTGCATTCACCCGACATGATGGCGATCATGGACGCAAAGGACACACTGTGTAAGGTGACTTTGTTGAGCATTCGTTCGGAGGACATGCTCGCAGACCACACAGCAGATGAGTTTGCAACTGGCTTCAAAAAGAGGCCGGCTTTTCAGCTGCGCAGCATCAAGCAGAACAGAGGCTCGTCATGCGAGGGAGAATGGATCACCAAGCGGCAACCTAGCAGCTCATGCCCTTCACCTGTTGCGATGGTGTTTACGGGTTCGAAGGACATGCTGTGCAGAGTGGCCATATTGAACATGGGCTGGGAGGACTCGCTCGCACCACTCACCATAAAGGAGTCTGCGACTGGCTTCAAGAAGTCGCTGGCTTTCAGGCCGCACGGCATCAAGCAGAGCAGAGGCTCGTCAGGCGAGGGCGTTTGCACCACCAAGCGGCAACCTGGCAGCTCATGCACTTCACCCGATGTGATGGTGTTTATGGGCTCGAAGGACATGCTGTGCAAGGTGGCCATGTTGAACATATGTGTGGAGATGGTTTGGAGGACAATGCTCGCACACTTCACCGTGATGGCTGCCATCAAGAAGACGCCGGCTTTTCAGCTGAGAGGCATCAAGCAGAGCAGAGGCTCGTCAGGAATTTGCGGCTGGCTGCATGAAGACGTCGGCTTTCCAGCAGTGCGCCATCAAGCAGAACAGAGGCTCGTCAGGCCTTCGATCTAATGACGCTGACTCCGCTATCCTGGCTTAGCAGTTCCTGATCATGTAAGTGAGTGATGCTGGAGCGCTTTAGATTTGCGTGTGGAGGTCCTATGGCCTTCATGCTATGGTTGAGTTTGATGTCCCGATATCACCTCGATGAAGGTGTTAGACATCCTGGGTATTGTAACCGTGTAGGAATGGCCTCAGCTGATACCCATGAGGAAGATCCTGCACGTCTTGGGTCCGATATGTGGATCGTACGTTGTCTGATGCTTTGATCGCCGTTTACGGAATACAAAGCATCCTTTGTTTGCCGTGCATTCTCAGGCATTCTTCCATGCGCCATGTTTGATTTTGTTGTGGGGTTGGGACAGCTTTTCCGTTTGCTGGTTACATCCCACCCCTGTCCGGTGAGCGCATACTATGTCAATAGATTTCTGCGCCACCCCACTTTCAATTAAATGCAGTTTGAATTCACCTTGCTAGGCGAGCGTCGTTTACCGACTCAACCGCAGAGAATGAAAAAACTGTGTACAGTCGGATGCCCTCTGCATGTCACACTGTGGGCTTTGGCACTTCCCCGCTTGCATTCGCAGCCGCCGTGCATGCCAAGGTGCCTGTTGGAGCTCCGCTTTCTTGACGCAATACCTCCGATCACACCGGCTTAGCACAGGCACCCTCAAAGGCTGTCTCATGGCAGTGTACCAGCTGCTCTGAGGAGCGAGCTTGCGCCAAAGCTTGCTGTTCTCGTTGCGTAGGGCCTTACGAAAAGATGTTCTGGCGGCAAAGGCTTGCCTGCTCATGTCTAAACCTCTGTCAGCTCGTGGCAGACACAACCTCGAAGCCACGGGGCCTTGTCATGCACACTTTCTCGGCGAGGGGTTGAACCGTTGCCGACCAATCCAAGCATCCAACACCATCCAACTCCCAGAATGGCGCTGGCGGTCACGCGTGGTGACGTCCTGGTTGGCAAAGCGGTGCGTGACGCAGCGAAAGGCGAGCCGCTAGCCGCTAGGCCCGGCGCCGAGTATGTGGCATCCACGAGTTGCTTCAGCCTCGGAGCCCAAGAAGACTGTCTGATCGCGTAGGTTGCAACTATGGGTCCCGACCGCAGGGTCATGTCGACTGACACTTCAGGAAGCACACAAAACCTCGGTGTCAAGTCTCACATGTTCTCGCAGCTACAAGGATTGGCACCTGCTGCATTGTTTGCCGCGTTCTGAGTGATCCGCTCGTCCTGCGGCATGAGACCTCATTCGACCGTGCAGCTGAAAGCATTCAGGTCGCAACTCCGATCCGAGCAGCCGCTATCAGGAGCCGAAGAGCTCGCAGCAAGAGAACTGGAACCTTGGCACATCTTGGCACCACTGGAAACAAATCTTGTACTACCGATTTGTGCCGCAGCAATGATCTCAGTGCTTCAGATTGGGATGCTGGATGCTGGGAGCACGACTCCAATACTCAGGATAAGAGACCTGCCAGGGAATCTTCGTAACATTCACCGTGGGTGCATACTCGGAAAACTACCAGCCGCAGCCCCCTCGACAGGTGGGAGATCCAATTGCGGAGACTGGGAGACATGCCGTCCAGTCCCACTAATCGTGTGCAGTTCGGCAGGCCGAAACATCGAGCACAAAGAAATAGAGTCACCACTGCACAGCTCAGGTGACGTAATGCGCGTGGTGCAGAAGTTGCAATTGGATTCCCCCATAGCAATCTCAAGCGAGAACAGATGGCGCCACGCAGAAATAGTTCCACGATATGCCAAAAAGCTATCTTGGACAGACTCAGCAAGCCGCAATTTGTCTCGCATCGGCACGATGGCTCCATGATCACCCCTGTTTGAGCAGTAGCTCCGCAAGGTGTACTGCTGTGTTCATGCGGTATACGTTTTGCAAGTGAGCCAGCATGACCGCAGCAACTCCACATGCAGCAGATGCCTCATTGATCAGGCTGGAACCGTAACACGGATGCGTATGGAGTTGCAGCTTCGGTTGTTGAGGCCAAGGCGTGCAGCTTTTTCTTGTGTCCGCAACGGCACATCCTGGGACTCTTTCACAAAGCGCCAAGGCGGGGTGCCATCTACATCAGTGGCCAGTGCCGGCCCAGACAGCCACGAGCTAAAATCACGCTAGATGCTCCCGGTGAAATTGGTCAACATTGTTCATACAAATCGACGGCCCGTCTCTTGGCATCCGGGGGCCAGGCTCCTTCCCGCCCGGACCAACTGCTGTTTCCCAGTCGTCTTGATCAGGGTGTGAGAAGCCTGGCCAACACCGCGAACTGCAACGGCCTCAGCATGCTTCCACTGGCTGTGAATGCGTGCCAGCATTACTGGAACGATGCTCCTCGTTCTTCTGGTAGCATGTAGCTCCTGGGACGAAACTCACACTCGACTGACCCCTTCTTTGTCGGCCACCGAAACTCTGCTCCAAACTGTACAGGTGTATACAGGTGTCAGGCAGGCTTGATGTGGGAGCAGAAGGGGTCTGAGAGCGGTTCCATACTTGCAGCGACGCCGCTGCATAACAAATTTGGTGCACGGGCACTCAAAGACCTGGAGAGTTCAGCGATTTGCTCAGACCAGGACATGTCTGCAAAGGCTGGAACTCCACACTTCAGATCGGATGTCCCGTTGATGGTGCCGAGCAAGTCATCCAAGCCCAGCGGAAGATCTCAGAATTGTTGAGCTGAAGGCACTAGCTGCACTAGCTGTCAGCGTCAGCACGGAGGGCCGGACCCACCCGCATCTTTGTAGTGAACTCCGCGAATTCCCCGAAATTGAGATAACCTGAAGGCTTCCCAAAGCTTCTGTGGGCTGTCAGAAAAAGCCCATCCTAACTTTGTCACACCACTTTACGCCCCGTCGTGCTGCGATTTTCCTGCTTCTGTGGGCAGGACCGTTTCCGTCATCGTCCAAGGAACTCCAAAGCTCGTCGGTCAACGGTCCGACCTCAAAATGCAAAGAATCCCCAGCTACGGACCCAGCAGTCACTGCACTGTGCCCCATGCATCCGGAGCAAGTCTCTGAATTTCTGGCCAAGCCTCAGCAAGAACGAGCAAACACAAGAATCGCGCTCGAACATGAGCCGCAATCCCGGATTCTTGAGCACGGGGCGTGGCTTTCCAGCCTTTCGCCTCAAGTGACTCGGATATGTCAACACTCGGCACCCGGATGCAATGGGTCGCTGCCCTGCCAAGCGGCGTGTCGCGCGGCCAGTGCCATTGTCTGCCCATTCCTGGTTGTTTCGACACGCTTGTTCTCGGACCCAAGTGAGGTTGCTGCAGGACTCGGGCAAAGAGCTTCCGAATGCTGCAGAACCTCTGCATTCGGCTTGGAAGAGGAAACATACATTTATGAAGAGACCATCATTCAGAGCCGGACTCCGGCTTCTTGCCGATGTGCTCACAGCAAAAGAGATAGTCCTGGAACTTGGAAAACTATCAGCACTATCAACGGCGGGAGCGGACAGGGCTTCTGTTCCAATCCCAAACGAAACACGCCGGAACCTGGGAAATGTCTGAGGCACAGGCATCGTCCCAAGGATGAGCATGCTCTTTCAAGTGCTCCGGATTTCCTGGATCCGTTCCCAGTGCAGCAAAACGACAGCTCAGCTTGGCGCGAAGCGGTACGGCAACCGACATCAACTGAAGTCGAAGAGCACATCATCCCTGTGAGACTCAACAGGCCGAATGGCTTCGGTAGCACTGCGTGCCGTAGTTGCACCTGCCGAGCTTCTCGACAACTCCGGTTGAGAAGCGTGGCTCCGAGGAGCAGAACTCTGCGATTCGTGCCTGTGGCATTTAGCACGTCCTACGAAACATGTCGAGGCCACACGGGCCGCAAACCTCTGGACGTGAAGGAGCGACGCCTTGACCGCGACAGACAAATGCTCACGGGGGGCATCGTCATTGTTTGGTACTGTCGCATGGCTCCGGGGAACATGGTCACAAATTCTTCGACATCGGTCCAGGCGTTGCTGGTTCTGCCGGCTTTGAAGGCGCTTGTTTCTTTAGAACCTTCATCAAATCTTCAAGGGCCTCAAGATTCGGATATGAGCACGAGAAAAAGCCTGGAAGCACTTCTAAGCTCTGCGCAAGAGGCTGCGATTGCATTTCATGGCTGGTGAGGATGTCGTGGGCGTTCACACGACTGGAGGACAGAAAAGGCTGCTTCCAGGATCTTCCAGGTGCAGGCTGCTAGCAATCTGCGACCGTTGAGGATGGGACCAGATGGACCATGGCAGCGCAGCAACGGAAGGAACAGACATGCTACAAGTAGGAGCAGAGCCCTCTGAGTGCACTTTCTGTCCCTGAGCCCATCCGATCCGGCCAACTCATCATCCCTCTTTCTTTCGCCAGGGCTGTGGTGTAGGGGCTTTACCCCTTCCCGCTCTCTCTCTGTCTGTCTGTCTCTCTATCTCTCTATCTCTCTCTCTCTCAGCCTCTCTCCTGCTATCATAGCCATGTGGAAAGTAATTTGCATTGGAACGAAGGACGAAGTCGTGTTCATGTGCTTGCATGCTCTTGAGCCTGCGCGCCTGCCTCCCGGGACCCTGCTCTTCTCTGCTGTGCCACCGTCAAGATCGCAATGAATCCCAACGGCCTTCTTGTGAAAGGTCACTGGCCTCGAATTCAATCGTTGCATGCATATGACATCTTAGACTCAATGCGTGCGCTTCCCGAGGCTTGCTAAGCCGCTGCACTGATTCATTGCATTCACGGACCGGCTGCTACGGGTGCGCTGCGGCATGCTTCCCGCACGCCTCAGCGCCAGCTCAATATTTGAACCCGTGCATGCGGCTCGCATGCAGTGCCTCGTACTGCTGCCCTGAGCAAGAGCACGCCCGAGCACTGAGTCCTTGAAGTGGGGATGAGCTACGGCGGCTAGAACATACGCAGTTTATCATGCTCGGCCAGGCATCTGACTGGAGGTATGGGGCCCAACGGCACGACAGAGCCTCAACCAATACATGTGCCGCGACTGGGTCTGTGAGAAGTGCATACGATGCGAGTCGACATCTTTACTGAAGATTCGGCTCCGATGCCCAACGCTTGCACTTTTCTGAGCAAACCTCCTTGACTCGCGAAGTCTCAGATCAGGAACTGCAAGGCGACTATGCCATGTAGTGCAGTTCTCGCTTGAACCTGTGCTGCAGTCGAGACGACAGCCCGTCTGGCAGGTGGGCTCTATCGACAAATCGCTTTTGTAATCAAGTTGTTTAGTCTTACTATGTGCGGCTGTGGCAACCTGTCTTGAAAGCGGCCTCGTTCCTGCAGGCAGCGGACAGAAGCCTGGGATGCCAAACCAAGCCATACATTCCAAGGAAGGTATGTCAACCGTCGACGTTAACAAGTTTTCGCAACTTGCGGGGCTTCGGCTTGAAGCCGACTGCATTGCGAGTGTAAACAACAACATTGACATGAATTATGTTATTGCCTGCCCTTGGACCACGCGGTGGGGGATTTGTAGAGACTGCGCGGAAGAGTCGCACGCCAGCATGCTAATAGTGCCAGGAAGCCGAGCGTTTTGCAATCGCATCTGGAGAGCAGCCGCGAAAGGCGCCCCTGCATCGAGGCTAGCTAGACAGGCCAGACACGTTGTCTGACGACCATTGCGTAAGCGCCCCGCGCCGCAGTCTGTGAAATGCACACGCGTGTGCGGGTTATGTTGAAACCACGTGCACGCAGCCTCTTGAAGTTCAAGTACAGGACATAGCGGGGATAGCTTTCGCAGTTCGCCATTCCCCAATGCACTGTCCTTCCAAGTGCAGTGTGCAAGCTTTACTCCACTCCCTCTCCACTCGCCAGACCTTGGAACATGTTGTGCTCCGCCCTTTCCCGGCCGGGCCTGGAATCATAGATCAGTGCATCTCCGATGTTGAGCGGCGCTCCGACCAGCATTCGATCAGCATAGCGCTTGGTGTTGAACCAAGCACGCAGCCCTCAGGTTGCGATATCACTCAAAAGAAATCATTCACGTGACTGCTGGTTTGCAGCTAAAGACACTTGAAGGTGCTTGCGACTGGCCTTCAAGGGCCGATCTGGCCGGCTCAGAACATGTCGCATCAACTTCAAGCTTCATATGAACTTCGACTTCTGCCAAGCATCTGGAATCTGCAGGAGCTGCAGAGAGAGCTGGCAGCTCCTGTGCTCGGCTGCGGCGTACTGAGGCGTACTGACTTATACTGACCCCTGCCAGCAGCTCGATTGCTCCGAACACAATATCTAGATTCGGACGACCTGCGGTACCGACGCGAAGGCGACACTTGTACAGCAGCCGGTCCTCCTCGAGAGCTTCTGCAGCATTGGGCTCTGTGACGGGTCTGAGCACCCTGGCCACTATGTTGTCCCTGAGTTCAGGCACATGGTCTTTGACCTGTCCAGTTACAAATGGTCATTCAAATCAATTCAGTGCATACTCATCAAATTTCATCGCTATGCACACACAGCACAGGGCCTCAAGCCACGTCACGAAGTCCAGATCGTTCACGTGAGTCACCTCTTGCCACTTGCAGTGCATGATAGTGCATGTGGAGATTGAACCACATCGTGAAGTGACCATAGTTCCACCAATGGAAAACGAACGCTCACATCGTCATTCTGAACTTCTTCGTCCTGAGTGCTTCATTCTGCCTGGGCCTCGACCTCCTCTAAGGGGCGCCAAATCGTTTCGGCCCGCTCCCCCCTGCTCTGCAGAAGGATACCAGGATACCCCTGCTGCCCTGCTGCCGATTCTGGCTGCCGGCACCGGGCCGAAGCTGAGATTACGGCAACCCGCACTTTTCAAGAAAAACTGGCACTTTGACGACATGCCCGCCCGTCTACGCAATTTCTGCCTCTGCATCCAAATTCCTGGCCTCGTCGCCTTGTTGAAGGCCCAAAGCCTTTGCCATTAGATTGGAGGAGGCCATCGGTTATGCACAAAGCTTCACAAGAGCGCAAGCCTTAAGCTCAGCAAGTTTTGACGAGATGCCTCGGCCGCATCATCGCGGAAGTTGCGAACCAGAACGCGCATGGCTCCTGACGGGCTTGCCATCCACGCATCCGTTTGAAGACACCAAAGTATCTGACGAAAAGCCCTGTCCTCTTCGGAAATCGACAGCTGGCAGCAAGGCCACCTGCCGCTACTTGGGCACAAGAAACTTTGCGACGCAAGAGGTCTTGAGTCTTGAGTTTAAAAGCATGCAGGCTGAGGCCCTCAGGCTGAAGGTGCCATCGCTGTTCTGTCCGATATGCCGCCAGACATTTGTTCCGTTCCACTCTGGGTATGGGTGTGGGCGTGCACGTGTGTAACTGAGGTGGACGGTTGACATGCTTCCTTCGCGCTGCACCCCTTGCCACCCTTTATGCAAGGCCGCCGTGATTTTCGGATGTTTTCCGTCACAGGCGCGGAATGTCTTGGCCGGACTAGTGCAGGCCGCAGATCTGCGCTGCTCTTTTTTTGTTCATAATCTGCCTTTATGTTGCCCAGGAATGCCGAATCACGTGGCCTTGCCCTTCCAGCACATCACACAAACAAAGAAGGGCTCGGCACAAGCAGATGTACATAAGAAGAAGAACTGCCGTGCTCAGAACATGCAGCATCTCCGCCTCGCTGGGACCCCACTGCAGAAAGTGCTCTTCCTTTGCTGTGGCACGCGTTTGCCTGCCGATGTCTCTGGATTGAAAGACAACTCGAAATCGAAGGCGGCCCAATGTGGATTGCACGCAGTATGTCACACTTTGTAACAATGCACCATCCATCGTCCTCCGCGCCCTACGATTCCTCAATGCCCAAGCAGTCACTAGTAGCAACACGCAACCTGCCTATGAAGCGCCTCCTCAGCTTTCTGACGGCGCTCAGCACCCCGCAGCTTGAGTCGTGGAGGAGCGGACAGGACCTGGGAAGATGTCGACCAAATCACTGCTGAGGTGTCAAAGCAAATGCGCAGCTAGCCCATCCTGTCCTAGCATTGTCATGCTTCGAGCCGCTGGTACTGTACCGGATACACACAGCCAGGAAAGTGGTACGATACTGAAATTGCGGAGCCAAAGCCGTAATTTGCCAAGCGGCAAGGATTGTGACCCACTACTAACCACTGTTGGTGTACAGTACTCAGTACATGCTGAAGCCAACATGCCCCTGCAGTGCCGAGCCGCACTTGGATCTATATGCGAGCCCATGCAGAAACCCAGCGGCGCAAAGCCTGCAAGTCTGGAGGACAGGCTAGTTGCGGTTGCAAAGGCAGCGGGTTCAACAAGCAGATGCTTTAATGCATAGAGATGCATAGACCAGCATCGAGTCGTTCCAACAATGTCCAGCACGACAGCTGCAGAGGTGAGAGCGATCTTCAAACAAAGCCTGCTTAGCCTAAATTCTGAATTTACGTTTTGGCCAAGTGTCCGTCGTGAAGCGAGTGCATTGGTATGTGCACAGACACGCTGCCCTCATCCTGCGTGTCCACGTGCGCATTTTGTGCAGGAGCGCCAGGGTCCACCGTGATGATCATGGCACTTTCCAGCCTCTGATTCACACAGCATGTAATGCATTCACTTGACTAACGGAGGCCGCTGGGAGACCGGGGAAAGGCCGCAAAGGCAAAAGTTCGTGGTAATTCATGCTCACAGATGCACGGGCAGTCTTCATAATTCATAAAGGGACTTGTGTAAGCCAGAGGAAACATTCAGGATTACTGTCGCACGTCCGGAAAATGTTTACGAATGTGTGTGAGGCTCACCTGATTACTGGCTGCTTTGCTTGTGCGTAGCCGTGCGGCTCGCACTCCTCTCCCAGGTAGCCTGCCAGGGTGTCCCGCAAAGCGTAGTCTGTCCCCAGAAGCTGCAAATTGCTGAAGGGTTCCTGGCATGTCGAAGTCAGTATGCGGCTTTCTCACCGTCTCGCGAGGACTTGGTATTTGTGGGTCCCAGGACATACCTGATACGGCAGGTGCGTCGCGGCCCGCTCGCCACGGAGCTGGCCAAACCGCAAGACCTGATTGGCACGGCTGCGCTCGGCGAAAGCTCATGACTTCAGTCGGGAACGATCTTCCAACGCGCACTACGGCAAGCATTCGCACATTCGCAGAATGCGTAAACAACAACACCGAACTTTAAAGAACTTTCGCGGCCAGGCTTCGTCTTCTCGAAAGCCTTCATGCAAACCTAGGGAGCCCACTCTACTTCGCAAATCTCTAATCGCAGGGCACCAGTCGACATCTCGGGACAGTCGAATCATGAGTTTGTGAATCCCACGATCCGAGCACGGAGCTGCAAAAACTCATCTGGATCTCTCGCAACTGCTCCACCTCTGCACAGACATCAACCGTGCGCGCATGTTTCTTCACCCTTTCACATGCCCATTTGCTTCACAACTCAAGTTCTCACAGCTCCATCTACAGCGAAATCCAGAGCATGTCCTGTGCAGGTTTTAAGGCACGGCCCCGGAGTTATCCCTTGCAGCCTTCCACAAAGCATGGCCCACTAGCCTCGAAGGCCCCAGAAACCACAGCCACTCCGTGCGAACGAAGGACCTGCAGCGGCGTCTCCTGCTCCCAGCAACCACTTGAGAAGCTTGAAAGGGCATCAATAGGCAAAGCGTTTGACCCCAGAGCTGCTGAAGTTCAGAATCTCTAGCCGTCTCAAGGCTGGGTTTTCAAGTGGGGCAGGCTCCAAGTATTGTCAGGAATGAGGTGCTGATCTATGCTAGCGGCGCAGGGTGTCCGTCTAAATGGCTCCTGACTTCTATGTACACCGATGTACACCTGTGTTTCGGTGCAATCGCTGAGTGTACATAGCTAAGACTCAGCCGGCTAGATCGAAGATCCCCGTAAACTCTCAAGAGAATGTAAGATGAAGTGTGTTTGCTTACGAAGCGAGCCGACTTCTAGGCCGGAGTTCGGACCGACAAAAGAAAGGAAGCCAGAAGACTGTTGCAACTTCGAAAGAATCCTGCTTCTGCTGACTGTCTGCTCGTATGTACGGTCGGAATGCAAAGCGATCAACTACTCCTCTCAGGGAAAGCACATTTCGAGCTGACAGGTCCTCTTCGCTCAGCGTGCGCAGCCTGCTTTCGGAGTTGCTTCGGTGCTCTCAAGGCTGAGCCAGCACGTGCCACAAGCAACATTGGTTGACAACGGCACCGACAGGCCTTTCTATGGTCCACCCAGGACTTACACCGGCAGTGGAAGGTCGCCTGCGCGGCACCTCTTGGATTGGCTGACCACATACACGGCTTGCAGTTTCATGTCAGCTTCTTAGTAGTCTCCTTACACATGTGTATGTGTATATTATATCTGTACATATCTTTCTTTCATACGCTGCAGAGGAAGTCCGCTTGGCGAGGCTGTTATGACAGGGAGCCACCCCGGCTGCTGTGAGCCATGTGCATTTGCACACGTCGGTGAGAAACGTGCTAGCAGCCGTAGCGATGATCGGGACCTGCCACGAATGGCCCATAACGTTCCGAGCATGCTAGGACTGCTGAGACTGCTGAGTGCGGCAGTAGAAGTAGAGATAGCCCGTGGTCAATGCTGGTAGCGGCAACTCGGTGAGAGTGGTCGGCTCTTTTGAATCGTCGCATAGCCAGAAAGTGGGCTCCGATTCAGGAGGGTAAGTGCAAAGGAGCGCACGGTAATGACCGGATGCTGCATCGGGACCCTCGTGCATAATGATTGCAATCAGCTGATATTCGCAGTGTCTCACAAGAAGGGCGGAATTATGCGGAGTGGGTCGATGCTGAAAGCAGGGTAGCAAGATGCGAGGATCGGGCAGCACACTCGTTGCATCCTTTGCACCGATAGCATCAGGGCTGAACCTATTGACCTGCAAAACTAAAAGGCTCGGCTCACGTTCGAGGGCAGTGACTCCAACCGCAGCTTGGACCTTCCATGCATGAATAAGCCGTTGGATGGTAACTCTGCCACTAGGGCCTGTATCGCACTGAGAGGGTGGCGTTGCAAGGAGCATAGGCCATGCTTCCCCACAGTCACGCACCTGGCAGCGAAGAGGGTTGCAGTCGGTAAGAAGAAGCCTGTTCTGCCACCTGCCCAAGAGCAGGTCCGGAATGACGAACCTGCGACAGAAGGTAAGATATTCCGCAACATCATGTTGGGAGTGTGGCCGGGCCCACCCGGAATGCAAGATGGCCCATTGGAGAAGAGACCAGAGATCAGGGACAGGCGCCTGTGTAGTCATTCTCCGCATGACTGAATGCATGGCCGCGGACCAGATCACCTGAGGATGAGCCGGTGCTGAGCAGAGCAACTGATTGGCCCAGTGGAGACAACACAGCATCGAGTTAGCATAGCAGTGGTTGGAGGCATTGCGTATACGCAGCAGTTGGGGTGAGAGGGAGAACAGGCACTCTGAGTGAAGGGCCCTTGCAGACGGCGAGCAAGTTCTGTCGCCAGCGCGGAGCGACCCATTTTCTCCGGGCGCAGGGACCCTCCCACCAACTGCCAAATCGCTGAATTGGCCAGCGAGCGGAGGCTCAGATATAGCTCGGCTGCTTCCGGCGATCTGTGACCCACCTGAAGCAGGAAGGGCACGGTGGGGCCCTGGAGAGGCCCGCTGAGCCGTTGGGTGGAGTGGAAGCGCATGATGGCCAGGGGACAAAGGCACTGCTTCTGTAAGACCTGCAGTTTCTCGAGCATCGTTGAGACCGGAAGGGGCTGCAGATCCTGCCGAGGCGCCAGAGTCTTGGTCTCCTGGTTGTAGCTTAGAAAAGGCACCTGTAGCTCCGCGTCGCCGTCCCGTGGAAGGAACACCTGGAGGGTGGTGGCCGTCTTCAGCTGCTCGTCGTTCTGCACGGTATCCTTGATGCGCTTCACCAGAGCCTCCAACAGGGTATGAAACAGGAAGGTTCTGAGAGGGAGAGCAATCTCGTCCATCTTTTCCTGCTTCTGCTCCTTGAGGGCATTCCAGTGCTGAGACTTCTGCACGAAGAGAGGGATCAGGGAGAGAGCACTCTCTCGCTTGAAGAACATGACAAAGCTGTTTTGGGTCTTGTCGATGCCCATTTGATCCTCGTGCCGAAGAAGGAGCTTGCCCAGAAGCCACATCATGCCCTCCGGCGCCCCGGCCTCTGTCTCCGCCGAGCGGCGGAAGGGCTGTCTGCGAGGGCCATTGGCCTTTGGCTGATTGCCCTTGCCTCTCCCGCCCCTGCCGTAGCCACCCTTGGAGTCCGGTCTGGAGTACTTCGCGTCGCGCTCCCTCTCTGGCTCCTCCGTTTGGTCCATCTCCGAACGCTTGTTGGCCGTGTCCTGAACCATCGCCTTCTTGTCCTCCCCCCAGCATTGGAGGAGCAACAGCTCGGCCTGAGCCTCCCGTTGTTGTGTCTCCTGCAGGGAGAGGCCGCTGCCCAGGGCAAGAGAGGAGGCCAAGCTCATGGCGAATGAGGATGCGCAAAGTGATGGTTTGTTGTAGAACAGGGCAGGCGACAGCGTGCTGAGTCTTAAACGTCACAGCGAGTCTGCACCAGCTACAAGGGGAGCGGGCGGCAGCCGTCCTTGCTGTAAGCCAATCAGCTCTCATTGACTCTTGTAGGGCCGGGAGCGGATGCTGCCTCCTCAGATGCCGAAAAATGTCCTGTGTGCGAGTGAACCATTGATGACAAACAGGGCAGTGCCGCAGCCCATGAGCAGAGTGCAGGGAGCGGAGGTAGTGTGCCAGAGGTTGCCAATCCTCCTGACAGGCCAGTGTTCGGATGTCAGATCTTTGAAGGAGCGGCAACTGATGAGAGGGCACCTCAACGGGAGGCGGAGTGTCCACCCCAACTGGCGGGACCAGGTCGGAGGTTTGAGGCGTCGCATCAGGGACTGATTCAGCAACAAGGACTGAGGAGGAGGCCGCAGGGGCTGCAGGGTCCTTCACGAGGGATCCATCATGAGCCTGAGCAGGGCAGGAGTTGGTGTAGTGATGGTTCAGAAAAGGCGGCCATGCAGCAAACTGGCGATCACAGAGAAGACAGTGGGGCATGCCATCCTTAGCGAACTGCATGAACCTGGCACGAAGCTCCTTCTGCGAGGGCGGGATAGCAGGAGAAGGGGTAGACACAACAGCAGCCGCGGGGGGAGCGGCAGCTTCCCGGCGAACGGATGTAGTGTGTAAAATCGAGGCAGAAGGGGGCTCTGGGTCAACCGGAGAGGGAATATCCGGGGCAAGCTTCCCATGGGATTTGGTGCAGTGGGTGCGAAGGGCAATTAAGGTGGGAAAGGTCTGCGGGCAGTGTGGGCAGGTGTAGGTGCGCGCAATGACACCCGATACGTCGACGAGGCCACAACGAGACATCCCCTCCGGTGACTGGGTAGGCGACAGCCGATCAGTACGAGGGGCGGGCGCAAAGGAGGCCGGGAGGGCAGAGCGCCAACGTTGGCGTTCTGGAGTGTCAAAGGCCTCAGTACTGAGAGAAGGCCGGCTATGTCTAGACTGCATTTGGGCAGCCATCTGATCAACAGGGTCCAGAAAGTGAAATCTAGCATAGAGCGCGGCCGTCTTTTCGTGAGTGATCCAGCTTGGAGACTTGAGGACAAGACGGATCTGCTTGGCCACAACCTGCCGGATAATATCAGGTCCCCGAGGGGGAAGACCAGTGCTCGTGAGGCCGTACCTGAGAGTAGAGAAGACACAGGCCGTCCACAGCTGCAGGCGCTGCTGGGGCACGATATGCTTGGATCTCAAAAGTGAGAAGAGGCGGCTGAAATTGGCCCAACTCTGTTTGATTCTGGCCTGCAGAGACAACTTCTCAAAGCAATCATAGCTGAGAACAATGCCCAGGTAGGGATGCTGTTTGCGAAAGGGTAAATCCAGCGGGCCTGCCAGACAGGGCACACGTAGACAGGGGCCTTTGTCTTTGGAGCGCTGCAGATACGGGCGCAGTAGCCTGGATTTGGCAGGGCCACGGAGACCGTCCAGGATGACTGTTTTGGAGTCACTCACTGACATACCGAGAGAGGTAAGGGTGTCAATAATGAAAGCGATATCCTTCAAAATGCAAAGGATGTTTTCCGGCTGATGAACCTGCCATTGTGCAAGGATATCATCAGAGAAGGCCGTCAGACAGGAGAGCGGTATCCTATCGCTCAGGAGGTGGAGAGTATAACAGATGAAGATGCTCCACAAGGCAGGAGACAAGCTGCACCCTTGGCGCACACCTGAGTGAAGCTCAACTTCAACAGTGTGTGACTTATGCGTAATGTTGAGTGTGGCTTGGTAGTGGATGTGAAGGATGAGATCAATCAAAGCAGGTTCCACAGCCGCCCAGGTGAGTGCTCTATGCAAGACGTCTCGTGGCAAGCAATCAAACGCACGAGAGAGATCTAGAGAAAGTGTGATTCCCCCTTTGCACTTCCCGACAGTGTGCCCCTGACGACGACGGTGAATGCTATACTTCTGCGCTTCGAGTACAGCGCGTACCGCCGCGCAATGGGAGCATGCGCGTTCTATGGAGTCTTCCACAGAGCGACCCCCAATGTAAGCAAACTGGGGAAGACAAGTGGCGAGATGCTGTACGGTAGGGCGCAGCAGTTCCGCCGCCATTTTCGCCAAGCATTTCGACACCGGGTGCAGGAGAGCGATGGGCCTGAGATTCTCAGGGCACTTCGGAGGCTTCGTCGGCTTGGCGAGGAGACACAGTGAGGATTGAGGCCATCGCCCCGGCATGGGCGCCGACATGTTTGCCAGCCACTGCGAGAGCACCGGGTGAATCGTGGTGGCGACCTCAGTGGCAGCGAGTGCCCAAAGTGGAGCCGGCGCCAGCCATGAGGGCAGGGCTTTGCCAGTGGGCAGCTGGGCAATGGCAGTGGTGAGCTCGTCAAGTTCAAAGGGTGGGAAAGTCTGACCAGGAGGAAGGGACTCGGGTGAGGATGAGCGATAAAGACCACGAAAATAGTCTTGCAGAGCTTGGGCTTCCTGGAGCGTCGTAAGAGGATTGCCCTGATTGTCACGGAACAGGATGGGTTTGCGAGCGGTCTTGGGGGCAAGGCGCTTGACCACCTGGTAGACGGCCGTGAGACCCTTCTGGGCAGCCTGCTCCGCCTCATGCAGAATCTGTTGAATCTTGAGCTGCCTGTTTTGAGCACACAGCGACTTGAGGGCCTTGGTAGCCTCCGTCAGCTCAGCAGCCTTGGGCCAGACCTGAGCAGTGGAAAGATCCTGCTGTCTCATGAAGTCGCGACGTTCGCGGCGTAGCCGCCAGAGGTGGAGAATCAACTGGGTCTTTGGGCTGTGATTCTGAGTTGTCGGAGAAGGGGACGGTGCCGTGAGCGTCCAGGCCTGCAAGAGGCAGGCCGAGATATCATCCGGTCCTGCTCTGGCTAGCAGGAGTCGAGCCTGATTCTGGAAGCGAGCGGCAAGGGATGGATCAATGCGCAAAGCCGTCCTGATGGAGGCAAGGGTCACAGAGGGAGCACAAGGTTTCCGGGCTCTTTTGGGCAGGGCAGGCCTGAGGATGGAGCCCAGCACAGGCAGGTGCCGAAGCCCACTGGGTTCGACAAAGGGAAGCCAGGTCGGACCAGTGCGCCTAGCAATGCCGTCAGCGGCAATGCGACGCGTAAGCGCAAAATCGATTTGCGTGCCTCTGTTGCCTACAGCAGGCAGGAAGGTTTGTGCATGAGAGCCCGCGCGTCCGAAGGTGTTGAGGGCCTGTAGCGAAAACGTACGGGTCAGCTGCTGAAACTCCTGTTGATCTGGGGGAGGGCGCCCGAGACGAGTGCGCACTCCCTGCCCAACGAACGGCAAATCAGGTAAAAGGTCAGTGTTCATGTCTCCTAGCACTAATACCGAATTCCGACCTGGGAACCGTGCCAGTGTGTGATGTAGCTTGGTCCACAGTATGGATCGCTTGACCAAAGCCTGTTCCAGACCAGCGGCACCCGGGAGTGCCTTTGTGCTAGAGTAGAGGTGCTGATAAGCAATGACGACATCAAGGGAAGGGTCCCCTTCCACGCGCAGGTGAACCAGCCTGCCATCGATGATGGAAGTGAACTGGATACGGTCCTGCTGGAAAAGTCGAAGGTTGACAAGCACCAGAATGCCAGAGACACGATCCTTGCATGGGGAGGCAAGAGCTTGCCAGCCTTCCATTTTGAAGGTCAGATCTGACGCCCAGTGCGTTTCCTGGATAGCAGCAAGAGCCAGATGCTGCCCTTCGGTTTGTAGCCAAAGAGCAATCTGCTGATAACGGTCACTAGAGAGCCCACCAGCATTCCAACTCAAGAAATGAAAACGTGGCGGCTCACGCGGCCTGGGGCCGGACTGAGACCGCACGGCACGAGCCGGCCTCGTGAGAAAGGAGCCGTCACTATCGATACGTTGGCCACGATACATTGCACTACCGCAGCGGTCTGCCCTCGAGAGGGCCCTTTGGAGAGCACGTTTCCGAATGGAGGAGGCAAAAGAGAAGCGAGAGAGTCGAGGGAGAGAAGCGACAAAGGAGTCGCACGGCTTTGCCTGAGGGATGAGAAAAGAGCGTTCATCTTGAACGGCTTCAGGAGGATGGCGACTGCCAGTGCCTCCAACCCTCGGCTCAGGGACTTGCATAGTGGCGCAAAGGTGGGGTAGTGCCAAGAGGGTGTAAAGGCGAAGACCACGAGGAGGCACCCGATATACAACGTCCCGCCCGGACTTGGGACCGGGCGCAGCAGTACACAAAGGGAGGGAATGGTGTTCTGAGGGTTCAAGAAAGCGCATGATAGTCGCTAGGTTATGCGCGTATAGATGCCAGTGAACATCGCGGATGTTGTTCAGGCGGTAGAGCCATATCCTCAAAAGCGACATGCAGCTGCGCCTGCAGGGGTGCCGAAGTCGGGCGCGAGATTTGCGGGACCCGCGGAACCTGCGGCCACATGTGGAACGCAGGCGGGCACATCTGAGACGAAGACCGAAGCATAGACGGGAGGCTGGGCGGCGGGTAGGTGGCAGAGGCCATGTGATGCAGCCTACTCGGCTCACTTGCACATAGGTAGGCTGACGAGAGGTGGCGGACAGACTGCAGACGCAAGCTCTGCAAAGCAACAATTTTGGCCACAGAGCGGAGGCAGTAGTAGAGCTCGAGACCGACTCCCGTGGGGAGCCTGGGCTAAAAATCGTCGCCTTCGGCCGCCAAGGTGCTGTGAGACAGCGTGCCCCTGAGCGGCTGGAGCCGAGGTGAGGGCCCTTCAAAAGACCTTGTGGGGGTGCATATGAAAAGGAGCTAGGCATCACTGTCGCGACGATAGCGTGGGCTCCTGCTGCGCTGGAAACGGACGCCCAAAGCATGGAGAGCAGCCTTGGCTTCTTCGTGTGCACGCTCTGAGCGTTGGAGACTCGCTGCCCAACGCTCGATCGTCTGTTGGAGCATCTCCAGGCACCGGCCTTCTGGATTAGAGGACATGGTGGCGGCCATGGAGGATGGCATTGAGGGTCTAGGATCTGGCAGAGCCTCGCGCGTAGGGCCGAAGAGTAGACGCAGCTCTGACTCAGGCGTAGGATCTCTAATGGCATTATTGCAATTGGGACCATCCAACGACCCTGCAGAAGGTGGGGCGGTTGCCAGGGAAGAGCCCTCCAGGGTATTCTGCTGAGGTCTGGGCCGCCGCTCCACCCCAGGTGGCGGTGAGTCAGGCCTTGTGGTGATCGGCGTAGCCGGGGCAGATGTCTGCTCGGCCGGGGCGCATGTCCCTGTAGAGGCCATGGGGGGAGAGGGTGCACGAGGCAGGGCGGAAGACCCCGAGCAGGATTGCTGCAAGAGTCGCACGCCCATGCAAAAGAGGCAGGCAGGCGGAACAGCCAGACGCGGCACATGCAAGAGATGAGACGAGCCGAGGGCCGAGCAGTAGGACACCGAGTGGTAAGCGGAGCTGCGACCTGGGCTGAGCAGCAAAGGGTATGCGCAACACTATGCGGTGACAGAGCAGAAGGAGGCGGATCCGGTGGCTCAGCAGTATATGCACCCGCTCGCACTGGGTCTGAGTCTGGCTGGGCAGCGGTGCTGCCCTCCGACTGTACAAACCAGGGGCTTCGCCTCCTAGGTCTGGCATCAGGGTCCGGGATGTGCGCGGAGTCATGCAGATAGGGATCAAACGCGTCCGGCTCTGGTCCAGCAACTCGAGAGGATGCCCGGGATGACTGCTTCCTCGTCTTGGCCCCGGCCTGTGGCAACGCAGACCTGGTCTTGATCTTCCCTCGGTGACGGTCCTTCACACGGCCGGAACCGAAGGGCTTCCGCTCGGCACGCCTTTGAGACGATATGACCCGATCGACTTCCGGGGGCTGAGCTCGCAGGGGAAGCTCCGGAGGCACTTCAGGAGAGTCCACCGTCTCGACGGACTCGGAGAGAGGTGCTGGAGAGTCAGCTTCTCGAGGTTGAAGTAGAGCCTGTATGAGCGCACCAGGTCCAGAGGCTGTGCTAGGTGAGGCCGCAGTAGTCGGGGCCGTTGCCAGAGTAGCGTCAGTGCCGGCCTCGATGGGGAGCGGCATCAGGGTTGCCTGGGCACCAGTGCCAGGATCCGCAGACTCGGCAAGCGGCGTCTCCAAGTCTATGCAAGGACCAGGCTGGGCTTGTTTGCGCTTGACCTTCTTGACGCATTCCAGGTGGATGGACCCAGCATGAATTTCCAAGGTCCCTTCGTCGTCGGAGAGGAGAACGGGCGGCCCAGGGCTGCTGGATGCCGCAGCCGCAGCGGTCGAGCCTGGCGGTATGTCATCATCCACCTGCAGCAGCACGTTCGGTCTCTTCTTCGGCTGGGGTTCCAGCCTCTGGCGCGAGTCAGTAGAGGTCCTGTCAGCAGAGGAGGCAGTCAAGACAGTCGGCGGCTCAGAGCTGGGGGTCGCGTGGTAGCGTTTGCCACGCAAGGACCTGATCAGGTGTTTCAAGAACACCGTGGTCGGAGGCGGCCCAGTGCGCCAGCGGAGATAGCGCAAGAAAGCAACCTCTTCCGGCTCAAGCCCATCACGAGTAGGATCAAAGTCCAAGCAGTGGCTGGGCACTCTAGTACCAGCAGCTATCGCAGAGCGGATGGTGCCAGCCACCTGCTCGATGGGGCCCTCGGTCGTCGCCCCTGTAGAGCGCTGGGCCGGCCGCGGCCGCAGGTGCTGCCTTGCTTGGCGCTTTTGCTGTCTCAGGGCCATCAGAGCACCGTGTCCGGCAGGGGCGCAGCGCACCCTCAAGGAGAAACTGAGCCGATGCCGTGGTGGGCACGTACATGCGGCACGGGTAACCCAAGGCACAGAACGGTAGAGCTTGGAGCATGATAAACAACAGATCGGCAGTGCATCAGATGGCTGGGGCCGTGACCACGGCCAGTGGAGCGCCATGCATGTAGCAAGCTTTGGCTGGCGGCCTAGGAGAGGAGAGATGCCCACGTTGGGGCGGGACCAGGCAGCAGTGAGCGGGGCAAGGGCCCAAGGCCGAGGCCGAGAGTAAGGCTTCAGTTGACGAGGCCGGCACCACAGTGGCCGAAGAGACAGCGACCTGAGCAGAGACAGCTTAGCAGTAGCGCCGGGGAAAGGGTCAGTGCAGAAGGGCATGCGTGGACGCAGAAAGACCGTACTCCGGAATTTTGCTCGACATGGCTGCTGTGCACGTCGGTGCCCTGGAAGAGAGGAATCGCCTCGGAAAGTCTCAGAGCCCACGACCAGCCGGAGGCGGCGGATGCGAAGTCGCCGGTGCGCTGCAGGTGCGGATGGACACCACGTACTGTACGCCTGTCGGTGGCACTGGGACCGTGATGACACTGTTGGCTGGCACGATGTTGAACGACTGTGCAGTGCTCGGAGCGGAGGGAGCCGAGGGAGCCAGCGTCGCAGCGGGGCCAGCACACGGCAGCGCCGGTGCCGGCGGCATGGCAGTGCTCCCCGTCGTTGTTGTTGTAGTTGCAACAGTCGCTGGAGTGGGAGGTGGAGGTCCACTAGGTCGGGTCGTCGAGGGAGCACTGGGTGCCATAGGCGTAGTCGACGTCGACGGTGGCCGTGCCGGAGGCGGTCCTCTGGTTGCTCGGTATGCGGCCGGCAAATTGACAGGGGTAGGCGGCGGAGGCCCCCGGGGAGGAGACCGCCGTGGCCGGACCGTTGGTGGTCCTCTACCGCCTCCCGTGCCGCTTCCTCGTCCTCTGCCACGGGGAACATCTGCACTGGCAGTCGCAGCTTCACCTGGTGGGGTCTCAGTGCTCTCGGAACTTGAGACTGGCGGCGAATGATGACGCCGTCGTTTCTTGGGCGCCATTGAGCTCCGCTGCTGTGCTGGCCAGGGACTATCAGCAGGATGCTCGGAGCCCAGTGCTGCAAGAGGTGCAGGGAATGCTCAAGCTGCACAGAAGACGGCAGGTACAAGTGCAAGGAAAGGCGAGAAGCATAGGCAACATGAGGAGCAGGCCACCGGCCAGCACTCATCCAGGTGGATGTCAGGCACGGCCTGCGAGAGAAGTTGTCAGGCAGGTGGTGGTGCTGACTGGCACAGGGTGCTAAGGATGGCACGCTCGGCGAGGTAGCCTCGAACCTGAGCCAGGGGGCGGACAGCTGTTCGGTGAGGGGACACTGAGCTTCCGGCGAGGGGACCTCCAGCCAGGTAGGACGCAAGAGCCCCAAGGGCCAGACCCAAGGCGAGGAGGCCTCGAACCTTGGTCTGCCAGGCAGGGGCACAGTCTGCAGGGTGGTTCGGTTGAGGCACCGGCCCGGCGCGAGTGGCTGAGCAGGTGGATCACAGACTACGGTACGATAGACATGCAAGGAAAAGGCTGCATTGACCAGTCGCCTAGCATGCAAACGTAAAGCCGCAGGCGAACAGCTTGGCAGTGCACTGACGAAGCAGGGGATCCTGATAATACCCTCAAGCGCCCAGGTCAGTATCTCACTCCCAGGGTGAGACCTAATCCATAGTGTCCAGAAATGAAGCGCTGGTGGCCGACCTGTAGCCGAAGCAAAGTAGGAAGCATTTCCTACAGTTGACCTGCGAGGCCCTTGCCTGTTTGGGAACGCAAAGGGACTGGGGTCCGTATCCGAGGTTAAGCCTGTCTCGCGCGCTGCTTGCACAGATAGCGTATCAAGATACTGCCGCTGCCGAAACATGGTGGCAGCGATGGTAGGTAGCTTGATCCTGCGACACCGGGACAGCTGAGATTGGTGGCCTGACAGAGCGGCAGTGGGGCAGCCAACAGGGCCTGCATTCTGAGACGCCCTTGACCTTGGCATGGTCTGAAGCAGCAAGCCTGAGCAGTCAGACGGCCAGCCTGATGACCTTGCGGGCAAAGCAGCGCCTGTGCGGTTTTCCTGACCAAGTGTAGCCATCCACGAACCTGTCAGCTGAACGCGACCCCGCCAAGGCAGGATCATGACTGAGTGATACAGGGCACTGACGTGGATACCTGTGGAGATCCTGTGCACAGCCAAAACTCCGGCAGCCAAAACGATCAGAGTCGTCCTCCAAAGCCAGCCTGAAGGCTGTGGAGCAGGGATCTTATTGGCAGCACTCGTCTTCAGAGTCGCAGAGGTAGCCATGGCCAGTGCCCCGAAGTCAAAAGGGGGAAGCAGGGGAACCCAACCCGCGGGAGGGGAGAACCGCACCGAAGCCCAGAACCCCGAACCCAAAGAACACCAAACCCAACACCAGGGGCACCCTGCTGCTGAGCCTTATCTGTACATATATATATATATACATACACACATATGGGGGGAGGGAGGGAGGGAGAGAGAGAGAGAGAGAGAGGCGACACAGAGAGAGAGAGAGAGGGAGAGAGAGAGGCTGCTCTGCGCATCCCAGACATGCAAAGCGAAACCCTTACATTTGCCATGTCTGGAGTGGCCTATCGGTGAACCTAAAGCCGCAACACTCGGTAAGACACCTTGTAGAGCATACGTAGTGACTCGTGCCGATTTTCTCTGCCATATGACAAGCCAAAGCGACAGTGCAGCCGTTGGTAGCAACCCGACTCTAGAAGAACTCAGACCATGTTTGCAGCTGCCGGTTGTTCATGCATGTCTCATGCCAAGAAGGGTTGGAGCATGCAATTCTCCACGCACCCGCTGCACCCGCTCGTCACGCTGTGATCTGCGGCCTTGGGTCTTGGCAGCTGCCGCTGGCTTCGTCTTGGTCTGGCCGGTGATGTCGGGCGAGTCGCGGGAGTCCTGCTGAGCAAACCACACGGCTATGGCCAGTATATGCTGTCACCCAACTTTCCCGGATTTCCTTCGCGGCTTTGGCCTAGCAGCCCCTGTTGTCCAGGCCGATGCGGAAGTTGTGGCCACCCACAACAGGGCCCTCGGATGCACGAGGACTGCCGGTATTCCTGACATAAAACGTTCTCTCAGGTTTGGAAAACACCGAGCCGTTTCTGCTATGCTTGCCCAGGCACAGGCACACCGGCCAGAAGGCAGGACGGCGAAGGAGGGAAGCAACCTCGCCACACTGACAACAGTGAGCAGATGCCGCACCTCACAATGCCCAGCATGCAAGTGATGAGCCTTGCTGCATCCAGCCTGCACACCTCCCTTGGCACCATCTTGCAGCATGCTAGTTGCTGGGTCGCAGTTCGGGTGGACTTGAAGTCGAAGTTGGCTTGGACTTACTGTAAAGCATGCCGGAGGCTGGCATGTTCATCCGCCTTGCTGCTGCCAGTTGTCATCTCAGAATAACCAGCTCTTCTGCCTGCACTGAGTTCCAAGTCTCGTCCCTTACGGACAACAATCCTTGGAGACTGCCTTGCCGGGGCTCTTGATCATGGAGCCGGAAGCTGCAAAACGCACTGGCACTGTTCGCACTGGCGCTCATGTGCGTGACATCTTTAGACAACTCCAAATCTTTCGAGAGTCTGGCACATGGGAGGGTCTGCGAAGGCGGCTTCCTGCACCGGCAGGCAGGGAGGGGGAGGAGAGGGTTATCTGACAAATTCGGACGATGCCTGTTCGGCAGGTTCCTGCAGCATCTCGGACCTCAAGAAACAGAGTGCAGCCGCAGTCTCTTGCTGCTTAACAGTCATCAGCTGATGTTGGTCAATGCTTGATCTGAAACTTCTTGGGGCCTGGCAAGCTTTCGCCCATTCCTGGAAGCTCCTCGCAGAGCAGGGGTCACAAGTGAGAGCAGTTATAGTTTATCATGTATCGCTGCCAAGTGAGGCATCACTGGCATTTCTGCATTCATTGCATTGACACCAGCTACGTTCTTGCCTTTAACTTCTGTTAAAAACCGTCTTGATCCTGCTCTTCTCGAGGTGTGGGTCCGAAGCCTTCGACCGATTTCGATCGAATTGCGCATACATGTCTGCCGCCCATGATTGGTGTAACCTTGTCCTCAGGTCGTATGCGCAGTTCTTCCGACCAGTTCAACCTCAGCATGCCAGCAGATTCAAGAGACCTCCAATTCGAAGCGCGATGCCCAAGGCCTCAAGAGTTCGCCGCCAGATTCAAAGGCATGAGCACAAACAGCCAGGAGTCCGCCTGGAACACAGTCTTGCTTCGCACATACGCAAACAACGCGTCGCCGGCCTTGGGCGTCGACACAAGCTGCAGCAGCTCCAAGCGCAGGTACGGCGCAGACACCTTTGACTTCGACCGACCGACGCTCGGAGATGACGAGCGGAGATGTGGAAAGGAGCGCAGGGAAGGCTGAGCAGCGGTTTTGTGCTTCTGGTGGTGTGGCTGCTGCTTTGCTGTGGCTCGGTCCTCTTGACTGGGTTGGGCATTCGTTTCTTTGATGTTCAAAATCTATGATCAGACCGCCCAGGCAAGGCTTGAGTTGACTGTCGGGGCATAGAAGCATAGCAGCAAGGATGCTAAGGACACTGCTTGACGTGAACCTTCGAGCCTTCAGGCTGGCACAGCCAAGCAGCCCCATGCGAAAACGGTAAAGATGGGTGAGCGTTGACAATCTCACAGGTGGACCGGCTAGACGAGGTTCAGGGTTGGCAGTTTGTCTTGGTGAGAACAAGTCAAGTGCAGAGGTCGATTGACAGGAAATCGGCCTTTCGAGCCTCACGCCTCGAGAACCGGCATCTTCAGGCTTCCAAGCTGAAGAGCCAAGGCCCTGCTGTCGGGTTCACGAACGGTGGTTTTGACCCAACTGCATTGGCAGCGTCAGCTTCAGCAACTGTGCCATCCTCACACCGGAAGTTCGGAAGCCATGTCTACACGAGCTCAAATTATACTCGAAACCGTGTTTGCCGGGCAGTGCTCGCTGCTTTACTTCGCCCCAGGCGGTGCCAGCAGTGAATCATTCAACAAAAGCAAAGGCCTTGAGATAACCACGGCACCATCAGAGAATCTGATGGACAAAGAAACTTTCGGAACATTACCTGGGAAGAATTCCGGACGCAAAAGCAAGCCTGCTGACAGGCCATAGGCAGCTAAGACCAGAAACAAGAATCAAACCGCGGGCAGACAAGCCCAGCAAGAGCCCCTGGTCCAAACATGAGTGTGTGTGCGAAGGTGCCATACCCCAAAGCTAAACCATCCTGGACACTCAGGCTGCAAAGGCTGCCGATGGCAAACCATCAGGGCGCCGACGCTCTGCGCGGTGCTGGTGACCAAGGAGAGTGTACAGGGACTCCGTTGAAACCTGCCAGGAGGCATCCTACGTGCGGAGCTCTTCATGTTTGGCGTCACGAAACTATTCAAAAAAAACCATAACATCGCCTTTCTCGTCTCCAGTCACCCGGGACCCCCCCCTCCGAACCCGGGAGCCGGAACCTGGAATCCAGAGAATTCGGGACCGGGGCCCCCTCAGTGCAAGAAAAACGACATCCCCCCAAAAAAAGCTGAGAGCCGGCGACGAGCTCAGGTTCAAGACGGCGGAACGAGGTCGCTTTGAGCATTCGAGTTTTGTCAGCGGGCCGCCCGTCGAGTTTGCAGTGGGAGTTTGGGCCCTGCTACATCTTGACGACAGGAGCGACAGCAAACCAAATGAGAAATGCACTCTGCACGTGCTTTCGAAGAGACATCCGTGCCGTGGAAAGACGTCGAAGGCTCATGGAGTCACTAGTCACTAGTGAGTCTTCTGCACCCCTATCGGCTGCTATGCCCCCTTCTAACGAAACAGACTCATTCTACAGCCAGCTACAGCAGCCGACAACATTCGGACTGTCCACTCTTGGCCAAAGAACCGCGAGCGCCGCAGTTCCGCGGAGTCCCAGAGCGGCAAGGCCTTGAAGCAAAGTGGAGATGCCTGCTAATGACGTGTGCCGCGACTGCGGCAGCATCGGCGCCGAGCACGCGGCCTTGTACGCGGCAGCCTGCCTTGTGACTTGTGCATTGCGTGCAGCCGTTCCGTACTACTGTAGGATGGTGTGGCTTGGCTGCGCGCCGCAGCTGCCGCCAGAACCAAGGGATCACTGCCGTTCTGTTCACCAGAACACGACCTTCATGAAGCTGCTACTGTTAAAGTATTGTTAAAGTTCTGTCAAAGGGTATGCTAGGGCCTCATGCTTTGCCAGTTGGTTTTTGTGAAACGAGAAGCAGCCGTGGGCAACTGTTTGCATATCCTGCGGATGGCCTGCACAATTACCGGTGTTTCTGCTACCTGCTCTGCTAGTGCCCTCTAGCAGCTCTGGTAAAACGATGGCGATAGCCTCCTTCCTGAATTAACAGACATGCAGGTTACTACCAGAGACCACGGCACTGATTCCACTTCCATGCATTTGATGCTGTTTGTACGGCCTGGTGCCGTCTCCATGCACGTCTGCTGTCGCACCTCACAGGGTGTGGCGAGACCGAGATGCGACTGCATTTTCGGAGTCAATGAGCAGGCTATGCATGATGTCGTGACGGACGGTAACAGGCCAAGCAAATTGCTGGTAGGTTCAAAGCACTGAGTTGCACCGGGTCTGGCAAGCGCTGGCTGAATATGATTGTTGATGTCCTTCCGATGCTTTGCTATTCTGATATCTCATAGGCTCTTTTGAAAAAATCGTCTGAGCCGGCCTCTGATTAAGCTGACAGATGTTAAGCCTACTACCTTATCCACTTATTGCTGTTTCACTCGATTTCTGTGATGCAAGAGATGAATGCATGCGCCCTGGAGAGATTGCAGGTTGATATCCCCCCTCCCCCCGCTCCCCCCGTCCCCCCTCTTCCGCCCCTCCCCCTATGCGGCCGCATGACCGCACGGAGGGCTGATGGCGTTCAAGGGGTGGGGGGGGGAGGCCTTTCTAGCATGTTGTATACGACATCGACTGCCCCCTCGCCCCGCTAAAGAGCCGAGGCGGGCGGCGTAGCGTTAAAATTAAAAAATTGCGAGGGCGCGTTGGGCATGTTGGGTCTACAGCCAACGTGACCTGTAGGTCCTGTAGGCGGGGCACTTGCAGGCACACAGCTCTTTAGAGCCTGCCGGCTTGCGAAGACTTGTCGCCGTAAAGCGAACTCGCGGGGGGATGCTCCGGCCACGTCATGCACTCGGTGGAGATGCCCGCGGGCGTCCAGACATATCTGGATTGCTGCGGAGGCAAGTTCTTGCCAGGTCTGTATACTGCTACGCGCTCTGTACCGAACATCCCTCTCCACACAGGAATCCACCCGCGGCCTTCTCTCAGCCAAACGGGAACTTCGCCGGCCCCCAGAACCTGGGCAACAGAGACAGAGGTGCCAAGAATAAGCAAACATAAGTGGGCATGACGTGCCTTGGTAAACTTGGCATGCTCTGTCTCAGAGCCAAACAATCTCAGCAAGCACGACGCAGCTCAGTAGAGCTCCGCCAGTCTCTCGAACCTATCGCTGTGCAACAGGGCACGGCATGGACATTTCACTCTTCTCCCAATTGCTGTCTTTTCGGTCCAAGACTGCTGGCCTGCAGGATCTTGAGTGACCCTCGTGCGCCGAGCAGAAACATACCATCCTCCGAATTGTGAGGACCTCACGCAGCTTTCTCTCGCCAGTCGTGTTGCTATGCGGGCAGGCAGGAAGTTGAGCAGCTTCTTGGTATGCTGGGCACCACTCAAAGCATAGAAAACGGCGCCCCAGAGAGTAGCTCCGTCTCGTGTGAGGCATCGATGGTGTCGCCTGGGTCCGAGCAAGGAGGTGGCATGCATTACTTATCTGGACTCACCTCATGGCTCCTGCAGGCCTTGACTGCGAGCTTTGCGCAGATCGAAGAGGAAAACATTGCCGGCCTAGTGTCGTCAAACCCCGCATGCCGTGTGCCCGTTACCCCCACCACGAGCCTGTGTCACAGCCGCCAGAACGAAGCCAAAACCGCCGCGCAGAAAGCTGCATGCTGGTACCTTCTCACTCGGTTGGCCAGCGCATTCTGTGCTGAATGCAGTCTTCCAGTCAAGCACGCAGGATGTGTAAGCGGTCGAATTCGGAGCACCGCTGACATATCTTCTACCCCGGCAGCTTGTGCCGGCAT
Source organism: Symbiodinium sp. CCMP2592 (assembly GCA_905221615.1). NCBI lineage: Eukaryota > Dinophyceae > Suessiales > Symbiodiniaceae > Symbiodinium > Symbiodinium sp. CCMP2592. The sequence continues at coordinate 162,586 of CAJNDT010004491.1, forward strand.
TGAAGCTCTTGCAAAGCAGGATCCATGTAGACCTTGCCGTCATTTGCGCTCGTGGTACACCGTGCGCGTGCCAGTCAGTCTGCAGCAGCGCTGCAATGGCTTTGCCCTCTGCAAGTTCACCCTCACCGTATCGCGAGTCGCCAACACTGGCGAAATTCGGGACCCGGGGCCCAAGCAGCGATAGACATTGATGCTCGGCAGGCCTGCGGTCTACGCCAGCGGCCAAAACTCCATGAAGCTCACAGCTGAATTTGGACCTTGGCCGCCACTTCCTGCTGCTACCAAGGCGCTCGTCCTCGGCTCGGCTTCGGTGTTGGAGCTCTTGATCCCACGCAGCTGAGACATCGACTCATCGAAGGCCAGTGCCGGCAAAAAAGGAGGCATCACCTTCGAAGTTGGCATTGGCCCTACAAGGGTACTGGCGCATCTGGCTGCTGCCACCTGGACACCCAGCGGCGTGGCCGGAGCACCTGCCTTCACCTTCACTGTACTGTCTGTTGACAAGGAACAACAAGTTCAGAGCCCAAGTGTCCGAGTTTACGGTACAGCAGAGCTACACCAGAACCTGCGTTGGTCGAGCCGAGCCTGCCACAGAAGGCAGTCCCTCGGAGTCGCGGCCACGAGATACACAGCATGCGTGTCCTGCGTGGCACTTGCAACCAGACCTGTTTGCACTGAAGGCCAAGAATCCCATCCCGGAGGGCAGGCAAAGCACCTTTGTTCTCACAGCGAGGCACCCCTTGTGACAGCCTTTGCTGCGAAAGACCTCACTGAACCCGTGCAAGCACGTACCCACTTCTGGGCTGGCATCGAAGTCAGAATTGTTTGGAAACATTGATTCTCAAGACTACGTGCCTACCAAACCGAGCCGGAAGCACAGGTCACATGCACTGACGGGGTTATTCATGCATCCACCATCCACTAGTCCGGTCCAGGTGGTCCGGGACGATCTAAGCCAAGACGAAGAATCAGTTTCAGGTGACGGTGGCCCATGCACAAGCATCCCGCTACGAATCAGAATGTTAGCCGGAAGCCATGCGAAGCCATGCTGTTGCTTTGCACACCGTGTTCGACAAGCTTGATTTTCTGGCCTGTTGCTGGACTTTGTGCCACGGCCTCAGATCCTTGCCCCCAAAAGCCTCGATGTGGATACTCTTAGTCTTACAGTTGCCGAACGCACTTCCAAAGTCATGAATTATACGATTTCAAGGGCCTCAAGGACCTGGTGCACTGTCAGACAAGCAAGCGAACACTCTCAGCCTCAACGTGCTTTAGCCAGCTGTGCTGTCGGCCCAATGCCGTGAAAAACACGGGCCGACACGTCGGAAGATGCTTTCGCTGGCTTCGGGTTAAGAACCTGGTGGTTGGACGATGGAATCGCCCAAGCCAAGTGGCCCTTGCAGCGCCAAATCTCACTGCTTTAAAAAGTTGAGCCTTGAATGGGACTTCCGCCTGCTCAAGGCATGAACACGGTTAGCCGATCGCGGACTTTCTGCCTACAAATGGGGCACTCTGTCACTCGTGGTGCGCATTCATCCTTGGAGGGAAAGCACGCACACAAAGCATGCTGGCACAACCAGGTAACCTTATTGCATCTTACTGTGGCAACTCGCAACAGGGGAACAAACGAATTGACCACTCGTCCAAGCATCACAGACACAAAGATGCCGGCAGCGAAGCAGAACCTGGGCCGGGATCATGCTACTAGTAGGGCACCATGTCTGTATACCAGTCGCAGGACTTGGCTTTTCTTCTGTCCGTGTATGCAGTTCGGTGCGCAGCCTCAATATGTCACAAAGTGTCTTGCCTGATATTGCCTGATGATGCTGAGGTGCTGTATTCGCCAGGTGGTCCAGACATGCGATGCAGCAGCGTTCGCTGACCTCATGGACTCCAAGCCAAGGTGGGCAGGTCAAACCTTCGCAGCGGCATGGCACATGCTGCTTATAAGGCTTACTGTAAGGCTCCTGCTGCTTCTTGCCGCTGAGTCAACAGGGCAGCACGCTCCTCGCAACAGAGTCGAAATCATAAATTCAGGCACTGTGCATTTTGATGGATCTGGATTTTCACCAACTTGAAGTCTGCAGCATAGAGTTCCCGTAGTTGCAACACACGGCTCGCGGAATGCTCTGCCCCACGAGGCACTGAACTCTTGGCTGTGAACTCGAGAGTACAAGATGCTGGCCTTGTTCGATTTAATGCTGCCAATCTGCCGACCCAGCTAGGTTTTTTTGCTTCCGGTCTGCAGCGCCTCTACCGGGTCCGCCCTCAAGCTTGTTCATGAGGAACGACTGGTTGATCCAGCTAGGTTCCCTTCTGATACCCACAGACAGACTCACATGCAAATGTAGTGGGGCCGCAGAACTTGGCAATTTGCACGTCCACTCGTCGACTCCATGTGGCCGCGGGCTGCTCCTGCTCCAGTGCCTGAATTCGCTGGTAGAGTTGCCTGGAAGGCACGAAGGAGACTCCGCGCTCGATGCAACTGCTGCACTAAGACATGATTTCGACAGATTGCCCTGCAAGGAGCACTGCCGGCACTCTCCGACTCTCGGTCTCTAAGCTTTCTCTGCAAACGGGGGCCTCTTCAGGCACAGCAATGCATCAACCTGCAACTGTAAGACAGGAAGAGGAAGCAAAGCTACTATGCTTGGATGAACCGAATGCGAACGACGGAGTTCGACAGCAGCTGCAATTAAAAAACAAAAGTGCAGCAGCACGCAGCAGCACCAGGCCTGAGATTCAAGTTCCGTTGTTTCCGCATCACTCACCTGCCGTTGGCCTGAGGGCGTGCGTCACCCCCACGCACCGACGAGCACTACTTAAACTCAAAATGATATGCCATGACTAACTTTACACGCACCATCGCAAACTCAGCTATGCATGGCATCTTATTCAACCTTCCAAGGCTTGCAGTCGCAGGACGAAGTTAACATGGTAAACCACGGCACCAGCGGCCTTGCAGTGTCTCCTCGGCTGCCCTGACCGTCCATCGGATGTGGGAATTTGAAAGAATGAGCTACTTACACCGGCACGAACCTGAAATCTTCATGCTCGATGCACTGCCGTATGAAAAAGTGCTCACGCCTCTGCAGCGCTTCATTGTCCTTCACAAGTCCCGCTGACTTCTCCTCAGCACGATGCAGCTTCGGCTCTCGCTGAAGAATCGGTTGTATGTACGGGCACATGGCCAAGGTAGCGAAGGCTTGACCGAGCAAAAAACCTTCCAAGCACTGGAGAAGCAGAGTTCGATCGTCCTGCTTCATAGTAAGCTTCGGCCTATGCTTTGACCGCTGGATAACCAAATACTCAGGACATCTCAGGACCTCTCAAAGCCTCAGCTCCGTAGGGACTCGGATAGAAGTGCATTGTTTGCGAATGCTGCGACTCCTCTTCGCATGTGCGTGCCTACTGTCCTGGACATCGTGACAACAGGCAGCAAAGCACAGTATGCAGGTGCAGCGAAAGCATCTGAAGTTCTATCAGATTCTATCAAGAGGCCCGCTCGCTGTCGAGTGTTGCCTAGCAGCACCAGCCGTCAGAGTCTGGGAAGGGAAAGAAAAGGCCATGCTCACGAGACGTGGGTCTTGCCCCGGTCCCACCTGCAAGACCCGCCGGAGCTCACTCTGATGACTTAGCTGCCGCTTGCACTGCTGCAGCTCGATCCGAAGGTTGACGAGTTCCTGGCAGTGGTGGTTGCCGTTTGCTGGCAGCGTCAGATGTTCCGGGGTCTCAAACTTCAGTTCTGTTTTTCGTGCCGTGGTGAGTAGTGCACGACAAACCGAGCCGACGCCAGTTCCTCAAAAACCTCTGCAGTGTTTGTGGCATCATAAGCGGCAAGAACTCAGACGTCGGCTCGAAGTTTAATTAAACAGCCATAGCAATGAGGCATCACTTGTGGCACATGTTGTCTGCACGGCTTTGGGTGCAGAGCTGTACTAGCCAGTGTGTGCACAAGATATTGATGCCGCAGAGATGCTTCTGTACAACACTTGCATGCTGTATGCACGTACACTAAAGTCATGATGAATGAATTCACCATCATCTGCATTCGTGACTTTCCGCTATACTCCAGACACTTCAGATTCATGGTTCCCAGCGTTGCCGATTCTTTACATGGTGCGGCTGGGCTGCGAACTGAAATCGACACCGTCACCCTTCCATGTCCAACCCTCCACTGTACAAAACGTTCCTAGCGAGGGCGGAGCTCATGGAGGCTGCTGTAATAGCCATACTGCACCCAACTGTAAGGCAAGGTGCATGTGTTCAGGCTTCCGAAAGCATCAAGCAAACATCTAGTATTGCTAGCCTTGTGAGGACAGGGAGGCTTAGGCCCTTAGGCTTCTTCATGCCACAAGTACGGAGCAGTCCACCCGCAGGTGTGAAGTTGTCTTTGGTCGCCTGGTGTTGCGCTCAACCCTGAACTCTTCGTCTTCCTCCTCGTCGTCCTCCTCATCCATCTCAACGAATGTGTTTCGCACGACGATCTTGGGCTGCTGCTGTGCAAACTTTATGCGCTCCCTCAGGAGAGCCAAGTCCGCATCGGGCAGGAAGCGAGGCTCTACACCCTCGTGCACGCCCGGTGCGGTGGATCCCCCGTTGGCGCGGCGGTAGGCCGTCTTTTGTAGAGTGAAGGCTTCGAAGAAACGAGCACGAACACAGTTCCACTCCTCCCGAGCCACCACGCCTCAGCTAACAAAAATTGTGAACAATGAACCGTTTTGGAACTAACAACAGCTTGAGGCATCGCTGTGGAGTGAGGGGCGTTGCAAAGGTGCTTGGCAGCTGAGCTCCACGATCAATGCCGAACAAGAGCATGCTCAACATTGGCATGAAACAACATATCTGGTACTTGTAGCCCAGCTGCATTGATACGGAACGAGCTGGCGACCATCGAGCAAGTTGTACGTCTGAGCACTCGCACCAATGTTCTCCTTCGGCTGCAAGGAGCTTTGGAACGTTGTCTGTGGCAGCACACACACACACACTCTGGCCAGACTCTTTACATTCTTGAACTCGTCTTCGCTTAAGCCCGCTCCAGAAACAGCTGGATGTAGTCTGACAGGTAGAACTTGCTGCTGCCCGTCATGCCTGAATCTCAGGTTCAGTACGGCACCTAAACTGAAGTCTGCAACGAGGCTACTGACCATCACCTGCCGATTGGGACACTGCGCTGTATACAGAAGGCATGTAAGCTTCCAGATCCGTGCCTGGGTGATAGCGAACCCAAGTGGTGAGTCCTGGATGTGCTTCGCGGGATTTACGCTATGGCTGCATAGAAAAATCGAAACACCCCTTGAGCTTGAGCTTGAAGCCAGGCTGCCCATGCGTTGGCCGGCATCAATGCGCGTCACAGCATCCCCCGGGCTTGGAGTCTGCACTGGAAGCCTCATGGGCAACTATACCAAGACTGCCTCGCATGGCCCGAGCAGCAAATACACTCTGGAACGGCTGCCATCGATTTTACTGTCCCTAAAAGGAGCATTTGGTTGTGGATACGACACATACGGACTTGGATACCAAATTCCAGACCGAGACCAAGGAAACACAGAAACAGAAGAACTGGCCGCTGTGAGAGAGCGATCGATAAATAAAGGGGGCTGATACAAGTAATTATCCGCTTCGGTGGCATCGTGCTTTGGCCGCGAGCGTCCGCTCCAGTTCATCCAGGCGGCTGAGGCATGCCCCTCTTGAAACTTTGAATGGCCAGGACCTCGGCTTTCTGCGCTGAGGTGCTCGCAGCGTGGGACATGTGACATACCATTGCGACACCATGTGGAGCTCGAAGATCCTGATGTGCTGTCGAAGTTCAACATAGAACTGCTGGTCCATGGATCGCATCTCCGAGATCCCTGGCCGATTCAAAAACCACTGCGCCGTGCGGCGGCCCGACTCCAACCTGCAAGGCACTGCAGGGGACTGCAAAAAGTGCCGCCGGCAAGCAGCCTGAAAAGCTCAAGGCATCGCCCATCGCTTTCCTTTCGCATTTCCAAGGGAGGCTGGAAGGTTCATGTTTGCAACGTTCGATGTTCTTCTTCTTCTTGTGATACTATTATGACGTATGTAGTCGGCTATGCTCTGGCATGTGCCAGATCCTGAACCTTGTGCGATCGGCCCCAGGCCTGAAGGTCTATTGTGGTACCGATCCAAAATGCCCACGGGCGGCTCCTACAGCTCGACTTCGACTCGCCAACTTGTTTATATACTTCCCTTCGCCGGGTGACAGCATCATGTAGTGGATCTTCGCCCAGTTGGCAAACTTGTCTTCCGGAACACGAAGCACGCAGTTCACCACGAACTTATCTGGGTCCCCTTGCGGACGACACACCTAAAGCCGGCACAGCTTGCATGAGAACGGTTCTCTGGATTGCCCCCGGTAGGCTGGTTTTGCCAAGGCGCCAGGAGTCCTTCGAGTGGCTCAGACTGATCGAAGAATGCGCAGGCGCTGTCCCCCCGCTCTGGGTAGTCTCGGCGCACCTGCACAGGGCAAGGACGTAAACTTACTGAGCACGAAGTCATGACAAGAAAGTTTTTGTCGAGGTGCTCTCTGATGCAATTCGGTTTGCTTCGCCGGGTCGTAAAAGAAGTAGTTCATGAAGTGGCCAGCAAGGTCCCCGAAAAGGACGCTGCAAAGCCGAAGCAAGCGCCAAGAGGCCCAGCGCTTCACAACAGCATCTCCCGGGGCAAGCCTGAGATGAATCGCATTTTAAGGTCGGAAGCTGTTGCCACTGCTCAGTGCTCGCCTTGATCCACTGCGCTCGCATGTTCTTTCGTCGAGAAGCTGGTTCAAGACTTCGAAACTCGAACCCGGGCTTGGGTTTTCGCTTTGTCCCCATGCTCGCACTTCTGGCCTGACCAGCACACCTGCCGTGTTCTCCGGGGCATCGGCGATGGTGATATCCTGCGAGCACGCCAGAGTCGAGTTTGAGGAGGCCAGACTAAGAGCTTCGGGAAACTTCGCAGAAGAGCTCAGGGTCCTGGTAGGAAAATTTGATGAGGTGGCCACCCCAAGGGCTCACACAGTGCGAGAGAGTTGACAAAGGCCTCGCCAAGCTGGTCTCCCAGCCATCCTGAGAAAGAAGGCCTGGGGCCAGATGGAACCAGTCCTCAACACGCTCTGGACGTACGGCCATGGCGATACCCTGCGTTGATTCGCCGAGAGTGCTGAAGTTTAAACCTCTTTTGAGCAATCGTGCTGACAGCAGATGCGTTCAGCTCCGGTGCATCCACGTGCGTGTTCAAGCATGTCAAGCAACTGTGCCAGCAAGGTAGGGCAAACATCAGCAAGCCATGCAAACCCTCGTTGTCGACCTCCTCGTCCACGTACGCACGCTGACGCCAGCATCCGGTACGCGGCTGACCCTTCGGAGGCCGAGCCCTAATCGGTGCCTCAGCGGAGCAAGGCACACAGCCTCCGGCTCTCTGTTCTGAGGATGTCACTGGAAGCCTTCTTCGATCTACGGAGTGCCGAAGCACATGTCTAGAGCCAGTTGCACATCACAGTTGTACAGCTGCCCGTACTGATACACTCCTCTGCGGCTGAATGCCTCTAAGCTGCGATGAGCTCTGGGTCTTCTGGTCCAGCCGACGTCCGCACACAGGAGTCTAGCAGTCTAGCAATTTTCGCGTGCGACGCCCGAGGCAGTTGAAGCTTCATCGTTGTGCTGCAGTGAATTAAAACCACCAGTCAGTCCTCAAAAACATCTACGAGCAGTACGGATCTCAAGAAGAAACAGACCGCCTCTTGCGGCAGCTCTCTGGAGGTCAGCACCCAAGCTCCGTGCGAGGATGCCGAGGCTTGATCCTGGGTTTTAGCCGTTAGGGCGAGACTCAGTAAGCTACCAGCGACCTGCAGTGCTTAACGGTCATTGGCCACCGAGAAACCACCAAAAGTGCGCCCGAGGCTACCAGAGCGTCGACTATGAAGACGAGTTGAAACTTCGGACATGCCTGCGAAGTGCAGCTGACGACAACACTGTCATGCGCATCCGTGTCCAGCAAGACCGGTCGCCACGCAACCGGTAAGGCTAAGCGGCTAAGCTAAGTAGTTGGAATGAAGCATCAGAAAGGCCCAACACTTTCAACTGCATTCTGAGCTGCACGACATCATGGAAGACGAAGTAGAGGCGCCATCGGCAGAAGCACTTCGTCGCAAGGATCCTGAGCTGCTGGACGAAGTCGGGGCCACGGGATGACGCAGGCGATACCTTGAAAGCCACAGGTACCTCACCACGATCTGCAAATGTTGTCTATATGTCTGCATGTGCATATACCTGCCTTTATTATGTTTGTGTCTATGTCGAGTCGATGTGTACAAAAATGACAATAATCAAACCCACAGAACCTGCATAGACATAGACATAGACCTGCATACATGAAGGTTGCACTACCTATGTGCATATGCAACGGTTGATTTTTTAGTTTGCTGGCCCGCACCACTCGTCGTTCCTTCAACATACAGCCCAGTGATGCAAGAACTTGGGCGAAGTTCCAGCAGAGGAAAGGTCCAGCTCGCAGCCAGCAGCTTCAAACCTGGACAAGGACATGACCCTTTGCACCGCAGGGTAACTATGAAGTAACACGCGAGCGGGGCCTGGGCGAGAAACATTCGTGCAGCTGAAAGGTGTATTTTGTGCCAGGGCACGGAGGACACATCTCAGCTGCATTGTCAAGGTCAGTAGCAGGAAGAGCAGGCGGCAGCGACATAGCCGAAGTCACTGGCAACACCAGCATTCATGTGGGACACTCCTATACGCCTTTCAAGCCACATGCACAAGAGACTGATTCCCCCTTTGTCCGACGGTCTCTGATAGCTTCATGGGCCGGGCGTTTGCGGAAATTGGGGACAATCGGTGACTTGTCAGACTGTCACTTTGAGCTGCACCATGGTGTCTGGTCTGAGTCATCGGGGCATGTTATCATTGCATCGGGCCACAGCTGCAGCAGCGACAGTTGAAGGACAGCACCCCCTGCAGCATCTGCAGGCGTCGCACTTGCAACTTGCAGTTTGGCCCTGGCCATGTCAGGACAGCAGGCGATCTGCTCGGAAGTCCTCCCCTTCTTCTGAAAGGCGCATGGCACGCACCGGACCAGACCTCAGAAGCGCCACGTTTCGAAGCAAGTTTCGAAGACTCGTTTCCTGTAGATCAGCAGCCGCTCCCCGTGCTTCTTTCTTTCGCTGTCTTCTGCTTCAGCCCCACCAAGAAGAGAATGCCGCTGGCCAGCACCAACTGAATGGATATGCTTTTCTCGTCTTGCTCAGATCGTTCTGCGCCGCGCTCTCTGTACAGTGGCCAGAGCAAGCCCACACGTCACGGCCGCTCACTGAATCATTGAACAGGCTAATTATAGGTTTCGTCTTTGAGTTCCCAAAGGCAGGCAAGCACGTCAATGCATCAGTAGACGCAGCCTCACGTATGTTGGGAACATCCGAAATGTTCAAGATAATCCGAAAGCACACAGCTACTACTGCGAGACGACTTTCAGAAGCGCTTCGTAAGCGTTCTGCAAGGCCTGAGACAGCTTGCAGAATCGGGCTCAGCGTTGCACTAGTAGCGGCTAAGACTTTGCATGCCACCGCAATGCTCAGACGGCCCGATCGAGACATTGCAGTACAGAAAGCGATCAGCCCTGGAAGAACGAGAGAAACTTTGGCAAGGCGCCTGGAAGGCTGCTGTCGAGCCTCCTGCCCAGAAAATAGCTAAATCGTGCGATTCTATGTTGGCCATCTCGGCTTGGATGCAGGAACTCTTGATGTTTCGCCATGCCATAAACTGCCAGTGTCCTTTGTCTGGATGCTGTTGAAGTGCAAGCTTTCCTCATCGAAGGGGCATTGGTTAGCAAGGCTGCACTTGGAGCCGCGCTGTCGCCATTACTGTAACCGTCAGAAGTCCAGGACAGGAGGCGATACGCGCTGCGAAGGGTATCTGAGGTGGGAAGTCCAGTCGTTGGCAGCTGCAGCACCTGATGGACATGGTGCCCATGGGCGGTCTGCCGAGTGCAAAGGCAAAGGGATCCCCCTGCACGCCCGTGACATCCATGAACGTGCCCGCAGCATTAGTCCTGTACTTCATGCGGCGACGCATGCGCCTAGTCATGAAATGCCCAGACGTATTACCCTACTTATGGGGCCCCTGAAGACAAGACCGCTTCAATTCAAGCACGGCAAGATGGTAACAACCTCACTAGCTGCTAGTCTCATCCGGTTGCTAATTCATCCTGGCCTGCAGGTGCTGCTGCAGAGTGGCGCTTGGATTAAAGCTCGGAGCCTGCCGGCTAATGTAATATCGAAAGCAGGCCTACAAGGTGTTTTGGCGTTCCTCAGTCTCATGCGCGACTAAAGCCGACATCGCGCACCTGGGTATCTGCGCCGGGAAAGCCGCTCGCAGATGCACGTGCCTTGCCGACTCGGTCAGATCTCGCTGCAGCTGGCTTGGCTGCTTTGTTGCTGTCAAGACGCCTTCCTCCCTTGCCAACCCTGTCCTTAGATGAATCTGGCACAACGCATGGTTCCCAAGAGGCTAGTAGGGCGCACACACACACACACAGTCCGCAGCACCATCCTGATTGTGATTGACGGAAGGCTCCGTCCTAGAATGGCACCATGCCATACCATGCCTGTATCTTGTTAATTACCGTTTCCGCCTGGGGAGTTACTCAGTTTCGACAGAGTGGCGGCGCCAAGCTTCCTCGGGGTCGCCTCTGGAATTGCCTTCCAAGGCAAAACGGCCGGCGGTCCCAAAAGCAGGGTGGTACGGTTTGCAGCTGTGTACCAAGTCAAGCAAGTCTCGCACAGATGACGGCCCCGCAGCAGCCTTCAGGTGCTTGCCGCCGGGCGTTTTGCTCAGCAAAGAACTTCTCCAGCTTTTGTCTGCATGCCTTCCGTCATTCAGCGCTGAACCCCCCACATCGCCCCCACCAACACATACGTCAGGTAAAGGTATGCCAGTTACCGAAAGTGCCATGCGATGTCAGCCAAGACAACCCGTGCACAACCAAATGCACCGGCGAACCGACGGGCGCTCCTCTGCTCGGGCTGCCGCTTGTGGAATACCTCCAAATGCACATCTTGTCGGAGCGACGACAACGGCACTGACTCACCCGCCTCCCAGGAGCTCTGCTGTCTCCCAGCTGCTCGCCGCCTCCAAGGCCAGAAACGGTCTCTCCGCAGCTCAGGGAGCGGGCGGTGCAGTGAAGTGTCCTTTACTGGGCCTCGGCCAAAAAGCCCAGCTGCTCGGCGGCCTCGCCTCTCACAGACCCGGGCCCCGCCACAAGAGCTGCATTGCCCTGAACTTCACATATGCGACATCTGCTATCTCTAGACTCTAGGTCATGTGCCACTGCCACCCCGTACACTCTCCCCCTTTGGCCCCCTTTTTGGATTCGCCTGTGTTTACCACGAAGTTGACGGACGACCGAGAGCGCAGTCCGGTTCAAGAAGGCGGTATCGCCGCCGGCCTGACGCCTTCAGGATCAGACCGCATTACGAGAAACGGAAGACGCCGAAAAGCAACGCAAGCGCGCGACACACCAGACAGAGGACGGAAAGCACAAAACGGAGACAATACCGAAAGCCAACAGACAAGGAACCAACAAGGCCACGACCGGACCCCACAAAGCACACTGCTCAGGTGTTGAAAGCCTCCATCCCGGCACCTTGGCCCTAAGTGGGGGTCCCACTCCTGTGTGGAGGCTGCCTGGCCTCGTGCTGCATGGGCTCGAGCCAGGCTCGGGATCAGCGCCAAGGCATCGTTTGCGTCCGCAAAGGCATCCTGCAACTGCGAGCCGCGAGAGCTTTGGGGCTCCATGAAAAGCGCCATCTGGCTCTCACTCAAAATTTTTGCACCTGCCACTGGCTCAGCTTGTTGCGCAGCTCGGAACGCAGGCACAACGCTTCTGCACGGGCAGCCTTCCCAATCGACATCCAACGCATCACAAGCATTGCAGCAGGACTGACTCCCACGACTTTCCGAGCCCGGAGCCAAAGCATTTGGGAACATCATCTGAGATCAACTTTCTTCGCGGTAAGACTTCGGGTTTGGAGGAGGGGCCCGCACCCTGCACCACGCCAGTTATGTGATTTTGGTGCTGATTGCTTCTGTCGTCTGCTTGTTGGTGAAGCTTGCCACAGCTCGAAAGCAGCGAAGCAAAGCTGAGATGATGTAGTGGCTTCGTGCCTGAAGCAGCCAGCACGGCAAGGGCAAAAGCCACCGAGCCCATAGAGCTCGAGCAGGTTTCGGTAGGAGATGGTAGGAGGCCCCCCCTGCAAGTAGAGAGGAACGAAGTAGAGAGGCGACCACAGGGAAACGATTCAAGGTGGCGTCTCAACCATTTTTCAAGCGCAGAGGCTGGGAGTGTGGGAGAAGCGATGAGAGCAGAGAAGGTGTGGAATCACTGAAATGCTCCGCGGGCAAGTCCCAAAGAAGCGACCGAAGGCTTCACAGATTATTACCAAGCCAATGGCATAATTCTTTCTCTAGTCTTTGGATGTCCACACAGCCAGCCTGTTCAGGAGAGCTGGGGCTTTTCTGCAATGTGATTGACACAGGCTGGGGGGCTTGCAGCGCTGCTGTTGGTCGGGGTGCGGCTGTTCTGGCACTTTGGCACGTCTGCGCTGTGCTTTCGGGTTGCGCTGCTCACGGAGCGCTTGGGGGATCGGCGCCTCGTTCTCTGAGGATGCCTGGATGGCCTGAGCGAGAGACCGGGATCTGAGTCGAGTTGAAGGAAGCACGCGGCCCACGCCTCCGAGAGAAGCTTGACTGCTTCTGGCAGCTTGCCCAATTGAACAGCACCCGCGGCACGGCGCATCGGAGACTGCACACCTTGGCACTTTCAGATTTTGCGCGCCCCCGTTTGGAATCAATCTTGGCACAACCTCAAGTGATCATTGACCAAGGCTGCTGTGGCACGAGCCCGCCGTGCAGCCTCCTCGCGGCGGGACGTATGCGCGGCTTGCGACAGCCGCAGTACACAGGGAGAGGAGCTGACTGCAGCCTGTCGGGCATCCACAATCATAAAGGCGAGACCCTCGTCTCCCTAGCCTGCGGCGACACGACTGTGAACTTTCTTTGCGGCTGTCAGCACGGGAAACACTTGCGACTCTTGTCAACACCGGCGCTGCAGGGACACATGCCTTGCTCTCGACTCTCTCAGGGCCAAGGGGCTGAGCTGGTCGTGGCGGTACAGGTATAGACACCTTTACAGGCGCAGGCACAAAACAGTGGCTTGACGCTTGCATGCTCAGTCACGTGGGTCCTATTCCAGCCAAAGGGCCCTCATCAGCAGGCGTTCCGCTGACCACCAGCCGCGGCCGCTCAGCTCTGCGCAAGGGAACGGCGTCCTTAAACCACTGGTAGCCTCAGAGACTCGAGAAGGAAAACTACGAGCTCTCATTCGATTGAAAACTGTGCCAGCCAAGAATCGCACGGTGCCCTGAAAGCTGACAGCCAGGCACGTTAGAGAAGCAGTGCCGGCACCAATCTCCAGACCTGCGATGGCCACAACGCTTGCAGAAGTCGAAAAACGTCCTGCCGGACTGACTCTGACTCTTGTCAGGGAACAAGACGGCGGCTGCCGCAGGAAGATCGGCTCTGAGGAGCTCAGGCTGGAGGCCTAGCGGTTCAAATCCTCACAGCTTCCAGGGATGCTGCGGCCCAAGCCTGGTAAACCTTTTCCAGGATCTGCCTGCGACAGGCGGACTCTGCGAGTGCAAAACTGAGCGAGTTGTTGAGTCCCAACTTCTCGCGTTGCCTTGCAGTCAGATCAGAAGAGGCGCAGCCTCCCGACGAGAACCGCTCAAGGGCTAGGGGAGCGGTAGCCGTGGGGATCGCGGCAGCCCAGTACCCCTTCCTAGTCATCGGTAATGTGTGCGATATTGTGCGATATGTCTATTCCAAGCACTCCAGCCTTTGGCGAGGAGCTGCAGATCCGAGGAACCAACAAGTGGACGAAGCAAGGACCTGGCTGTTTGCTTAGCTGCTGTTCGCAACAGCCATGTCCTCCTCTTGAACAAGCCAGGCCGACAAAGCTTTCACGGCATGCTCTGTCTCAGGACAGCAGTGGTGGCAGCGCAGCTCTTCCGCAAGGTCCTGGCCGAAGCAACCTCTATTGGTATCAGTTTTAATTAAAGCGCATTCGGCTGGCAGCCTGCAAAGCCTTGCAGTCACCGCACGCGGACTCCATCGCTGGCACCTGCGGGCGCGGGTACAAAGATGTGTTTCTGACAGGCTGGCATAGGCTGGCCTGCGAAGACTGCTCCTCGCCAAGGAAAGTTACGTCCTGCGGCCATTCGGCAAGATGAGGCGACTCCGCATCATCGGAGGAGCGCAGGAAGGACTCCAAAGCTCCTGCCTCACTCCACCGGGCTAATAAGTCACGTCACGCAGATATGCTGCATGCGGTATGCCAGCTCTCACTACAAGAAACCCCTGCCTTCGGCAGGTCTTTGGCAAAATACCTTGCGGCAGCTGTAGAGCATAATTCCAAGGCGTCAACTTGCATCAGGCGGGCTGCGCCTGACTTGCAGCTTGAGTTGCCAGCAGGGGGAGCTTCCGAATTTGGCTGAAAAGAATATCCACGTCTCGGAGGCATCTCCTTAGGGGCGAACACGCTGGAGACAGCCCTCGTCTCGCGTGTTGCGTATTATCGTATTGAATGCCGGGCTGCGCTTCACGTAAGCCGGCCGCCCCTCGAAACGGTCGGTCTCCACGTAAACTCCGCGAAGGTTGGGCCACGGGCTGGCCACTTTCAGCTGCATCGGTGTGCAACGCGGTTCACATCAGCATTAGACAAAGGCTAGGGGTGTTGGCGTAGGGACGCAGGCGAGGGCCCATTCCAGTAGGTGGCCTCACAGCTTTATTAGCTTTGGCTTCGATTACGTGCTTGAGTCCAGTGATTCCATGCAAAGCAAGCGGCTGCGCAAATCTGGCAAGCTGCATCATGAATAGCAGGGGGACACGGTGCAGGAACGACATGTTCCTTGCCTCACCTGAAGGACCGTCCGCTGCAACCCACAATTGCTTCGCGGCTATGTTCTGAGTGTAATTCCCCCACATTCCGACCCCCCCCGTCCCTGACAGGTTACACATGGCACCTTTTCTGACCTCTCAGTGCGGAGATCCTCTGTGTCTTGTGTACATCCGAGGCGAGGCACCTTGACCCAACTAAGCTCATAGCATCAGTTGCTGCCGATCCTGTCCCAGGCCCAGACTGCAGAAGCTTGTGTTCATAAAGAGAGTTTATGCACTCGGGATAATTTCAATATGCGACGCATGTCTAGCACCCTATGCTTGCCATTACCGTGCTGGTAACTCTGTGCGAGTCCGGCAGCTGCGTTCGGAGAGCGGACACGCCTTTGGCAGGACATTTCCAGGGGCGTCAGCTGGAAAATGGGTTCCCCCAAACTCCCTAGAGAACGCTCAAGGCAAGCGCAGATGAACTGAGGAACTGCATCAAAATGATGGACTGGTCTCTGCATCTCTAAAGCGAAAAGGCGCTTGCGCCAATGCGTGCTCGGACTGAAACAGAAAGGTAGCCGGTCCACACCACCAATGTGGCAAGACTCCCTCGCCTGTGCATTACAAGATAAACTTCTACACTTTTTCTGCAAAGGCAAGGTTGTCAGCATCGGAGCAAAACCAACGAACTTTCAACTCCGACATCTGCGGACAGAAAGAGGCTCAAGACACCTCTGGTCGAGATGCTCACCATGGGCTGCACCAAGCGAAACGCGGCGAAACTGCAAGGCCAAGCTGATGCTCTTACACAGTGAAAGCTACCAGTGCTTCTGCCATGACCGCCATGGTTTGCGGCTCCGTTTGATCTGGGATCCATTGTCACTTGTGGGTTGCACGCGCAACTTGACATCCGCTTATTCCCTGCAGCTAGATGCAGATGTGGTGGCCATTCTGCAGAAAGAGTTCGATTGTTGGGTCACAGGCTTCATGGAGTTTTGCGGGTTCTCGACTCTGGCTTGAGGAACTGTCGGCTCGAGGAGAAGGAGACTAAAGCTGACAGTCGCGAGTGACTGTGGACCCCAATCCATGGGTATGCTACTACTTGGGCAGGTGCTGTCGCCATCAATGACGCTGGCATGTTTAGAAGCCGTCTTGAATCGTCTTGACGACCTCGACTCCTCTTTGGATAGTGAGTTGTGCTTGGTGTTAGAGTGAGCTCAAAGCTTTGGAAAGTAGTGTTGAGCTTGATCGGCGTGATCTGCCCGTGGTTTGGAGCGTCCGATCAGGCCGAGTCGTCTCCCTTCGGAGCCCTTCCGTCCTCTACCTGCACCAGGCACAAAGCAGTGCGTCACGGGATTACTCCGAAGCCACCGCTGGCTATGCATGGTCGGTCCAACCGCTCCACACCCTGGACATTTACGAGCACTGACCGGCAGGCCTCATCCGAGACGGCGCATTCCTTTGGTCTCAACGTCTCTTCTATTCTTCTTTTGATCTCGCCTGGCAGCGACAAGGATAGGCTGGCTGACTGGCATCCGAAGTTAACTTCCTCCCCTAGGCTCGACTGCCAGGAACGAGGGCTTTCGCAGGACAACATGCTTGCGAACGCCTGCTTTACACAGATACAAAGCGAGTTTGTCGTGTCCAAGCTGCCGAAGCTGATCAGCTCTGCGGCGCCGCTGCCATCATCGGTGCAACACCTTGCCATGGCTTGGCACTTGGCAGGTCGCAGTGGTAACGTTCAATCATTGCACCCTTGACATAATCCCACATTGAAGCGGAAAGCACGTGTCCCCTTTGCCAAAAGTATGCCGTGTAAGCTTCGAGAACCACCTCAACCCCCCTTTCGCCCCTGTGACGCTGCAGCAGTGCGTGCTCTTGACGACGACGACGGAGACTTCAGTCTTACTTTCTTGTTGTAGCACAAAGCCATAGACCAGTCTACATACCTGCTTTGCCTGCTACTGTGACGGTCTTGAAATGTCACGTGGTGATCAAAATTGAAAATGTCTAGTGCTAGGACTTGTTGTAGTCTCATCATCTCCTTCTGCCGAACGTCCACGCAAACAGTATTGCTCTTTCTGTGGTATAGTGTGTCTTCTTGCAGCTTGCCCGTAAGAAGGCGATGCAGAACTTGCCATCTGCCAAAAGACACGGTCCCACCGGCGCACAGCAGTAAGACCAAACTTTAATGCGGAAGCATGTGCCATGCGCCCTTCTGCTGGCCTGACTGAGTTGTAATGCTGTCCGGCGTGGTGCGTCGGATGAAAGGATAACCTAAGATCTCGCCATGTCACCATGCACACAAGCACTCGGGGATTCCTGCATGGCATCTTGCAGCTCTCTGATACCGGGCATGCCTGGCAAACCAAGGGGCTGCACACAACGTGCATCCTCTGAGCTCGCAATAATCTCAACTGCGGACCGCAGGATCTGGTCGGGCTTGCCAGATGCTTGCGAAGGCTGGTAGATGACCTCGACAGTGTCTACACATGAGTCTTGAAATTTCGACGAACTCGCTCAGAAAGCCCGTTCAAGAAAGAAAGTCAGTAGGAAAGGAAGCAAGTAAGCAAGTAAGCAAACAGTGCAAGTGCGTCATTCTGTGTGTATGCGTGCATGCGTCAGCAACGAGCCTACTTCAAGTGCAGGTACTGCCGGCCCCAAGCGGCTGCCAGAAATCAGCAGTTTCCCCTCCTCTGGCTTGGGGCGAGGTGCAGCATTGACTCCGTTCAGTCGTGCCAATGCCTGGACCTGGTCACGGGAACGTGATCTCGAGTCATGTATTCAGAAACTGGTGGAGGCTCAGCTACAGAAAGCGTCATTGCTTTAGCTTGCTAAACAATCGAGACAGCCAGCAGCCAGCCTCAATAGATAAGAGACAGAGTGACTTCACTGCATCAGGAAGGAAAAGTCTCGGACAGACACGGCTGCATCTAATTTGACAGCCCAATATGGTGAACAAGACACGCGCCTCTACGTGGCCTCCCCAGGTGCACTTCTGGCGCATGCGACCTTACTTGATGGGGATGGGGAGTGGTTCAGCATGTAGAGTTAATTCAACCAAAGCCTGCTGCGGCTTCCCACACAACAACTAAAACCTAGAAGTGGTAAACTCGAAGGCAAAGTGCCCGAGGCCACCTCCCAGACTTTGGCACAAGTAAGAACATGTAAGAACTGCAATACAAAAAACGCCTTCTGCTCAGCCCCAACTGCCTTCGACTCCAGCCTGTCCATTGCAGGTGAGGTGCTGCAATAGCCCTCGAAGTCTTCCTGGGCTGGCAGCAAGGGAGACTGCTTGAAACTGTGGGCCCGACACTTAAAGGCGAGCTCCAGCACGACAGCTTGCTGCTTGCTCTTTTCTTCCGTCAGCTCGGCCCGCTGTTTCAACAGCATTTCAAACAGCGGGCATGACTGCATCAAGCAGCTTGCAGTAAGCTTCTTCTTCATGCCTGCAAAACAGTGCGGTTACTTCACCTCAGACTTCAAGCCAGGCTGTTCCTTTAAATCAAATTCTTCTGGCCGAACATGTTTCACAAGCATTCTGGTGCGTCAGTGGCCTGAATTGCTGCTGCAAGTGTGAAGTCGTGGGCCTCGTGGGCATGATATGTAAGTAGACCTTTTTGCAGAATGCAAGCCACTGGCGTTTTCTGGCAGTGTTTACAGCGCTCGCGGGTTCTAGTTGGAGAGATCATGGAGACCTTGCCTACACGGCACTGGCAGTCAGCAATGCTATTCATAATCAGACATTGCGAGCGGTTCTTCCCAACACGTGCAGATGCGCACATTGCTTTCTGATGCCGTTGTGACATCATACGCTGTGACACTTGTGGCATGTTGCAGTGCTGCATTTCCGACCTACTATTCTAACCGATTCTAACCTGTTCACAACCTGCTCATGCACAGATTTCTTCCCATCTGCCCGACACATCATAACGCACAAGTGCACTGCCAACATGCAGGCTGCTGCATCTGGGAAACTCAAGTTCCAACCGTCACTACTGAGGCTTGTGATGCCTGGTGACCACTCTGGGATGAGGGATTCGTCCAGTCCCTGCTGTACATGTCCTCCGTGTGCCGGCTCCGCACACCATTTAGCATGTTCTGAAAAACGTGCCCCGTGTCGGCGGCACTTCTCAAGCGGTGCCAGTGGGCCCTCGCTGCAGGAGAGGACGAGTGGGGTACCCGAGTCCAGTCCGTGGAGTAAACACTCCTCAGTGACAGCAGTGCTTATGGTACCCTTGGCTGCTTAGCCGTCTGAACCTTCGTCGGCTTGCCAGCTAACACTACAGCAGTTCCAAGTCATGCAGAGACACTCAGTCTGCTTGGAGCGGACGTCATCGAGCAGGTGCCCCATGACGTTGACGGTCCGAGCGAGCTGTCTGGCCCGCTGCCATCCGTGCGAACTGCTTGAGGAAGCCTGAGCCCAGGAGCGATGCTTCGCAGATTAGCACGACTGCCTCCATGTACCTCCGACTGAAGCTTTTTACAAGCCTCCATGTGCTTCTGTTGGATGCCTTCGGGGCACGGAATCACCTGAGGTTCTCGCACTCAAGCTATCCAAACAACACCGCCCCATTCTCAATGTCTCTCACAGGATGCAAGTCACGGAAGCATCCGACCAACTGCGCACGCGCACCGCCGCACGCACCGGCGACTCACTCTCGCAGAGCCGCGCGCGTCCTTCACCTTCCAAGGAAGGGCATCCGATAAGTCTGATAAGGCTGGCCGTCTCTGACACACGTGCACTGCTTCATGCCCCGGCACGTATCTCTTGCAGCAGCGATCGCATGGCAATCCCTGCTCGTGACAAGTTTCTCGCTCGTCTCCAGTGAACCTGGCTGAGAGTTCAATGCACTGGAAGCCATTCCGGGCAGGTGCCAACATCCCAACAGTTACAGCTTCTGAAATAGCTTCCACGGCACCATCACTTGTCACAGCCTCACTTCATATGTGCATATAACTGTTTCTACATATATACGTATGTATGTCTACACGCATGTTTTTGCTCACTTGGTTTTGGTTTGCTCACACATGTATACACGTATTTGCAAGCACAATCTTTCACAGCAGCATCATGGTGATTCCAATGGGCTACTTACAGTCATGTCTGATTTTCCATCTGGCGGTTCTGTTGAGTTCATGTCATAGGAAGGCGGACTGCTTTCAGCTTGGCAAACAGGTCCTCAATTCTTCTTGCACGTTATGACTTTACGTCCTTCGTGCCCATTCTGCGACTTTATGTCCGCTTTACGATGCCTACGATTGCAACATCTGTTGACGCACGGCAATGTGTTTCTTGAAGGGTCCTTGGGAACACAGGCATCCAGCAGGCATCCGTGGCCCTGCCTCCACATCTCTGGTTGCCTCGCGGCTTCTGGGCGCATCGCCAGCGTCCTGCAATGGCGAGCATCTTTGGATCGTTATCTATATCTCAGTGCAATCCGGGAGGGCGCCTCAGTCTGGACGCTCTTGGAATTTCGCTGCACGCAGTCCCAGGCCTCGAGCATTAGCCAGGCCCACACGTCACAGTGCAACCTAGAAAATGCCTGCGGTAGCGCACTCATTTCCAGCAGAGCCGCGTGGGCAAGCTTCAGCTCTTGATCAATGCATCGGTTGTCGGAAACCGGGGAGTGACAGCCTGCAGTTGACCAACAGCTCTGCAAGACGCCTAATGGCACTGCCCTTTGAGTCGGCTGTCTCCGCTTTGGCAGGCCATGACATGCTCTGTGCGCGGTCTCACCGCCAAGGAGCTGTTCTTATCCTCGGACCCCGGGAGTCCAGGTATCGGCTCCACTCCAGGAAGAGCTCCAAACTCCTCCTTTGGGCTGGCGACGTAAAGGATTCTTTGCAAGGATTGCACGTCAAGTTAAGTCGCCATTTAAGGACCGTAATCGCTTCTTAGCCGGGATCCTATACATTGACATGACCTTAATGTGCTTGGAATGCTCAAATCCCATGTCATTTGACACTCCAAGTCAAGCGGCCCTCTCCCTGCAACAACAGCAATGAAGCTGCAACTGTCCCATGCCAACCTCGGATCACTGCACACCAGACAACTCCACGAAAACGGTCGCCTCGATCGAAGTCTTGCAGCAGAGATGCGGAGCTCACTGGGAAGTTTCGGGCTGCATGGGTTTGAGCCATCGCAGCAGCAAGATTCAAAGTTCCTTCCACTCTCCGCTTCCTTTTTTCCCTCCTACCTAGCAAGGACAAAACTCGCATTGCAGGGTAACTCAGAAGAAACAGTCGAAAGAGCTGTGCTGCCAGAATTTAGGGGTTTCAAGTTTTTCCGTGCTGCAGAGCTTTTCCGCGACATTTCAGCGACCAGGTCGGCACTTGCATGCAGTGCAGCTCAAGTTGGAGTGCAAGTCATGCATGCCCCAAATCCGTGCCACCAGGCTGCGTCTATGAAGGGCTCAAAGTCCTCTCTGTGGGCCTCCATGAAGTCTACACAGCGCTCGCGCATCTGCGCCTCGGACGACCGTGCAACTGCAACGCGGCAGTTAGACGCATTTGAATTGCAGGGGGCCTGCTACGGCAACGTAAGCGAAAGTCATGCACTGTTTCCACTCCGGCATCTTCGTTTTAAGTTTGGGTGCAGGAAAGTGGAGAGGACGCCCCACACAAATACGACACTCCTGGTCTAAGAGGGTTTTGTTTTTTGGACCTTGGGCATTCAGCAACTCTGTCAAGACCTGTCAATCAAGTTGCATAAGCGTCAGGTTCGTCTGTAACCAACTGGTCAGCAAACCTCGGCTCAAGGGCTTCGGGTATCAGACTTAGCCACAACGTGTCACACCACTGCTGACTGGTGCAACAAGTAGCGCTCGAAACAAGCACGCCCCGTCCCCTTCGACTTCCTTGACCCAGAGCCCACAGCTCTTGAGAAGGTCTTGGTCCTGCTGGCGACAGGCGTGATTGGCTGCGTACTCTGATGCCAATCACAAACGCTTTTTCATCCATAGGCGAACAACCGCACATCGACCAACACACACAGCAGCATAGCAGCACGGTAGCACGGTTGAGAAGATCGGAAGTCAACTGAGCCAAATGTACTGAACCCACGTCCTTCTTGAGCTCTCTCGCCCATCCTTCCGTGCTGGAGCTGGGCGCGGTGAAGGCACCTCAGCTTCACACGGGACATGCATGAAACACGACTGCTTTGCTCAGCTGCCACACATTCTGAACGATCTTCGGAAATGCGGTCCGGAGCATCATAAGAGCGGCCAAGGCACTACCACTCATAGGCCTCGCAGGGTCTTGTCTTACCCATGGCAGCATGCATCCCTACCCACATCGGCATCAGGGTGCTGGCTGCTTCTTAGTGTTGGGACATCTCTAGATCTTGGGCTTTGCTCTGCGGTGCCTCAGCGCGGCCGCAGGACCCTTCGGCACCGTAGGCCCGGCAGCTTTGAAGGCAGGATTGAAGTTCATGGGCCTCAGGCTCAGGAAGTCTCAGCTTGTGACGTGACGAGTCTCTCAGTTCAGCTGAGCGTCTTGATTTTCTTCTTGGCCTTGCCTGAAGCCGCAGAGGCTCGATACCAAAGTACTCTCGCAACACGAAACGAGCCTCTGAAGAGAGAGTCCAACGATGGAGCTGACCCGCCATACCCACCGTCGGCCATCCGCAAAGCGCCAGCGAGAGATCTGCCAAGAGGAAACGATATCTACAGTCCACTACTGCATCCAGGCAGACCAGTAGGCTGGCACCGGCTGCTGTTTCAACGCTGGTGGATGGAGAGACAAGACTGGACGAGCAAAGCTTTCCGCATCTCGGACATTGAGTTGACGGCGAATGCGCTTTAAGTTGTCACTCTGCTGAGTGAGTCGGCTGCAGTCGCACGACTCGGGACACGCTGGAATGCTAGAAGGCGTGTGAAAAAGCTCTCGGCTGTAACTCCCAACCTGAGGGCTGCACGGACCGGCTCTAATGTCACGCTATGTTCTTGGCCCCGGCCCCCCCAAAATCACTTACCCAGCGCAGCGGGAGGTAAGCACATGAACCTTGTTTACACGAAAGCTTAATATTTCTGGATCCGCAAGTTCCTGTCGACTGCCACTCGCCCGGCCTGTGTGAGACGTGCCCCCTACCTAGAAAACCGGCTACCGAAGCGGCGCACAACCCGCATCAAGAAACTAAATTGGGCTTGAGAACTCTCGGGCTGCGGAATGGACGCCTCGTCGGACAACGCATCGACTAAAGGGATAACCGCCACGGTACAACTGCTTGGCTTGACTGTGTAAAAGTCTACCAGCAAACATGAACTTGCATCAACACCGTCGAGTGTGCTGCTCTGCTTCCAGCAGTACAGTGTCGGAGCCGAAGGGCCCTTTGCCTGCAGCGGGGCATGTGACAAATGTACAACTGTCGAATTCCCTGCCTCGCCCAGGCAGGGGCTGGACCTGACTGACAAACAGGATTTGTTGCCACCATGACGACACATCTACCAGTAGCGACCTTGCGTGTGCTTCAATGCTACATTAGCAACATGCGCAAACTGGAACTTTTCGGACGGCATGTCCACTCTGCACTGCATCTCAACCGCCCTCTGGCCCCCCTCCTCCCGCGTCAAGAAGCATTCCTCGGATGGGGCCCCGCCACGAAGCGCGAAATCACTCAGACGCCGATCGCGGAAGCTGACACCTGCCGCCTCCTCGTAGTCCGAAAGGGATCGATTTCTTCCCAAGTCGAAGGCGTCGAAGGGTGCAAGGCCGCCACCTGGCAATGGCCATCGTCGCTCTTTTTCCTCGAAGAACAGGGGCGGCCCGGAGCCGAGCAACGCGTGCAAGCGCTTCCTGGAGCCGTGGCAAAGATCGCGATACAAGTCTCGCATATCCTCGGCATAGACTCTCCGGTAATCTCGTTGCCAGAGGTGGTATACAAGGCCTGAGCACGGCGAAAAGAGATCCCAGCCATGCGTAAACAGCCGCACGGTCATCAGGATCTCTTCGCCAAAGAACAGCATAAGCAGTCGGGGGTCGTAGGGCACCTCCCTCAAGATATCAGCAGAAGAGAACGAGAAGTGGGCGCTCCAGAAGAAGCTTGCTCGCGGCTCATCCCAGTCACACACAAGTGATCGGTAGCGGATGTTCAGGATGTTGTTGCCGTCGAAAAAGCCAGCACAGTTCAAACATGCCGTTGAGTTCTGAGGAATTTCCGTGTAATGCATACCAAGAGGGTAACCTCTGCCATAGCTGCACAAGACGGGCTTTTTGGAATATTTTGAGCACGTCTTCAGCTGCGAACGGGCCTTCTCATCCCAGGAAGGCACGAATCGCATGTGGCTGTCGAGCTGTAAGTACAGCTCCTCTCCTCCCCACAAGAGTTGAGCAAGATACCTGGCCCAGCATGGGCCCCTCGCCTCGCCAGCTGGCATGCAGATCACTCGTAGCCGTCCGCCGAGCCAACTTTCTGCTCTTAACTTCGGATGGCCGGGAAGGCTCGGAATCCGGATCTCGCTCTCGCCGCTCCGCTCCGAGCCGTCGATGTTCCAGAGCTTCTGCAGAACGCTGAGACCTTCGCCGCTCACAGGCTCGCCATCCTCCCGATCACCTTGCCACACCAAGCCCACGTGGACCAAGTCCGGCCTTTCGCAATGGTACAGCATGGACTTCAAGGTCTCTGTCAGTTCTGGATCGCGATAGGCGACAATGGACACGAAGATTCGGCCGGATGCAGTTGCATCCGATGCGGAGAGGGGCCGGTTCCGCCCAAAGCGGCTTTCGAGTCTTCGAGTCTTCCAAGCAGATTTGAAGCATGAGCAGCATGCGGCATTGCACATCTTCAAAGGTTTACAACACGAGCATCGGGATGTGGGTGCAGCTGCCCGACAGAAGCGGCCGCTGAAATCACAAGGCTCAGCGTCTGAAGCACACGCGCACATGTGAAGAAGCGAGAAGTTACATGGCTAACTGTTCACTTGTCTGATGTCCACTCAGTTTGCACAATGACCGCAGGGCTTTATTTCGATAAGTTTCTCGTGCAACCTGTGCTCAACAACATTCCACCTCTGCATGTCCTCTGACCTGTGCTTGATCAAAGCTGCGGTGCTGCGAAATGATGCCATGTCCGCCCTCGTCCGCGAGGCTGCTTGAGTGTCGGAGAGTCAGTGTGGAAGTGACTCTACTCCCGTCGACTAAGGCCACGTCGATGATGGTCGCGGGGCGGCCTGCTTCTACAACCTCGACAGAGGTCCAAGGCGGCTTTGCGGCCTTGCACGTGCCCGCCATTTCAGCAAATCCCCGGGCCACCGGACAGCCAGGAGACGCGACTGCACAGCAACAGCCAGCAGCTGACCAGACCTGCGGGTCGAGTCATGAGTCGCTCAGCTGAATGCGATGTATCACTGAGCAGGAGGCACTGGCAGAGGCCATCTCTCCAGATGCAGACCTGTTGGCAATGCTGCAATGCTGTGCTTGCGGACGTGAACCCGCAATCCACACAGTCAGTCCATCCGTGTGCACCGCACGGCACTGCCTGGAGGCAGGGTAAGCACGCCTCGGGCGGCCTCGTGGCACAGTCGCAGCTTCACATGGACACTCGTTTGGCCGTTTGACTGCAGAAGGTATGCAAATACCGACTACTTACGGTCTCTCAGAGAAGGAGCAGCCCCGCCTTCGCTGAACCGCGCCCTGAAGGAATTAGCAGGTGCACGGGCGCGCTCGAGACTCGTGTGCAGATAATGCCTGTCCTAACATAAGAAAAGATAACACCAAGACAACCCAGCTCCATCAGTGTGTCAGTGACTCCTAGCGGATCTGTCTACGATCTCTCTTCCTCGCCTTCCTCTGTCAAGTCCCACACGGAACTCATCGCGCCTGCACATGGAAAAAAGCCAGGTGGGACGATGACAAACGTAAGAAGAACGAGCCATGGTACAGGCCCGTTCTCCAAGATGCGACTTTGCTGATATGAGGAAGTCTACTGCTGCCAACACGGTAAAAAGAGTTATAAGAAAGTGGCTCACAGCTGAGGACCCCGCAGCCACCTCGCACAGTGACCACGGCACCCCATTGTCACTGTAAAGCACGCTCGATACAGCCTCATGTCTAGTGTTGCTGACGTCTGAAGGCTAGCCTGGATTTTGCGTGAAGATGCAAATGGCTGTGCTGCTTCGTTTGCACGGCACGTGTCTTTGAGCAAGTATGGCACCAATAAACGCCATGCAACCTACTATACGGGACAGATTGAGGCAAGAGAAGCAAAGACGGCAAAAGAGAAAGAGACAGCGAGATTGTCTGACTGACGGGGCAAACGAACAAAGCAACAGTGACTGCAACTAAGTTCCAGTGTTAGCCGTGCGTAAATTGATCTGTTGGACAATGGCCCAGAAGTTGAGTGCGCAAAATGCTCGAGCAGATGATGCATGCCCGCGAGGCGGGCTTCTTCCTCTTTTCGTCCGGTTGCTGCGCATGCTGACCCCTGAGCACGGCCCAATCCCCTGCAGGCCAAGGATCGCATGGGGGCACGTCTGAACTCGAATGCTTCGGAGCTCTGAACATGACCTAACAAGGATTTTTGGTTGTTCCACGGATCCTTGGGTTCCACAGTGTGCCTGCCGCTTGGCTGCAAGACGGCAGTGCCCCCGAATAGTGGGACTGCTGGAACCCCGCAGTCCATAGCTGGTGAGAAGTTGAGACGCCTTGCACGAGCTTTGAGTGGGAACTAGTCTAGCCGAGTCTAGCCATGTCACTAAGACAAACCATGTTTCATTACTGGTAAAGCGCAGCGGTTCCAGTCATCATCTCACAAGATCAACTTCTGGCCTTGCCCCAAAGACACCAGGAGTATCCAGGAGTGCGTCTGGCAATCTGCAACAGTGTGATCAATTCCTGACAACCTGATCTCAAACCAACCAAGGACCACGTCGGAGTGTCGGACTAAGGCCGTGACAGGCGGCGAGGCTCCAGGCCCTTGGCAGAGCCTGAAAAACAAACATCCAAAAGTTTCACATGGCACCGGGACCAGCCGACATGTTCTGTTGGGCAACCACACGTTCATGCGTCGAATTGCAGGCGAACCTTCGCTTCAGCACGACCTCATAACTCCTCTCAACTGCTGCTACAAGCAGCCGCTAGAACCCCACCCCGATCTCAGGCGCCAGCGTTTGGAAGCGATACCCCGATCCCGCGCAAACTTCCAGAAGGACTCCGGCAAGTGGCTGGCGTCCTGGCGGATAGCATCCAATGGCATTGGGGGGGGGAGACGGTTTGGGAGTCAGCTTTTGCCGGAAGCTCGAGTCACACAGAGCTTAAGTCCTCATACAAAGGCGTGAGACACGCGGCTGCTGGCTAGCTTTCGGGTGTCTACATGGCCACTTTGCAAACTCGCACACTGTTGATGCTCTTGAGTTCCTGAAGCTAAAGCCATGATGTCGGAGAGATATTCTGATGAAAGTGAGCAAGCAAGGGCTTCGAGCACGCGACCCGTGGACCCTTGAGTTTCAGCACTGCTTTGAAATGCGATGCGCGCGAGCTTCAACCTTAACACCCTTTGAACGAAAAACACTGATTCGATAGGCTTCGGCGAACGGGCACGTCCACAGTACAGACACCCTTCAACCCTGAAACCCGGTCCAGGACGCCATCGGAGCCGTCCCAAAGTAAGCAGTACAGCACCGTGCAGGCAGCGCCTTGGAGCAACTCCCCAGTTCTTCAACCGCCAACACTCACAGTGTCCACAGCCCAGCATGAAGCAAAGGCACACTCCACATTGAAGAGCAGGGCTCGGCTGACCAGCATCGTGGCAATGGCAGTAAGGATACCTGCACGGCCCTTCTCACTCACCAGTGCAACCTTCCTTTTGGAACTTGAGAGCAAAGCGGACGAAAGGGAGGGGGACGGAAGGGGCGGCAGGGCATTGCAACTGCGAGCTGATGCTGGTCAGGGAAGGTGCTGTATTGCGAACTGGTAGGCAAGGGCTATCCAATCAAGCTGATAGAGAAGTTGAGTTCGCATGCAATTTCATAAGACCTAAGCCTGCGCTGAACGACCCTTGGCAAAGTTCGTTCCTCAAGGCATTCAATGCATCAAAAAACAACCTCTTCCGAACTCGTCGATGACTGTGCTCGTCAACGAAGAGTCGGAAAAGAAGACTGCCAAAAACGCGAAACAGTCCTCACCTATGCAGATGCTATGCTTGTGGAGGGGGGGCCGGGGGGCGGGGGGCTCAAGGCGAGAGGGGGTCTCTGATCGAGGAAGTGGCCTTGCGAACTGATCAATTGATCCTGGATTAAAAGGGGGGGGGACGGCCCCGCCGGGCTGAGGCTTAGAGCCGTGATATCTCCGACCCCAAATTCAAAACCAATTATGAACAACAACTCCTTCCAGCTTGAAAGCAGCTAACTTTCGTGGCAAAATAACCCCTCGACTGACCTTGAAACCGTTAGGACCCGTTAGGACCTAGCGAAGGACGCGACCGAACAATCGGAAGCAACCTCATGTGCAGTGCGAGGGCCTCTCGGTTCCTAGAGTTGGCACTTCGAAGCAAAGCAAAGCCACAAAACTGAGAACCAAGTCATAAGAGGCCTTTACACTTTCACGGCTTGCTGCGGAGCCGGGAGGGGCTCTGCTCTCGCGATCGCTGCTTTCTGGGCCTACAGTAGATTCCTGGATCACAGCCGGAACGGGCCGAATCAAGTGTTTGTTCTTGTGGTTGAGCACATGGGGCCGTACCCCGCGGAAGTCTCAGATTCATGCCCTGACCCGCCGGCGGCCATAAAGTGCCAAAGTGGAAAAGACTCATGACTCAGGATACTGGTAAAATGCGATGATCCGACTACTAGTACCACTCAAAAACGCACGCACCCACACACACACACACAAAAAAAAAAAAAAGACACACACACCAACACAATTGCGACCCAGTTGCCCAGAAGCTCTGGGCTCACGACCTTGCAAAGTCATGTTGTTGCAACGCGAGCTTGGATTTGGGATATCGCTCTGTTCTGCGATGCAGTGCGCCCTCGAAACAAGTAGCAGCATTCAGATTATGGTTTTTCTCATCTGACGCAGCTGCTACGCATTGTAACTTGGCATCCTCGAGATCCCGCCTGCACTTCCTCGTAGAACACGGCAAGTTGTGAAGCCACAAACGGGAAGCCCGAGACCTCGAAACCCCGCGAGTTTTCTGCTCTGACCTTCGGCAATGCCTACTTGCCCCGCCTCCCCCGCCCCCCGACAATTGGAAGTGAAAAGATGCAGAATTTGTGAGACATCTCGGCGTCTTGATACTTTGTAGGCAGATGGGCAGCACGATACGGACGAGCCTGCAACTGGAAGCGCACTTCGGACAGCACAGGTTGCCACTCCAAATGCCTGTCTGACACGCTCTTGGGCATCACCCTTCACAGTCGCGGCAAGTCTTGGCATGCAATGCTCGAGTGAAGCTGATGGCCTTGCTACGGCAGTCCTGGCTGCAATGGCCGCAGCTGCAGCGAGCCCGCAACTCCCCGCTAAACGCCTTCGGCGGGATTCGGCTTTCGAAGACAGAACTCAAGTGCACGTTGCGGCTTGGTTGCATTAACATGCTGTATGCTCTTCGCTTTCGGTTGTCTTCGCCAAGCATCAGGAAGGCTGCCACCAGGGACAGGGTGGACACGACGCCGGCATGGCTCCGAAGCAGCTTGCAGGCCTCGCAGCACCCAGCCGGCTGGTGGCTGGGCGGCTGCGAAGCACACGATCTCTGATCACCCGGGGGGGCAAACTGAACACTGAACACGAAAAGAAAACCTCAGTAAAGTGGAGTTGATGAAGCGCCACTGCGATCCTTCGAAGCAGCCATGGAATAGGAAGAGGAGCTCAACGCAATGTCTACCTAAGCCGCGACAGAAAACCGCAGTCAACTCAAAGAGGTCTGACATCTCTGAGTCTGCCACCTCAAAGCTACTTTCACTTTATCTAACATACTTATATACTCAGAGGTCGAGAAGTGCATGCCAGACGCGTAGGCGTGGCTGCTGAGAAACTCCGTCCATGCTTGTAGCGCCGCCATGATTGAGTCGCATGCAACCTCAGACTGGAAAATGGAAAATTGACACATTAATCTGGCCAGACCACAATCGACCTCGTCTTCGCAGAGCCCACTGTACTGCAGTACTACCAAGGCCAATGTCACGTCTCGGAGCTAAGCCTGCAGCTGCGATACAAGCGCCGCAGCCTCGTGATCTCCGCTTGCTCTTCTCACCCTCCTGATGGGAAGGTGCGAGTTGCTGACATGAGACACGACTTCAGGAGGATGGTGTGTGCAGCCTGCTATGAGCCTTCTAAGCAACGCTGTTACTACCGCCGGCACTGCTACTCCGCTTTTGGATCCTCCTGGCGTGCGAAGGCAAGGTGCAGGGCCCAAAGCACCCACCGCAGAAAGCCTCTGTAGTGAACAGGCATTCACAACACCAACCTCTGCATAGTTAGTGAAATTTGTGCTGAGTACAATCGTTCTGTGAGCAGCAGCCACTACAACAATTGCTAATTTGACTCATGCGTCGGAGCAGTGCAACTGCGAAGGCCCCACGAGCGACGGAACCCAAGTGGCAAGTCAGAGCCACCAGAAGTCCTGCAATGCTTCTTGGCCCAAGTTGTTGCGCGACCGAAGTCTGGAAGGCAATTGCTCGCGATCTAACTGCGGCGAACATGCTCAATGAACCCTCCTTCACGGCTCAAACCTTTCCTGACAGTGCCCATCTCTTACCCCACGCGGAACCACGGCAAAGGGTCCCTGCACGGCAGGAGCCACCGGCAAGTGTCGAACTTTCTGCCAGATGTTGGTGCCCGGAGCCTGAGAAGCAAAACCGAAGAGACAAAC
The DNA here is from genome assembly GCA_905221615.1 of Symbiodinium sp. CCMP2592. NCBI lineage: Eukaryota > Dinophyceae > Suessiales > Symbiodiniaceae > Symbiodinium > Symbiodinium sp. CCMP2592. The sequence goes on from CAJNDT010004491.1 coordinate 193,342, forward strand.
CGAGCAAATTAACGCGTGGAAAGAAGTCATCCACCATGCAGCCGAAAGTCAAAGTACCATGCCGCCACCGAATGTGCCGTCGCAAACAAGCAGGCAGCTGCAACCAACTCCTTCCAAATCAACACCGCAGCTGGATTTTTACCGCCCGCCCAGCTGACAAAGTCGCACAGCAGGGACTTCGTCCGAAGCTAGCCACTGAAATGTTGTGCAAGTCCCCGTATCAGACAGGGGTCCCATTTGCAGTTTTACAGACGCCGCCAACCCCAAGTCACAACCGTAAGACAGATACTCCCCCTCACGAAACCGAACTCGCCGAGCTACCCGAATGCATTGGCGTCTGCACTTGAGCTACACATCAAACCGCAGCTGGATTACTACGCGAGGGTGCAGCTTGCAGTTGCAGACTTAAGAGTATAGCATTTAGTCACTTTAGTCTCAGATCTGACCGAAGTTCCGAAGGAGCACCCGCAACTTGAATCCGTCGCTGCCGCTGCTGCAACATTAGAAATAATTTCAATGAGACACGAAGAGCATGCTGCATGCTCTCGCAACTTCGGCATCTCGCACCGAAGCAGTGTCGTAAAAACATGCTGAAAAGGGGAGTGGAAGGAAGGCGTCGTGTACTTTTTGAAAATGAAGTGCCCAAGCGAAGAAGTTAAGTGCCTCATGAACGATCCCCAAGATATCCAAGTCAGACATGGAAGGCCGGTCCTGAACCCAGAAGCAGGACAAGACCAGGGCTGCAATGTGGATGTAATCCACGACTGCTAAATGAAGTTGGCGAAAAACTCCTGCACAGCGCAACGTATATAAGCTGCGATAATTACCAAGTGCTCAGCATCCGGTTTTCGTTCTGAACCGAACGGATCGACAGCTTTCTGAGAAGTGTGCAAGCATGGGTTCCTGAAATGCCGAACAAAGTGATGCCAGTAACACTCGCGCTGGACAGAAGAGCCGGAAGCCCGGCCAGCAAGACAATCCACATCCTCAGCAGATCGACGGATCAAGCTGCCGAGGCAGTCAAGGCTTGAAAACAATCCGCCATGCATCCATGCACAGACACGACCACAACCAGAGGAACCCAAGGCACACTTGGCACACCAATGCATCCAGCACCGGCAGTAGCAGCAAAGAAGGCATTCCCATCACAACCTGGTTCGAATCGTACGGCGGGTGTCTTCAATGCTCGAGCACACTGAGACTGAGGGCCGATCGGCGCAGGATTCCCGCATACAGTCTGCTGATACTTCGAGGCTCGTTCTCGCGGAGATGCAACCTCACCAACGTAGACCATAGGCCATAGGATAATGGTGCCGAGCTGCTTCTGCATATATGTCATAATATGTACCAGATCGTGTTGGGGTGGGTGGTGGAGGTATCTGCAAGCTTCGAGTCTGGTGGCCGGCCGCATTTGCTAAGGGAAAAAATCGTTGATGGACGTGCCGAAACGTGTGTGTTTCTCGCCGTGCTCTCAACAGACACCAAATGCATAGTTCTGTTCTGGGGAAGGTGGGACGATACGAGAACTAGGGATTGATGATCAAGTCATCCTAGGGCGAGGACTGAAATGACCTTGCTGAGCCTCCCTGGACATGCATTGTGCACGACGCCCCATATGTCTCAGCAACGAAGACCCGTGCGAGCCGTCAAAAGAATGGATGGTCCGGCTGGCTCCCAAACCTTTCCAAGTCGCCCATGAGGAGCAGAACAGCTCCAAGGATCAGTCCCGAAATTACAATTCCAGCAAGGACCGGCATCTCGCCTAGGTGTGATCTCGACACGGATCCACAGCTGGCTGCCTAGTGCAGACCAAGATTTTTTGGCACTCCAAACCAACTACGTACATCATCGACTGGCAGACTAGAACATCTGGCATACAACTGGGTGATTGGAGCGACACTGTCGTGCAGGGAAGCAGCTTTTCAGTTAAGCACAGCAAAGCGTCCCAATGAAAGTGTGTAGGCAAGGTTGACTTCCACCAGACCGCCAGTTGCAAGCGACATGGATGTCGCTACCAACGGCAAGAGTCCTGCAAAAAGCAGCGAGGGAGATCCAACAGAAGCACCGTCAGGACCCGGATTGCCTGGTACAGCATCTGGGTTCGCCACGGCTATTAGGACGAGGGCTGCAACAAAGCAAAGCAGGCTGGAACCCAGCAGCGCCAATCTCAAGAGAAGCAGCGCCTGAGCTGATGCCTAAATCGGTTTCACGGACTACGGGCAAGACTCGCAAGACATGAAGGGAGTGCAGCCTTGGCACGAAAAAGCGAAGGCACAGGAGATAAATGAGGCTCACAAAGAGCGCCCAGACCCCGGCGATGGCAAGCAGCCGTGGGGTGGAAGGGAGGCTTCGAAGGCGCTCGTAGCATCCCACCAGCCAGTCCACGGGAACACCTTGAGTGCCGGAGCCTAGACTTGGTAAACCCCTGCAAGTGCTCTCTCACATGCCCTGCATACGGCGCATTGCTGGCAACAGCTTCTAACTTTGCCATCCCTTTGGCAGCGGCGCCTGGGCCAACAGCTCCCAGTAGTGATGTTTTGGATGCTAAAGCATCGCCAAGAGCACGCGCCGGAACACAGTAACGGTCCACCCAAGGTTTGGTCTCCACTGTGACCTGCACTGGCTCCACGAAACAGAGCATGCTTCTTGCCCGGTAGGAAGTGAAGCTGAAAGGCACCAGCCGCGCGTGCTTCTGAAATCTTCTGAACATGCGAGCCTCCTGAGGAGACAGGAACTGCTTCTCGGTGCGAACCAGGAGAATGCGTCCGCCTGGTGCAAGGAAAGTCGCAACCGGCACATCTGGCACAGCAGTTGCAGCTACAATGCTGCCAAGCCCTTGACAGGGAAACGGTAGCCCAAGTTTGAGCGAGAAACCTTCCTGTGGCTCCTCCACCTCCGTGGCTTGCGGGTCTTCCGGGCACAGCGCATGCTCACCAAGATCCGGACAGCGGCTGACCTGTCAGATAGAAAACAGGCTCATCCAGCCAAAACCACGCACAGAGATGCAAGCTGCGGAGTTCGATCTTTGGCTTCAGAGGCCAGGCACGCAAATCGGGGAGGACAGGTTCAGAATCCAGCCATGCTGCATCCTTGCAAGGCTCACTGAACCCGGACATGCCAACCTGGAGCCTGGAGCTGCCGAAAGCTGCAGAGTGTCCGGTGTCGCTTGCATTTCAATGTGGTGCAAGTCTGAACAGAAACGCGGCTTGTGTGGCCCTCTTACAATCGTCACAGTATGTCCTCGCAGTGCACCAATGCAGGAGACCCAGGTCTTCAGTACCTGCCATGACAGCCAGCCTGCATCAAGATATCATAAATGTTTGGAGGCATCTTGAGCCTTGCATCTTATGTAGCTCAAAAGACTTGTCGCTTGGTGCAGTTGTGTCCAAGCGTGGTCGATCCACCAGCACTCCAGCCACAAACACGACCGCGATGATCTATGCCCCGAGTGAGTCGCTGGAGGTCCTGCATGCTGCGACTACTGCGACTCGGTGAGTCTCTGACGTGACCCGCCAGTTAGACGAGACCGACAAGCCCAACCGGAGCTGAGACTTCCCGAAGCCCAGGTCCCGATTCTGGATGGCACGCAAACCTTGAAAGGAAGAAAAGTGATGCGCGACACTCCAAGCTGGGCAATGTGCACCAAATCGTACGCCGAGGCGATGGGCGTAACCAAAGACATTGACACGCTGAAGCAATATCGGCAAAGCGGCTCGTAGCCATAGCAGCCATGCACAGTATGAAGGCAAGGCCACAGCAGGGATCTGTGCCTGAAGCCGTGCACCAGCACAGCCTCTCAATGCCTAATGCATTGCCGCAGCAATGCTCTAGTGTCGGCATGAAGCGCAACCGCTCTCTGTTCATTCAGGGAACAGCGTCTGCGTGCTATGCCGTCGGTTCTCTCGGAGACCTGCACCAGATCTCTCCAAACTCTTGGGACGGCAACTTGCAGGCCTGAAACTAGCAAGAGTGCCATGGAAGCACACACCTGTCGGCGCGAGTGTTGCTCAACGGTGCGAGGACGGGGAGGTGGAGTCAGCACACGTTGCCTGTTGCAGACTTCGAGACTGGACCATCTGCCCCAGGAAGCAAAGCTTGAGTGGAGAAAGCTGCTTTGACCAACGCTGGCCTGGCGCCTGCCATCGCAGTGGCAGCGCTCGTCCCGAAGATGAGGTACGAGATACTCTAGATCCAACAGAAAGTATTCTCACCTGAGCCTTGCCACATGCTGATGCACTCTCACGAGGTCTAGCTCTAGCGTCGCGAGGTAGCCGGAATTAGCGGTGGATGCAGTAAAGTTGAGACCATATGTACGCCGATAATCTGCGGAATGGCAACAGAATCTTCGCAATCCACCCACTCATGTCGGATTGGTTGCTGGGAATGAGTGACCAAGAAGTTCGACAGCACACCATGTCAAGGCAGTCGCTTCTTTTCCCACAATGGAGAAAGTGCTTCAGAAAAATTTTATCTCGGAACCAGTCACCGGCCAAGGCTGAGGCGCTACACTCTGGCCGTCTCATCCAGACTGGCCAGCTTCAGAGGGTCTTTTCATTTCATGTTTTGAGGCATCAGATACGACATGTGGATGCTTGGGGGGGAATTGTTTGCTCCGGCTTCCCCGCTCCCTAACTCGAAGAACCCAGAGCCTCCAACACCGCTGAACCGCTCCCTTCTCATAGGTTTCATATTCTCTATCCTCCCAGCTTCAGCCCTTTACCTTCGCGTTAGCTTCAGGCTTTTCACAATTGTGCCTTGTGAGGCCCGCCAAGAGTTCAACACTATTAATTACTTGCTTGACACCAGCTCTTCAACAAAGAACAGTGATTGCGTATCTGTGATTCTGTGATAGTAAATCAGACTGCGGCTGCCCGGTCCGCTCTCTCTCTCTAGTCAGTGCTTACGGTTGCATCAAGCCGCCTCACATGCCAACCTTCCGGACTTCAGACAGCCTTAAAATCATTGACGCATGCTCCGGGCTGCGGCCGCTCCGCGTGTCGAATCTTGCCCCGAGCTGCACGGTACTCAGAATCTAAGTAATCGAAAGCAGACGAAAGACTTCAGGACTCACCCTTGGCTCATGCCCGCACCAGGCCTTAGACACACGGCAAGCCCAACTTTTTGTGGAAGCCTTGGTGTCGTGTTGGCATCGACGGGAAAGCTCTCCCTCAATCGAGTGCCATTGCCCGAGCCAGGTGCCTTTGAGTCGGCGCTCGCAGCGCTCCTCAACGGATTCAGGGAGCACTCAGCACCCTGTTGCCACACCTGGACCCCTGCAAGGAACGCAACATCAACATAACGAGAAGCCCCTACAGGAGGTGAGCTCTGAGGCTCTGAGACTAGGACTGCTTTGCTGCGCATGCCGTGACTAGTTGTCAAGCGAATTGCGTACGACCCTAAGCCCCAAGATGAAGCGAGGTTTTCTGGTTGCAAAACCTGATGGGCTGTGTGTGCGGTTCATCCTGCTGTCGATGTGCACTCGGGCACAACCACGGCCTACACGTTGCCTCTTCACTCATGAAACACGAATTCGGGCTGTGGAAGCCTGTAACTGAACTGCATCACCTCGTGGGCAAGGATGTCAACCCACGGCCGCTGGCCAAACTGGATGGCCAAAATCAGAGCAAGTCAAATGTGCCAAATTAAAACCCTCCAAGACGAAGACGACACGTCCACATCTCTCCTCAAACATCCTCCATGCGTCAGGTGGCCTACAAGGTGCCTATTTCGATTCCGCCTCTCCTTCAAAGCCGGATCGTCCGATTTGTCGAAGTACTTGCGGCACCTTCAACGATACAGGCTGCCGTGTGGCCGGCCGTCGCCGCTCGCCGATTCAAAGCAATCTTTCGAACACCACACACCGAAATCTCAGCCACGCCACTCATCCACGTCCTCCGACGAGCCCAAGATCACCGGCACGCGCTGGTGGACGAATTGCTAAGAGGCGCAAGAAGCTTCATGGAACAACTCGTGGTCAACGCTGCCTTTCTCTCAGTTCGATTCTACAAGTGGCTACCACACGCTGTTGTGAGTGGGCAGTTCTGGCGGGATGGTGTTCGTTCAAGCGCGTGACGAATAGAATGAGATTCTGTCAGCTCTCACACTTCTGCTTTGCCAGCCGAAGCACCGGCGGAATGTCCAAGACCCGGCTATGTCCTGTGATGGCCTCGAACGAGAGCACACACACACACACACACTCTCTTTGCACATCACAGTCAAACACAGACATCCACTGCCCATCGCTGGCCTTGCCACCAGCTTGCTCCATGATGAAAGACATCGGCGCACCTTCGTACAGAAGTCGAAGCTTGCCGTCCTGCCACAAGATTTGGGCCAAAGATTTGAGGCAGGCTGCTGCCTTCTCCTCTAACCAACTTGCCGTGCTACTGGCCTGGTTCTTGTTATCGGCTGGATATGCGAAGATGCCGCCATAGAGCAGTGTGCGGTGAATATCGCCGACCTTGTGAGCTGAAGGTTTCCGGCGAAAGCGGACTACGAATGCAGCCCAAGAGCCATGGAGCCGATGTAGCGAAGGGAATAGGCTTTGCCAGATTCGCCTGCCCGAATGTCGCAGAACTGCGGTAGCAATGCAAAGTGACTTGCTATGAATCTCTCGAAGAATAAACTGAGCTTGAGTTTGCCAACCCTATCCATTAGCTACAGCTCGCAGACCGCGCTTCCTCCAAATGCATTCTGGGAACTCGCACTTTGCCGAGACTGTGGGGTTTTGAGAACGGCGTTTTACAAAAAATTCATGTGGTCTGGGTTTGGGCATCTTCCCCTCTGCGCAGCCGAATGGACGCCAAGCTGTTTGGCACAATGAGACAATGAGTTGTGCTGGATTTCTCACCCTTTGGAGTGGCAAGGAACCGTGCTTCGGTGCACTTCGGTGCACTTCAGAAAAGGTATCTGACTGTTTGCACAGTATATCGCGCTCTTCGGGATTCCCTGCGAACTGTGTTAACCGCGGTTCGTGCGCATCGAGCTTGAAGCCCGGGCTTGCCTGAGCACTGTGTTGTCAGCACTTCATGGATTCATAGCGGGAAGGACCACCCACGTTCAGACGTGGAGACTGGGGTGCTTCTTCTCGCGCCTTTCCCGTCACGGATGTCCGAGATGTACTGCCTCATTGGCTCGTCCCACTCCTCAGTACTAGAAGATGCTGGCAAGCCCTTGATGCATTCGTGCTTCTTTGCCGATTTTCTTCCAACCTACCTGTCGGCTGCTACATTGCAATCCTATACTTCATGCCTCCCAGACAAATCGTGTCTTGGCAGATGGGCTTAAAGGACTTGGTTGTTCCCTACTTCGTCCGGTGCGCTTGGCAAAATCGGTCACTCTCAGCAGGGCCGGACCAGCTAAGCATCTGCGATGTTAGCTTGGTTGCAGGAGTAGATCTTGCCCCTTGCCGGAATCTTGATCCTGAGTGAGCAGGCGGCTTGCCATATCTGAGAGATGTATCATGTCCGTCCCATCGTCGGTTAATTATCTGGAATCGAAAGCTTGCCCTATCTCAGAAAGGCATCGAAGGTCGAGTCATCACGAATTCGCCGATGCCTCACACAAGTTGCAGCACAGAGTTGGCTTTCGGTTCTGAGTAGCGCCCTCTCACTGTCCCCCACTTCTCCAAGCATCGCAGGTGCTTTAGGCGAAGCCGAGCAGCTGGTGTCCAAGGTGAAGCCGACCACGCCATGGCCAAAGGTGAGGACCAGCTCGGTGGAAGCGGAATACAGCACGTAGCCGGCAGCGACCAAGGACTGCATCAAGAGTCGCTGCCAAGGCTGGCAACTTTAAGTGACGTGAAGGTATGTCCAAAGCGAGTGAACCAGAGCTGGATTGGACGATGTGTGGTGTGACCCTGTCCTTTCCGGGCTGCAACGTGCCTGCGAGACACCTCGGGGCAATGACAAGGGGACATTGCGCGCGGTTGACGGAGTTTGCCATGCTGCAGCAAGCTCCATGGACCAGTGCCAAAGCGCAGCCCGCCCCTCCCCCCCCACCACCACAGAACTCTGTCTTGCTGTGCCTCTGCTGCTCGTCCGTCAGGCCGGCCGACAGATCTTCGGGCAGCTCACATTCGGCCATATTCGGCTCCTGGTAGCTGCTTGAGGCGGATTCGTACTAGTAACTAGTCCATGCCACGCACCCAAGCCTCAAAGACTCCGAAGATGGTTCCAACAGGAATGCCTGCATCCACATTGCCTCGGTGGTGCAGGTCGACAGTAACGACGATGCTTGCATGCATTTCTGGGACCGAGCGGCTGCTGCCATCCAAGGGGTCAAAAACACAGATATACTTGCCAGTCTCGGCGAACTCCTGCACACTGTGCCACTGTGCACGTGCAGGGCATTGCCAATCAAAGCCATGGAACCCTTGAAGCTGCATGCTTCTCACTCTATCTAAGCGCCTCCGACAGCACGGGGATCAAATCGCTCTCGCTCTGTCCCGGCCTCGCTGGTGCACAGCAGAGACCATTCCAGTTGAATGCTGGGCAGATTCAATCGTTACGGAGCTCAGCCGCGTGCCAGCCCTCCACCGGTTCATCCTCTTCCTCTGATGCGAGTGTTCCCAGCTTTCCTTCACCGGCAGCCGAGCGAGAAACCGGTGCAAAACCATCCAGCCCATTCCACAGCTTACTCGCTGATCACGGAAAGCCAGCTTTCACGCCGGAAAATCACAAGCCAGATCCTACGTGAATGCCGAGTGACCCGTGTAGCGCAGTGCATTCTTGAACACATCGTTTGTAATGACCTTGTCCCCAGCACTCGAATTCGACGATGAAAAGCGATGCCTGCGCATCCCCTGCCTCAACAACCTACGTGGCGAATCTCAGGTCCTGACATCCAGCTTCTTCTGATCTTCACCCTGCACCTAGGCTCTCGGCAGCACCCTTAACAGCTGATCCTATCGACTCTAGATGCCCGAATCTCGAACTCATTGCACATAGCCCTTGGCTAGTCTTCACATATTTTTATTTGCCTAGCAGGGCTGTTTCTTGGACCCCAAGCGAGCTCAACTCTGTGAGGGAAATTCGGGCCATGTCGGTCTTGGTACCTGGCTATGTCTGCTACATTGATCGCTGACGCGTCGTCCATGTCTGTTGCTCTGTCATTTGTGCTGCACTTTTGTCATCTCTGCGTGTGGGGGCCTGCTTTGCCAGATCGCGCCACCGCATCGGATGTGCATACTAGCTGCTCGGGGGCCGTACACAATGCACCAGACTGGCAATTTAGCAGACTTTCCAGCCAGGGCTTGAAGAACAAGGGAGCCGAGGTTGTGCCAGGTTGCGTTGATCTCGCCCTGCAGCCCCAAGAGTTCGGCCTTGAGAGTCAGGAATGTCGCAGCTTCAGCAAGCGCATGTTCACAGCCACCGATTGGATTGACTGTAGCATACTGTAGCAGTGAGCAGAGGTAGGCTTGGGCACTTCCGATCGGCCTGCTGCAGCGGAGCCGTGTTGACCAGCTTCGAGATGACCTTCGAGGCCTGTTGTGCACAACACAGTGTACTGCACTGCTTCTGGCGCAACATGACACAACAGCGACATTGTTTCTGGACTGCGCTTCCTTATCTATCGCATCCTCCATACCTTTGTCTCGCAACAAAGGCGGTAAGGCCTCACGGATAGAGTTCATAATAGAGTCCAGGTCAGAATCGATGATTCCACGGTTGGCCAGCTCTATGCAGTAGCCTGGGCAGAGCTTGTGAAATCTTAATGCAGGTACTTTGTAACCATGGAAGCCTCTATTCTATGTCTTGAGAGGCCAGGACACGGCTTAGGGTGACCCCAGTCTGCTCGCAAACCTCATCCATGTCGTCCGGATTCACCCTGACAGCAGTCCTTGAAGGGACGCCGCTCACAACTTGGAGACTTGGCCATCAGAGCCTGCTTTCCATTGCAGTCGCAGTCAGGGAGTCCAGTCCTCTTCTTGGCCTGCTGGCGTCACGGCGAGAGCAGAGCTGCAACAGTAACAACAAGCTGAAGTGTTGCAACGCCAGGAGACCCGGAGCCTCCCTGCGGGAATTTCCGCGCGCAGCTGCGGCGCCGACGGCTGCGGCTCCCAGTGCGGCAGTGGCAGTGGCCAGGGGAACCCCGCCAGGCGCCTCGCTTGCAACTGCAGCACACATCAGCACGCAGGTCCCTGCAGTCTCCCTGCAGTATGCCCCCCATACAACCGGGACCAGGGACCGAGGTCGGCTTCACTGCAGTCTGCGGGCCTCAGTTCACCATCGATCACACATAATCTGCGAGAAGGGACACGCAAGCCCCAACCGCGCAGACATGCCAACGTGAAAGTTTCAGCTCGGCCACTCTGACCGTGCAACTGGGTGGGAACTGAAACCTTCAGCGGAGCAACAGTCTGCCACAGAAGCCGCTTATGTTTTTTTTGTAAACGGCCCGCTCACATGCCAGCAACTGATCGGGGCTCGTACACCGGGCGAGGCAGTGAAAGCCATGGTGCCTGCAAAGGAGCTGTCTGGGATCTTCCACCTCACTTACATTTAAAGTACATTTATTCACAAACTACACACCATACTACGTAACCCCGCTGAAGCGCCCTGATATGGCACATGTCACATGTCAATGTGGTTTGAGATCTCACCTGCCATCGCCGCTGCACCAGCAGCCGCCGTGGCTGCAATAGCCGTGCTTCCAGGACCTCAGACTCCGAAAATGTGAAGCTGTCTGCTTCTACAAACCAACAACTAGAGCAGGATCCTTTTCGCCGGCTTCTTCCGTGGTCGGGTGCTCACGAGTCGTCTGTCACCGGTGTGAGTGCTCCAGGTCGCCAGCTCCTTGTCCCTTCTCCGCATTGTCAGTAGGTTCCTTCCTGTTCACGGCCTGCTTCATTCTCAGGTCTTCTTGATGGTGCCTGTGTAGCCACCATTCCAGTTGTGGCCCAGGGCACTTGACCTCTTTGCCCTCAGTGTCGTCTGCCAGTTGGAGTTCCAGTCGTTGTAGTGGGCTCCGGCACCTTAAGAAAGAACTGAGCACACCTTTTTTGTGATCTCGTGGCCCATTCTGGCCCGCGCATGACCACGCTGGAATTCAACGCATGTCATGCTTTCGCAGATCGCCTCAGCAATCGCGGAGGAGCCAAGACCAGTCGGCAGCATGTTCCCTGCAAACGATCCCTCTCTACTCTTCTCAAAAATTGCTATCCTTCTGCAGGCTCTCTCGAGCGGGTTGCATTTGCCAAAAAGGCAGCTCGAATGATCGGGAAGATGCTCTGACCCAGAAAGTTCCAAGTGACAGAGATTGAATCATCAAGGCACTCGACTTCGTGAGGCCAGTGTGCTGGCACGAAAAGGGTATCTCCGGGGTTTAGAATGACCTGCAACGGTAGAGCAGACCTTTCTTGAAGGATCTGCTTCAGGGGCTTGAAGCCTCCATCTGGTTTCAAGAGGCTTGCCATCTCAAAGGGCGGGAAGAGGGTGAAGCGCTTGCGGCCACGGATTTGCGTCAGCCATGCATGCGTTTCAGACGGATCGACATGTAGAGGCGTTGTAGAACCCTCCCCGCCAATGAAGAGCCAATGGAAATCTGGATGATGCCGTTCTGGAAGCTTTCGGAAATGGTCCTGCGTGGGATATGGCTACAGCACAGCTTCGGAATCTAGATCCTAACCCAGCACACCGCACAGAGACTATGCATGCTTGTTGTATGCATACCGATACCGATTTCAGAAATTCAACATGTGACCTGACACCAAGCCCCTCGCTTTGCGCACGGGCACGATGTCTTGACCCGAGTCAACGCCGGGCCTGAAACGCTACATCATGGAAGTCACCATGCCGCCACAAGTCATCCGAAAGCCACGGCGCATCTCGTTCGTAGTACCATCCGCCTTGAGGCAGCTAGTGAAGCTTAGAGAACCCTTCCCGTGTAACCTGACATCAACAATACACGCAGCGACTTGCCATCCCAGGCACGTAAGTATGGCAGCGCAAAAGGCCTCCGGAATGTATCACGTCGTAACAACGCCAGGTAGTCTTTCAGCAGATTCCTACGCTTCCGGCCGCCCTGCAGAGCTACCTCCACCTCGATGTGCCCACAAGACTGGGCAAAGAAATCAAAGTCCCACTTGCGAAGAGCCGGCCAGTCCGCCGCGGTGTCCATGAGCAGTGCAGGCTGGAAGGTGCGAAGGTGATTGGTCTTAAACACTCTAGTAAAGATTCAGGGTCCGCATTACATTTGAGGCAGGGGATCTCCGTCAGACCGCTATGAGAAAAGATTTCTGCCGGAAGCTGCTGCTTCAATAGCACTGTCCGGTGCAAGCTTTCGACACCGACCAGACGTCCGCTGGCATAAGCATACAGAATCATCGCACCATCAAAGAGCGGAAGTGCCGTGACTGGTTCTTCTCCATCGGGTCTCGGGCTATCTGTCGTGCTTTCGGTAGCTGGCTGACTCACATCCGCCACTGAACCAAAGATCGCTCGAAAAAGCAGCACCACATCCTGCAGCATGCTGTTTAAGGGCTGTGAAACCTCCCAGCCGATGCCCCAGCCACGAGAAGCGGTGAATCCCATTGCTTTCTTGAGTCATCTCCGCAGTTGAGGTGGCGCCTACCAACGAGAGTTGCAAAGTCTACACAAAAAAAACACCTCCTGACTTGCCAGCTTCTATCTGCAACGACTTGATCACGGATAGCTGCGGATGCTGCAGGCAGGCCCTCGCTCCCATGCCTCCGACTTCAGAACCGATCTGTCCCAACCCTATACTGTCTGACATCTTAATGCCACGAGATTATGCCATGGCAAAGGAGCAAGCACGGTAAGCCTGCTGCTGCGCGGCATCTTTGTGGTCGATGCTTGAGGCCGTTCTGAATGTGACCAAAGCCGTGCAATGCTATGCAGTGAGCCAAACAGCGTCACCAAGGCTTTTCAACGACTGTTGACGAAAACAGATTGAAATCTGGCCTGTCAATCCGTCGAACTGCAGTCAGAGCTGGAAGTCAACAGATGAAATCAGAGCAACGCCTGACATATTTTCTGCAGGCAGTCGATGAAGCTCAAGTCCGGTGTCCATCACTGGAGCAGATTCGCCAATCAGAGCCGCCCTGAAAGAATCCTGCATCGACTCCCCCATCCCTATCATTGACTTCTCAATCCTTTCTGCCTGCTTATGGTTGCTTCAGAACTGATTTAAGGCGCTTTCTGCTCTCGGAACTTGCGACTATTAACAGTTGTCACGCCCACACTCATCTGCTCTCACGGTACTGCATACGCATGTGCCGCGAGATCTTTCGGCATCGCTGGCACCTAGGACGGCGCAAGGCTGTTACATGCGCCGAAGCCCGCATATCTGAGCATACGACAGCCTGTGACATGCACTCCTTTCCTGAATGCTCCCTTCCCGCCTCATTCAGAATCTCTTCGTAGCCTGCCCGACTTCTGCCCAAGAAGGCATACCTTCGAAGGAGTCGGGTTTGCGTGCGCTTGCGCTGCATTGGGTCGATAATTCAGCAACATTGAAAGGGTCGAGCCTGGCGCTTGCCAGCGCAACAGCCAAGATGTCAAAGATCAAGTTCGATCCAGCGAAGACCTGGAGAAACTCCGAGGATCTGCTACGCCTCTGACCGGCTCGAACAACGGAAGCAGGCATGCCAAGACCGTGGCAAGGAAATTTCTGAAAGCCATGGTGTGCAAGCCATTCACCTCCGCAGGGGAATCTGGCGATCCATTCAAACTCGGTCTTTCACTATGTCGAGCCATGCTGGATACGAGGCGCGCCTCTCCTCTAGGATCTTGGGACCACTTGAGGAAGATGGGATGCGGCCTCGACTGCCAGTCCATGCTGGTCGTCCATGCACGCTTTCAAAAAAGGGTGATGGTGGTCGTGCTTTGCAGGTCCACTACTCTTGGATCTCTGGCAAACACTGCAGCGTTTTCCGACGAACCGAAGGGCGCCTCTTTGGTTCCCTGTTACTTGCAGCGGCGCTTATCTAGGAGGTCAAGATCTTGACCACACACCGGGTGCGAACATCTGTCCGATGCTCTGCATCTCTCCATCTGTCAGCACAAGGCTCATCACCTGAAGGCCCATCGCGAAAAGGCAAAGACTGCCGCGAAACAGGATCTTTGCAATGCTGAGCATACAACCTCCAGGTCCTGCTGCATGTGGTCTGAACTCCTGGGGCCACAAACATGAGCCGGCAAACAGATTCCCTGAGCGAACAGCCACGCCACGCTAGCAGGTATGAGTGGAGACTTAGACATGGCGTGCGCTGAAGACTCCGAGGCAACTTGCTGGCCAGCTTCTTGGTTCCTGTCAGCGGCTGATGTCCTGACCTCAGCGCAGGCAGCTGGATATGTACTACGACTAGGAGCTGCAAGTTGCGCCACAAGTTTCGGATGAGACCGGACAAAGCGGAAAATTGAGAAATTCGAGCCCCAATCACTTGCCAATATTCGTGTAGGGAGGCAAATTCAACTACTGGGACACACTTACATTCTTAATCACAAAAAGGGACATGTCCTTTAATCAGCTTCTTGTAATTCGGGACAAGCTCTCATTTCAAGCTTTGTGGCATCCACCACGACTTCAAAACATGCCAAAGACTGCTCGTGGTATCCCAGGTATCGGGACAATCGTAGTTTTGGAAATTGCGCACGATCTTCTGATGTCTGTCAAAAAACCCTCCAGACCAATCAATGACTCAAACCTCGTCGGTATTTCAACCTGTGACGCACCCCAAGCAAATCCAGAATCCACATCGCCATGTGGCTGGATCAGCCATCTGAAGAGAATCTGCGCCGGAGTTGCGTGCAAGCGCTCAGCAGCGGACTGCACAGGTGGCGATGCCTCAAGAATCATCGGGCGGCGTCGGGTCTTTCGACATCCTTCGAAAACAGACTTTTGTCGACAGCTGCAACTTTGGAGACTGCAGCTCTCCTCGCCGTCATCACTCCTATGTCCTACCCAGTACTACCTGCTTCTGGTACATGGCATCCTTCTTTATGGCTCCCGTAGCTTGCAAGTCCAGCCGCTAGGACATGTGGGTTCGCAGTGAGTGTCCAAAAGCTTTGGTATGTGATGCCCATTTCCAAGCAGAATTGGCGAAGCTCCAGGTCGTAGCCAGACTCCACGTAAAATCGATTCTGCAGCACTCTTGGCTTGATCCTGCCCGAAGCCGTGCGTTCAGGTTTTATGCTGATACTGGAAACAGTCTTGTAGAAAGCAGCTGTGAGCAGGCCTCACGGCATCGTAGATCCGACGAAACGTTCGTGCATCATAGCAATTGCCTTAAAACTTCCGACTTCACAAGAAACCAGAACACTGCTAACAGCTCCGGCATCGAACAGAATCAAGCACAAGCAGCATTGCAAGGCCCCACCGCTACGTCTTCCATGGTCTGCCGATATTCCAGTCGGGTTGCTGATGCCTAGCTGACGCACTTTTCCCTCCTCTACCGCCTGAGCTCCGATCCGATGAAGCCGAGTCAGAACAACACCGCGACTGCCCCGGCCCCGGGCGTTCGTGAGGCTCTGGCTCGCTCAAAGACACGCCACACCTCACAAAGAAGCCAAGTCTCCAAATGCTTCCAAGTGCCGATCTTTCTCGCTCCCAGCCTCGAGGTTCTCCTCCAGCGACGGCATGGGCGAGTGCATCACCTCGACAGCTCGGCTCGGACTTGGGCTCGAAAATTCGTATCAGGCCGGGCCACAAGCGAGTCAATGTAGGTGGTGCCCAAGTTCTGCAACGACTTTTGTATGGACTGCTCCACTTGGGCAGCTAGCGGAGCCTCCAAGCTTCTACATCTTCTGAGATCAGAGCACTACATTTCTAATCAAACACGTCCGAATGCGTGCTGCTCAGATTTCATCGCAAGTCACAAGCGTGACCAGAAAGAAAAATCGAACAGCTTGCTTTGTATACGCTGAGAGCCTAAGAGCAAACATCGTTCTTAAGGAGGGCTGCGACATGCCTTGCTGTCGTACGGCACTCGGCTCGGATCCTGCCCGCGCAGCGACGTGAACCTGGAAACGCCATACCACTAGGTGTACAAGCGAGAGATTATTCTGAAAGGTTCGGTCGAGAGACTTGGTCTGGATCCAGAGCGCCTCACGAGGGAGCTGATCCTCCTTGGCGCAAGCACTGCAGCCAATGGCCGGTGGACGCTTGCACAGACTCGGGTCTGAAAGCATTCAGAGGGATGCAACAGTTCCGCGCACCGGTCACCAAGGGCACTCCCAACTTCTGCGACACGAGGGTCCGCGAAGGCGCCGACGACTCAAAGCGAAATGACTTCTCGTGAACTAAACGAGCCACGACTGCGAATGTTTGGGGACACCCGTTTTTTGCGTTCGTTTGCCACCCCCTTGCCCGGCTTCCCCTCATTTTACCTGATTTGTCGGCATCCCCCCCCCCTCCCAGGCCTTCCCCCCCCCCCTCCTCCCCCCTCATTTTACCTGATTTGTTGGTTTGTCACCCCCTTGTACCAGTTCTCAACCGTCTAAGGGTGGGGTTGGACAGGCCACCCTAGCATTAAAAAACCTCGACTGCCCCCTCGCCCTGCCGCTACACAGCCGAGGCGGGCGGCGTAGCGTTAAAATTAACGCTCGAGTGAAGCTGAAGTTGAAGTGGAACCTCACCACTCTTCAAGGCCGCCGCTGCCAGTCATAAGCCTGGCTTTAATTGTCTTGCCTTCATCACTCGACACTCTCGGTGCACAGCTTCA
Organism: Symbiodinium sp. CCMP2592; assembly: GCA_905221615.1. NCBI lineage: Eukaryota > Dinophyceae > Suessiales > Symbiodiniaceae > Symbiodinium > Symbiodinium sp. CCMP2592. Next base: position 210,026 of record CAJNDT010004491.1, read on the forward strand.
TCGGCCCCCCTTTGCCATCATGGGCCCATCCTCAATCCGAGAGTCTGCAGCAAGCTTGGCCAGCGCAGCTCCCACGAGATCCTCTCCTGGGCAACAAAAATCCCACGAAGCACGCTCTTCGGAGACCTGCGTCGCTTGCCTTTGCGTGGTGTGGCCAGGTTGCGATAGTGCTTCGGCTGGCATGCCGTGTCGATGCCACGAAACCCTGCCCTGGCTCTCAGAACAGGAGTCGTGCTCTCAAGACACTCCCCGCTGATGTAGACTCCAGACTGTAAGACACGCTGGGGCTGTCCTGACCGCCTTGACCACAAGGTCAGTCGTCCCGGTCTCTTTCCAAGCAGTTCCATACAAGTACGGCAGCTGCGAAAGGTCGGTATCACCTCCTCGCAAAACCAGCAAGGCAGCAGGGCTCAGAACAAAAGGACGACAGTGATGCAAGAAGAAGGGTTTCCAATTCCAAGGCTTCCCGTTCAGGGTCGTTCACGCTCGTTCAGGGTCTTATGCTGACCGAAGTGGCATCAGCCTACGAAGCCCGAGGTTCTCGGCCGCCAGACTACCTGTAGCTCTCTGCGTGTGCCTGCTTCCGAAGGGCAATCAACAGGCTACTGTACCAGGCTATCAGTGCATTCCAGCTCTGGTGTTCTCGTGAACGACCCGGCAGACAGGCAATCAACCTACGAAGTGTGAGACAGGTCAGGAGTCGCACACTTGTGACTTAGATTTGTATGGAGTTTTTTTCCCACCCGCCCAGCTGACAATGTCGCACCGCAGGGAGCTCGTTCGAAAGCCTAAAACTGTAACGTGGTGTGCGTATGCGAGCCCTGAGTCGAACCAGGAGGTGCATCCACAAGACAAGAAAACAAAACAGGCCCATCAGGCTCCCTTTTGTATGGAGTTGGAGAGAGGGGTGGGGCAATCGAACGGCGCGTGCTCCATGTTCACTGCTGGCGGTGCCCATTCCGCTCGTCATGCTTCCGGGACAGCAACAGATGCTCGAACACTGGACCAGTCGAGTGTATGCATTTGACGACACCATTTTGCCGTCACGCGCTCCTTCGCTGCTGGCCTGTGCCTGTGTGCTCCTGGGTCTCGATGCCATCATGCCGACAGCACCAGCGCCTTCCAGTCAAGATTCACTCTCTCATTCGAAAGGGGCAGATGGCCCATGCGCTGCAAGCCTGCGGCAATCCAAGGCACATGTCCTCGCGATGGACCTGGCCCAGCCTGGTCTTTCGAAGTACCACGCTGTGGCCAAATGGATCATACTTCGTTGCAGCCATGTGTCGGGGCGAGGTGTGGGAAAAAGGGCCGAGGCCCGCGGCATGGAGACCAATGGCAATGCCAGTCGCTCTGTCGCAGTCGCTGCCGCGGTCAAACAGCGCATGGAGTCGGAAACGGCGGCGGCCTTATCGTCCTCTCTGTTCTGCAAAACCTAAGAAGCATGTGATATCATCCTAGTCCTTGCTGGATGCAAACTTTCTTTGTCATGTCGATCCGCTGTGCTGCCCTTGCACCTCTGAGCACGACATCTCGCCAAGTCTTGCATGAGCAACACTTCGCAGTTTTGGCTTCTGGGATCTGCTTTCGGGACGGTCTCCGCTAGTCCTGCGTTCTGACCGTCTGCGAGGCCCGAGCGCCATGATGTCATAGAGCGATGCGGCCTGAATTCCAACTCGCATCCGCACTTTGCAAGTAACAACCAGGTAGCAACTGGTGAGCTTTCTGGCCAGACCTGCTGCACTGCCAGTCTGTAGTACCTGATTGGGCACCAGACTGTCGCAGGCTCAGCCGGCAGCAACATGTATTAGCAAGACAAGAGGCTCAAGGTCGGCTTCATTGACCTCTCGGAGCCCGGTGTGAGCCTCATTTGCAGTGCAGTGTAGCAAATGTAAGTCAAAAGGAAACACAGCCAAAGCGAGCATCCTAGGACAAAAACTACTCGAGATTTGGGTCTGTTGTGTCTGCACTCTCTCTGGGTGCTCTTCGCATGTCTGCAGAGCAGTGCTCTTCTGACAAATCGATGGGCCTGGGTAGAGCCCCACGAGCCACAGCGGAAGTCGGATGCACCGACGGAGCAGCAGTCCTTGCCTGTTCAGGATTCGGAGCCCCAGAAAGCAAAGCCATGCCAGGCCACTGCATCAAAAAAATAGCTGGGAGTGACTACCGATAAAAGCCCGAGAACAGCACAGCAACTCGGAATGCACCAGTACGGCCCACGGCCTATGGCCCAAAAGTCATACGTCTGTCGAAGAGGCGTAGAGACGCCAGGGCCAACGATTGGGGCGACCTCGGTTAGCAGGATCGCAGACCAGCGAGCCCTTTGCTGGGGAATTGCCGCCTGTTCGTCAACTGGGCACCATGCACAATACAGGCTCCCTTTCCTCAGTCGAAATCGGGCTTTCGCTGCAGGACATGCTTTGCCCTTGAGCTGTTGAAGGGCATCGCAGATCGAACTTTTGTGGCCTGGCAGTCCAGTCGATGTGACAAGGTTGCGTCGGATCAGCGGTTGATTACAGCACCTGAACCTGACTACAGAGAAGACCATGCAAGTGAAACGGTACAATCTGCCATCTGCAAAGGCAGCTTCTCGGGAATGTTCTGAAGACTCAGTGTGTCCATCTGCGTCTCCATCTGTGAAGAAGGCAATGGGATCGCTCTGGGAATGCAGTGGAGGTCTGGCTGCCTAAACCTCCTTAGGTGGCTCTGCAGGGGCCGCTTCTTCCGCAGCTTCTGGCTCAGCTTCCACCGCTTCCGTGGCTTCGGCTTCTCCCTCCACCGCTTCGGCTGCTGCCCCGGCCCCCGCCGCCTCTGCTTCCTCGGCTCCCGGAGCCTCTGCATCCTCTTTTCCTTCGCCTTCCTGCTGGGCCTGCTCTTTCTTGTCCCAGTACTCCTGCTTTTTCGAAGCAATCTCGTCGGCTCGCTTCTTCTCGGCCTCCTCACGAATCTTCTTCTCAATCTCTTCACGCTTCTTGCGCTCCTCCTCCTGTTTGGCCTTGCGCGCCTTCTCGGCTTCTGCCTTGGCCTGGTCTTCACGGATAGAGTTCTCATCTTTTGTGAAGTAGATCTGGTACTTCTTGCCAGACTTCTTGCATCGCATGAGCTCGTTCCATGCCTGGTAGCTGGTTTCAATTGGTACCCCATCGATCATGCTGATGCTCCATCCAGGCTTCACTCCGAGAAGCCGTGCTTGGCATGAGACGCGCTCCACCTCGGTGCTGCCCGTCTTCCATGTGAGTCCATGAGAGCCCATCGCGAACTCCATCTTGCAAATGCCTGGCTGCATTTCCACCATTGTGACGACGGGGAAGCCAAGCGGGCCAAGCGATTGTGAACCCTGCTAAGCCGAAATCTGCGATCTGCACATGCATGCCACGTGTTGCTGCATCACAGCTGCCATGTTCAATGCAAAATCAGGTGAGATCAGGTGCAATGACAGAAAAGGAGCGGAATGAAGCACATCCAAGTTACATAAAGTGCCATGTCCTTTCCGGGTCGAACATGCTGCCCTGCTGGAAGGTCAGAACGCCTGCATCCATCACCTGGGACGAACTTGTGTTGGCAGGCACTTCTTCTCGTGGAAGTGCACAGAGTCCGCAACATCTTCGCCAGATACGAGCGATGGATTCCTCAGCACACGGCACGAGACAGCAGCCAAGACAGCGGGCCGAGGTGACAAATCCAAGAGCAGATCACTCCGGTGCCGTTTGGTCCTTTGGCGTCCTGGGCCGAAGGAGTAGGATCCATCTTGCGACCATTAGATATCACTCTGTATGTGGTTGAATTCAGCTTCTGAGCAGCACACGCGCATCTCTTGAAGCGTGTAGTATGGATCCTCGTACTCTCGCAGGTTGGCCAACCTCGGATTCACCCCAAAAGTTCGTCATGCCAAAAGGATGAGGCAATCCCCGTTTTCAAGCCGAAGGAGCCCTGCAAGGATGCCCCAAACAGCGCAGATCGCCGCCTGGCAATCACCAGCACCCGAGATCTTCCCCAGCGGTCCAAGCATTCGCCGGGTCTTCAAGCGGTCTCTGCCTATTATTCTGAGATGACCTTTTGAGTCTCGTTCTGCCCCCACTGACAAGTGTTCACCGCTGCCCGAGAGCAAGGCGAGGATGCTGAAAAACGTGAACCAAGTTGGATCCTGACAACGACGACGTGTCGAAGAATGCGGTATGCTGGTGCGCTTCGTCTCAGACATCTGCGCACCAGTTGGGTCTGTGTCAGACCAAAATGCCTGTCGGCTGAGGGCTCGGCAGGATGATACTTGCGAGCGCAGAAGGCCACCGCCACGAAGACGAGCCAAATCACAAACACCGCAGATATACCTAGCATGCACTGCATGAAGGAAAGCCGGAGCCAGATGCATACAGCCTGGTCTCATCTTCTTACGCAGACACGACAGGCTTCCTCTGCTGTGCACACATGACATCTGTGGTCCGGGCATAGCCAGGCTAAAAGTGGTGTCCTTGGCAGATGGGGTGGATTTGCTCCTCGCCGATCGCGTAGATCTCTGCTTCTTTATCTTCTTTGTTTCGGTCCTTCTGGATAGAGGACCCGCATGCAAGAGCAAGTGACCGACTCCGGTAGCAGCTTCCGGAAGTTCGTTCTTTGGGCAAGGTCCGGTAACGGGAAAGCGACACCCGACCAGAAGCATGCCCAGCTTTATTCCGCATATCCAACGAGAGATCGCCGGGTCAGACCCGTGGCTCTCAGGTCAGTGATGATTTTATGGGTCCAAGTTGGCCTTCTGAAGAAGGGAACCCTGGTTTGCTCTGGCCTGCTTGAAATTGGGGGTCCCAGGTTAGCCACGCCAGCACTGCATGCGTCATTGAGTCATGCTGATTCACAGAGCCTATCGATGAGAGGTCTGAGATTCGTGTTCGAGCTTAAGGCGAAAGCAAGGTGCATACACCGTTCGACGCCGAAAAAGGTCACTCCATTTCAAGAATGCATGTGGCTGTTACCGTGGTCTTGGCTCTAGGACAACTGTCTTGAAAACTGATTTTTTCACCAGCACTTGATGAAATTATGCCTGCAGCAGAAGTTAGAGAAAGATTTTGTCGCAAGACATGGGATGTACTGGGGGGTGATGAGCTTTCTTGCAAGACAGAGACCTCGTTGCAGAAGCGGCCCCTGAAACTGCAGGAAAGTCGACGTGAAACAACCTAGAAACACGCGCTTCTAGCACTTACGAGCCGCTCGTGAACAAGCCGCGGACCCCCCTTGCCGACCTCGCGTCTGTTTTCTCCCGAACAAGGACTGCCTTGTGCAAAAGGGCAAAGCACCATTAAACACCATTGCTTTCTGCTTTTGAGAGAAAGATATAAATATCTATAGATGTGCGTGTATATATATATATACACAGACATGTAGTGTCGGCTTTTCGGACAACATCACAAACCCACCGCCCCGGGCGGAAAGTGCAATACCTTCCACGGCGGCACATTTTGTGCCTACCCCTCAATTCTCTCTTTCTTTACCAGGCTTGCACGGCCCGTTTCTCTCTCTCTCTGTCTCTCTCGGTCTCTCGGTCGTTGCATCAGCCAATCTGCGGAAACCGAGTCCCCGGCTTGTACATCAAGTAGAAGGAACTCAAGCAGAAGCAGTACACGAAGATCTCGGTTGTCAGCAATGCAAGAAAAGCGCCAGCATGTCAATGTACCAGTTACTAGCAGTTACTGCCATATTCCTTCCACTTGCAGAATTGAAAGCAGCGGGCACTCAAGGCGACAGAATGAGGTGATTCGGTTTCCCTGCCAAACCGAAAGTAACACGATCTGTCTGCTTCCAACCGCAGCTCCGGAGCTGCCCAGGGGATAAACACGTTCAAGAACATCGGCAAGATGTTCATCCGCCTCGCTGTGCTGAACTCTGGAAAATGTAGGTACCTGACAGGAGGAAGGCTCCGAGGCGGAAGCATCCGATGGCCGGGGGAGAAGAGCGCCGGCGGCTTCTGAGCGCAGAAGACAAGGGACTCTGACACAGCGCAGCATGACATGGCCAGCATCGGCCTTGAGGAGTGGGGTGACCTCTGCCTCATCGCCTCGCTCTCCATACCTTAGGGACTCCGCACGGGCACAAAGCTATGGTGCAACCTCCAGCATCAGGCACTCAGCCCTGCACATGATTTCTTGGAAGATAGGAAGGCCTGTCGTCAACCGAGAAGACTTCTTTGGCGGTGCGACTGTGCCACGACCACTTGTGCTCATGCTCTGTATGTTGGGAGCATCAACTCTAGCTGCTCTTGCTGACAGCTGCCCTCTTCAGAAGCTGGCAAACTGGAAAGACTCTTGCACCGCAGCAAGCACGGACGGCCTGCCTGCCAGCGCCGGGGCTGGACAAGCAAGGGTTTCACTAGCAGAAATTGTCGGAGCCCGAGGGCTGAAGGCATTGTGCTCCCCAAGACCCAAAACCGCGGGCCGGGGCCGGTCATCGAGGCTCTACCCCACTTGCAGCGAGTTGGGTGAAGCCTTGGCTTAAGCACTCCTCTAATGCATACTTAAAACTTAAAAGTTACAGATCAAAATGCGGCCGCTGAATCCCGAGAATCTGCATTCCGAACTCCCACATTACTCCCGCACAACTGTTTTCCTGTTGCCACAAGAGCAGCCAGTCTTTGTACACGAGAGGCTTTCACTCATGCAACAAGTTGCAGCCATGCACAAAACAGCCGCGTGGACTGCTGCGACTGCTGGTATGGCTACGACCAAAGAGTCCTCTTCAGGTGCACCTCCGACGACGTTATTCTGCTATTGCCTTCCCAGCAGCCGCTAGCCCCACGTAAGAACAGCATAGTCAAGATAACAAATGGGTTCGACCGGCAAGCAGTTTCTGCTCACCCAATCTGCCAAAGCCTCTCAACATCAATCGCTTGTGTGCGCATGTCAACAAAACCTTAAGGCCTCAGCTAGAAGTCGATGATCAAGTTTGCTTTCGGTGATGCTTCTTCCACGACGAGAATCCGAGTAAGGATCTATCGAAGAAACGGTTCACCCACGAAGCCTTTAGACGGTTGTAGTGCAAGTTGTTCCTCGCAATGTTGAGAGACCCTGGGACATGTGCTTCCGTCTCTATGGGTTAGGACGACATCTGTGCGCGACTCCCCCACAAAAAGCAGCCCGCAGCATGAGGCACGAAAGGCAAAGTCCCAGCTGTTGCTATGTGAAGCTGACGAAGCATCAACAATCAAAGTTCTGATCTGGGTAAGCCATGCAAGTGTCAGACTTCGCCAGATACTGCATCTCAAGCGGGATCAAAGGGGTTGTCGTCATAACACTTGCTGTTCCAGCTTGTTTGCGTTGACCTCGGCTCGTTGGCGTGGGTCCTGCAGCCTTGAAGGACGGACATTGACATCTGCAGGTGGCCGTTGATAAGAACTACGATGTGCTTAGTACACCAAAGGCTGCAGTGCTCATGCAAGTAACGCTTGCCGAGGGCTGAGAAGGACAAGAGACAGAGGCCTTCACATTTGATGGGGCTGCCTGGCTGCCCCAATCAGCAACTTCTGTCCCGGCCCTTACCCTGCCGTCGCCGCGGAAACAAGCTCCCCAAGTGCCATGAGCAGGCACCACCCTGTTTTCAATTGCAGAACCAAGCCAAGGACCAGAGAGGCGTGCCGACCGGTGCGGCTGAGTTGAGGGGGTGCTACACGATAGCAGCTAGCCAGGGGCAACTTCACAGAATGCGCTGGGTAAGTCTGAGCTGCATAGCTTGTGCGAGGGGGTCAAGCAGTTTGTGTCCTTCGCTCCTTGGAGAGGCGCACGGCTCTCAAAATGCAGGCTCCCAAGCTCAGTGCTTGCCGGACCTTAGGCTATGTGACCACAGTTCGGACCAGAAAATGCTGGACTGTCCGGACTTCGGACGGACGACTTTCTCGTCCATTCGCCTCTCTTGTTCTGAAGACGGAGCTCTCGTCTGAATTTTTCGCAGCACGCTCACACCAGGTGTCTGGCATCAAGTCACACGTGATGTGTTTTTACTGTCTGCCGACCTTCACCAGCCCAGCCCAGGAGGGTTTTCCAGCCGGAGTGAAGGTCTCATGTTCCAGTCCCTGAATGCAAAAGACAGTGCTCACATGCAGACACAACTACCCTCCCTCTCTCATTTGGCTCTCTGGATCCCTCCCACTCTCTCTCTTGCGTGCACTCGCACACGCTTCTTCTTCCGGGCTTACGGCACGGTCAAGTCTCCCGGCCTTCAAGCCCACCCGATAGTCTTTATCGGCGTCGGAGTGAGTAGTGAATGTCTTGCTCCCTCATCGCTAAAGCTGTTAGGATACTGAAACGTCAGAGGGCGCGCGTACATTCTCGAAGACATTGGATCAAAGGCAGTATTTCCCCCAGTAATTTCTCAGGAAGATAGTAGATAGGATCAATTAACTATAGTGGAGACGAAAGGAAGTTGGATTGCTGGTGGAAACAACTCCCTGTCTTTCGACAATCTACACTCGGACACTCTTTGCTTTGCTAGGGGCTTGGAGCGGGCGCGCTGCCACTCGGACACTCTCTCTCTCTCTCTCTCTCTGTCTCCGTCTCTTTCTCCGTCTTGTGGCTGCACGGACCACTGCATAGTAAGCACCACACGTTGAGTGAGATTTCACTTCGCATTTGGGCGCAGTGCCAATGCTTCCGTCCTCAAAGATATCGTGCCATTGACACCACATTCGATTCAGTGCAGTTACCGGGGCCAGGAGTTGTGTGTTGGCCGCATGCTCTGCCGCGGACCAGCCGTGTTGCCATGCACTTCTCCACATTTTTCTTCAGCGCATTCACTGCCTGAGGCAAGGTACGCAAGGTCGCCAATGGCAAGAACGGCAGCACTTCGGTGCCATGCTCAGCTTCACGCTTGAGTGTCATCATAATTGGAAAACCACACCTGCCAAACTCTTCATCATGTGTTACTTACACATTCTGGTTGAATGCCTCGAGTCGGATGACACCTGCGGCCCTGGGCCCGGAGAGTTTGTCCACCTCGGTGAGCAGGCGATGGTGGCTGCACAACCAGCCAAGGAACGCGGAATCCCTTCACGCGGTTAGTATTGCCCTACGGACAACGTTCTAGCATTGCTAGACTACTACCACTGTGCTTTCCGCATCACGTGGTTTTGATGTGGCTGTGTAATTCTTGATCGCGCTCTTGAGCTCCCGTGGCCACTGCTTGTGTGTCGGAGCTCGAACTGGGCCAGCAGCCAATCGCAGCCCAGTGATCATATTGGCAGGCTCGATCGTAGCCCCGATCATGCCCAGCACAAGGTTGTTCCTCGGGGATTCAACAGAGCAGAAGTTCCACAGGGCAGTGAATGCTCGGCGATGAGTTGCTGGCCAATACTCATCCACCTGCCGAAATTGAAATTCCAGTCTTGTTGAAGGCTTTTGCAGACTAAATCGTAGGGCCCGTGTAATCCGACAAGATTACGGTTGAAGCTGCCTGTCCACCACCGATTTGCGGCTTCAATTGGAACTGGAAATGTCCTCCTGCTGCATTCGTCTTGTCCTTCCAATATTGGGCTTGCTGCAACTACTGCCTGCTGCATGTGGCTTTGACACCCCTGGTGAGAGGAGGCCCACTGAGACTCCCAGAGCTCCCTTGAAATCGTCCTCCCATTCAGGTCGAATGTTTTCTCGAAAAATCATCACCGCATCGATGACATGCAGCCTTGCGTTGACATGATCGGCGTCGCACTTCACAGTCTGCACCACGCGAAGAACGTTCCGTGCAAGCATGGCAAGGCAGCTGCACGGCAGCTACAGGGGGAGGATGGAGGACAACGCGAAAGCTCCTTTGGTGTCAAGAGACCCGTCTGGCTGCTCGCGAACCATCCGCTTCTGCTCCAAGAGCTCCGAGGGCTGTGGCCTCGTTCCAGCAAAGAGGCAGATGCGGAAGTCTCAGCTCCGCGGCCGTAAGCCCCGGGCATGTGATTCCACAACTTCCAGAAGGTCTGGACCTGGAAATGCCCACAGCACTGCTCAAGCCCCTGCGAAATGGCCGATAGTCTGCAACGAATGGAATCACAGGGTCACGCACCGTCGCGAAGCTGGCCACCTCATGACTGCTGCTACCGATGCCGAACACATCACGTTTTTTCGTACTTTGCCCCACTTAGAAGATAAAGGCTGCTGCCGACTGCTCCGGACAACACACGCTGGCCTTGTGGGTGGCATCTGAGTACGCAGAGGTCTTGTCAGTGGACTGCATGATCCTTTCATGCAGCGATTCCACCACAAGACAAGGCACAAGCATGCGTTGCTTGATCTGCCATCACCATCTAACACGGATATGCTGCCAAGACTCTGCTCCCAGATTGACCAAGTGTACCGCAATGGCAAATCCTCGAGTCGACGAGATGTCAACTGCACCAGAGCATGCGAAACACCCACGCAAATCGACCCTTGAATTGCCTTCTTGAGCATGTCGTCATTCTCATCAGTCCCATCTGTGGTGAACTTCAGATTTGTGTTGAAGCCTTGCCGAGTCATGGTCACGGTCTGTCATGATACGAGTGGTTCCTGAACGCTAGCTGTCCTCACTGTCTGCTTAGGCAGAAGAACATGATTTGATACAACGCTTGACGCTACGGAATGAATCATATGCAAACATGCCAATCGCCGCCTGCAGCTGCAAGATTCAACTGAGGCCACCCGGCTCACTTCAATGCTGGGGCCAACGCTTTCGTTGAAGCTCAAATATGCCATACCTGCCCAGGCGAGCACAGCGACCACATAGCAACAAGGCCCTGACTTCTGACTTCTGCAGGCGCTCACTGATGTCTTGGCTTGTTTTCCGAAGGCTCGGGACAATCCTTTCCACGTGAGCGCTAGCAAGTGCGGCACAATCAGTTCTGTGAGGTCTGCATGCACTGCGAGCCGAGCTGTTGCAGTTGGGGATGCAGGCATGTCTCCGCAACGAACTTCGGGGAGGAGCCGTGCCCAGCTTGGTGCCGTATATATCGCTGCACGACCATCAGCTTCCAAACCCATCTTCCAGCTCGAGCACATCTCGGGTGGATTTCCAGAAAGGCAGGCCTGGCAACCTCCAGACGGCGCCGGTAATATCAGCGTCCAGTCTCCGAGGCCCCTTTGTGAGACATCGCCGATAGTTCATGAGCCAAGATTCCTTTCAACACAACAGGCATCTTCACTTGACTCAGGCTCACGAGCGGCATGTGTCCAACGGACATGGAGCTGGCGAAACGCTGACGGACCAGCCGGAATGCACCTCTCGGTGCACGGTGCAAGACAGGAAGCCCCAGGCGACCGGCGTCGCGAAGGGCTCTGTATCCTTCGCTTTCTGATCTCAGAGCTGCATCCCAATCCAGCACATCCCCCTGCGAGACTTCTTGGCCCGCGTCTTCTTCAATACAAAGCTGCAGCGAAGGCTGCGAGAACGCATCCTCCTGGAGCTGCAGGAGCACGGCTGCACGCACCTTTTCTGCCATGGCCGTCTTTGCTAGTGAGCGCACGAAGACGAAGTCCTGAGCACGAGCACTTTCATCACTGCACCGGCAGAGTCTAAATGCCTGCCTGAAAACGCGGAAACAGGAAGAGTGACCAGTGTTATTCAGCTGAGGCCGGCGACCGGAAGCTGACCATCTGGCAGGCGGAGGTACTTGTCAGTACGACCCTCCAGCGATACCAGAGGCATCTGACCGAGCTTGCCTGACAGTCTGCCAGGCTGTTTATGCTCTACTTGCGACGAAGATTCGAGGCCTAGCAGCTTTAGCGAATGCTAACCAACTCGGCAAGTTGCCGACCACTCTCACAACATCGCCCATTCTGTAGCGGCAAAGGCCGCCACGGGTTGTCACCAGAATCTCGTACGCACGCCCGACCTCAACCTCCCATGCACGGAGGGTCTCATGTTCATGGGCATTGTTGGATCCGGTTTCTCGCAACTGCAGAAACTCGAATACCATGCTGCCTGCATCCAAGAGGTATTCGGGCACCCCGTCTTGGGAAGGGAAAAGGTTAATTCCCAGCAGCCCTTCCGTTGAGGCATAGAACGGCGAGTAAATTGGAACTCCGCCCAGCAGTCGTCTCAACCTCACCGTCGCTGCTTCGAAGTTGCCTCCTGTGACGGTTATCACCAGCTTCATCCGGGGCCAAAGCAGGGGTACAGAGAAAGCGCGGCCAAGAAGTTGTCGGACTTCCTGTGCTCTGCTGGGATCTGGACCTCCCAAACCCGTGTTCAGCGCAGCCTCGGCTGTCTCCGTCCTGGGATCCTCCGGCCTCTGGTAGCTCCAAATCTTTCCGGCCTCTATGTCAGATGTCAAGCTCCAGCTGTGGTCTTGTATGAAGTCCAGCAAATCACAGATGTTTGTTGCAAAATTTGCTTCCAACGTGCCCAAATTGCGGTCCTTCAGGGCAAACAAAGCATGAGCATACATGGCATCAGCTTCATTCATGATGTCGTAGGCCGCCCGAGGGCTAGAGTATGCGCAGAGCAGGCGGTCAAAGTTTCTACCTCGGCGCAGCACACTGCATGGAGGTGTGAGCGTGAGGGCCGGGCGGCCGTGCGGGTCGCAGGATTCCTTTCGGCTTCTCTGATTCTCGCCGGGGTGCTGTCGGGTGCCCGCTTGCAGCCAACAGCCAAGCCAGACTCCAAGTGGTGGATGCTTGCTCTGAATGCCAGCTTCAGACTGCGCTGAAGGCTCGTAGACCTGAAGAGCAGAATCGATCAACCGAGACAATCAAAATCACTCAAATACTAGTCTCTATGCATCTCTGTTCGCCAGGAGTTCAGACTCCAGAAAGTCCCGCCACTGTAACTGATGACAGGGCGAACCCTTGGCGAATTGCCCGAAAACGAGCCGTGCACACTGAACGAAGGCGGTATTCTGTCCTGCCTATCTTTGCTTCCCCCTCCCGTCTCCCAGATTCTCCAAGACACATCTCTGGGAAGCTTTGGTAAATGACCGCCAGAGCCACGCTGCCGCCGCGACCTTGGAGAAGCAGCGCAACAAGACTGGCAGCGACAGCGCAAACGTGCGCCTCAAAGCGAACAAAAGACGCCTTGTGTAGCCGAAGACGCGGGCAAAGGTCTGGCCAATATCCGGCAGGTCTGGCAGCAGCTTTGGAGCACCAGCCGTTGCCTCAACCCGATTCTACTAAAATGGTCAGTGACATATTTACGGAGCATCCACCCTATGGCCCTAGATGCCCTCTCGCCTGTATCGATCCAGGAAAACAAATCCTCAATCGGCACAGCAGTAACTACACTAACTACGCTCGCCTAAGGGAGCAACCTCGCCTGCCTCCCCATCTGCTTCTAAATACAATCTGCTCAAGTCGGAACCGCAGCTTCGGAAGTCATGGCCAGCAAACGTGGCCGGCCTGCAGCCAGGACGTTGGCTTCACCGGCCTGAATGCGCGAGATATACGGCTGGTAGTGCGAGAAGTCGGTGATAGGATGCTGACGTCGGAAGGAGTCCCAGCAGCTCACATTCTGCAAACCTTCCGCCCGGCCGTACTCGGTGGACTGGTGCCTGAGCAGCAATTCCTGCAGCAACTGCGTCTGGACTGCCGCACCGTCCGCGGAATCAGAGAGCAGCCGATGCTGCTGGAGAAGTCCACGGCATCTCAACGATGTGAAAAGCACCTTGTTATACTCAAGGGATGGGTAGGGCCTGGGCCTGGGGTCCTCTGGGAAAATGTGCTAGGCGCAGGCTTACTTTAGCAACAAAAAACAGCGATCTGCATCCAAGAAAAGCTGCGTGCTGCTGCACCGCTGTGCACCACGTGTGTCGTTCTGACCACTCTTTCGATCTCACCTGCGCCAATGTAACACCTGCCGCCATTGAAGCCACAGCGGCGGCAGTTCTCAAACCCTCCATGTGAATTGAGCATGGCCAACCAACCCTGACACGCAAGTGAGGCTCGATCCAGATTTCTGCTCGAGTTCACAACAGAACTTCTGCAAGCCCTAGCGGGCCACTGCCTAGCAACCAAGACTAGTGTCAGAGCTCCCTGGTATTTGTCGGAAACGGCTAGCAATCCCTGTTTCTGCGCGAAGCGCAGGACCACAAGCCTCTCTACCATGTCATGGAGCAGCCTCAAGCTGCGAGCCACATTCGTTGCCCAAGAATGGCTTTTGGCTGTGAAAATCCAGCAACGGCCCAACTTTTGGTCGGGCCCTGGAGAATGCCACAGTCTCGCGACTTCAATAAACTGGTTGGCATCCTCACCGCTACTGGCTCATTCCGCCCGGCATCACGCGGCAAATAGAAAGTGTGTTGACTCTGTTCAAGTATTTTGCGTTGCGAGTGGCAAGTACGTCTTAAGACTGGCTCCCCTGCACCCATACACCTTGAAAACTGGCCAGGCAGCACTCGAACGAGTCTACGGTCTCTCAAAGAGCTCAACTCCTGAGCTCCTTAGGGAATGAGCCGGCTTAGGAGATTGCAGATGTTTGTGGTCTGGAAGCACTTTAGCAAGGAATGCCAGTGAGTGGTCAACGGAAACACCTGATTCCCCCGCCGTGATTTGCCGGCAGGACGATTATCCTGCCAGATGGCCTTGGCCATGAGTGAAACATCGCTGTGTGCCTGCGTTGCTGGGAAACTTGGGCGAAGGAAGGCGAACACCCTGGCTTCTTTTCGGCATCGGTACCTGCATAAACCTTACAGAACCGTTCAAGTCAAAGTTCCGGCACAGCACGTGCAGATTGAGCACTGGCACCCTGCTCATCATGGGTCTGGCATGTTGGCCTCAGGATGATGGACTTTGGATACTACAGTCGGCAACAACTGAACTCTACAGCTGACGGGATCATGCCTTTCTGAATTTCCTTCCGACAAATCGATATCTGTAAGCCAAGTGTCGTCATCCACTTTGGCGGCCAAGTCATCATTGATCCTCTTGAGCTCCTGCACAGGCAATGCCGCTAAGCCTTGTTATGGACGGGTCGTGTGCCGCGGCTTCTCGAGTTCAATGGGATACACCGGCGCCTCCATCTCACGCGTCAGCCGATCGACGGTCGAGCGCAGTGATTGACTCTCCTCCCTCATCCTGCCAACTTGAGCCTGGCACGTCTGCCGAGTCTGCCGGCTGCTAGCAGCTGCTAGCATTAGGCATTGCAGTGGCATTTGCACACTGGGCTCGGCCTGCAAGCCGGGCAGATCTCCTTCCCGCGGAAGCATCGCGAGTGCCTGCTCCTCGGTCCTTGCGTCGTCGAGCCAGAACTCATCAGGATTCTGACTATGACCGAGGAAACCTAGCCGAGACGCATTTCTGGTTGCTGCTGTTGCAAGGCGGCAGCTGCCTGGCATGCATTGTTGGGTGCTCGAAAGCTTGCGAGTTGTCATTCACCATAAACCGACACCAATCACATTCAGGACAATGCCACGGATTCGCAGCTTTGACAAGCCTATCAGCAAGCCCAATATCGTCAAGACTCCAACCTCAAGTCACGCTTTGAAGCTCAGCTTGTCGGCTTGCAACTCGACACACTTCTTGCAATCACTGCATCTTGGTGAATGATTTCGTGCCATGTCGTGCCAAAGACAACGAAAACAGACAACTCGTCCAGAACAGCCTACAACAGCTCGAAAAAATCGAACCCCACCCCGCCGAGGCATCTGGGTGAATGATTCCCGGCCACACCCTGTGGCCCAACATGAATCAATCAAATTTGGATTGTCATCTCGCTCTCAACTCTGACAACGCTGGTGACAAACACGAACTACTGCTACGCAAGCAGCCACTGCAGTAAAACAACACCTTAACGGAAAATCCGCTACTTCTGAAGTGTTCAGCGCCGGCCTGTCGTCGATGCGGGCTTCCGGCCTCGACATGCCACAGGCTGTTCTGAGAGCGCTGCATGCTACGGCCCTCCCTTAAGTTGCGCTTGCGCGGCAAGATCAAGGCGCTGCGCCAAACGAAGGTTCGCCTGCTGCAGCTCCTGAAGGCAAGGCAAAGCGACCACGAAGTGACTTTGGACCTCGAGCTGCCGTGGGCTTCTCTGCCCCTAGCAGGAACTGCCCAGTTTCGCCCACCCTACCCGGCCCTACCCCACTTGAACATCTTCGTTTGTGCCAGCTTTGCCTGTTGTGTTCACCCTGTTGTTTCGTGCACAGCCGTCCTGCATCTCGGAAAAGAGCCTGTCCACTGTCAGCAGCAGCTCTCGGCCCTCTCGTCGAATCTCGTCGACTTCTACCTCCGCAAAGGTTCTTCACAGTCTTACCGTCATGCAGTGGCACACAGCGGCTTCAAGCACGCAACATGGTGTTGCAATGCTTCGCAAGCAGTCCGCATGGATGCAATGTCTGCAATGCGCACCCAGCCCCATCTTCAAACTTTCTGGCCTGCAGTCCGGCCATTGCCTGCTCGCTTCCTCCTGATCAGACACCACCGTGGACAAAGGAGGTCATAGCAGTCTTCTGTGCTACTGCCGGTGTCGCAAACGAAACTGGTCCTGCAGCTTCAGAGCGGGCATGGGCCGGGCTCTGACGCTCAACCGCAACCTGAACTGCCTGCCGGACCCCAGACGGATCGAAGACATCGGGAGGTCCAATGCAGATGGCAGCGTCAGTCACGAAGACCTACCGACATGCTGCACATGCCGGCTGCCGGCCATACTGGCCTGCTCCAAGTTGCCCTTCTCAAGGGCAACCTCGAGAATATTTCGAAGCCGTCCACGCAGGCATTCCAGTTCCGACGCTGCCTTTACAGCGAGCAGCGAGCGAGCAGCGGGTGCACCAAATCTGCTTGCAGCATCTAATGGGCGGCCCCAACACCGCGCACCTGCTCCAACCCGGGAGCTTGCTCGGCAACCTGCGAAGGACTTGAAACAGTTCGGGCCACTACAAGCTGCAAGCTCCGTCTTTGGCCGCCTCGTCTGTTGACAGCTCCTCATTCGTTGCTGTGGCCTCGGCGGCGGTGGTCAAATCTGTAAAAGAGACTTCCAAGTCTTCCGCGGAAAACAGGCAAAGCAATACGCTCGGCCGTGATTTTAAGCAGTGATCCGCCTGTTGGTGTCGATGAAAGCATGTAATTGACATATTCAGAAGACGCGACTCTGAGCTGGAGTTCCACTCAAAAGCGCCTAGGGGATCCAGCTGGCAGGCTGCAAATGAACAGTGAAGCCCCTATGCGAAGTTTTCGTGTCACCTCACGCCAATGCGCGTAGGGCTGCCGTGGACAAGCCGGTACTCACTTCCAACTCTATGGCGCTTCACATCCACTCACAAGGACCTGTCGTTGCAGGATACTGGTCTGCACTACTAAGTCAGCCGTGAATTGTGCCGTGAGGTCCGTCGATTTCGCACGCCTGCACTGGTTTGGCTCTGGGCGAAACATCGCAAAGTACACCATATGTGTAAAGGAACTCTAGCAATCTCCGTCTGGAAGCCCAGCGCCTCTCAAAGTGCAGACGTCTTATGTGCACGTTCAACGGCAAACTCTGAAATGCAGTTTGAGTTAGCAGGCAGCGCTTCGCCTCGAGGAAACTACAAAGAAATGACAATGCAATCCACATTCGTGTCCATTCCCATGTGGCCCTACATGTTCATTGCACAGGCCTAGCGCTGCTATTGTGCAGCATCTCATCGTAGGATGGATTCGGCATTTGAGCGAAAGGCTGCGCACATGGGCTGATTTCAGACCTGTGTGTTCGTCGATTCACTGAGCTTCCACTGTCTGGCTTTGGCGAAAAGCCCTTCGTGGGTCTGAAAACAGGCCACGCAGCCTCTCGTAATCGTTTGTCTAGCATTTTCCCTGTAGCATGCGGTAGGGTAGATTTCAAGACGGCACAGCTTCCATCCTACAGAGCGCTGGCGCCCCAACTCTGCACGTTCTCCGAGAAAGCAGTAAACAAACAACCTTCAAGTCCATACCAAGGCAATGTGAGTCAGAGTCGGGGCATGCATAAGCACAGGAACAAGGGCAGCACGCTCAGAAGTGCTGAACAGTGCATAGCAAGCTTACATGACCTCCACGCATCAGATGAAGTTGTTCTTCAAGTTCGGTGTCTTAGTACTCTTGGCTTTGGTTGGTGTCATGACCGTTGGGCTCTTGAGCTCTGCCTCACCCGTTGGCTCTTGAAAGTCGTACGGTCGGGTCAACTCGAGTCGTGTCATGCCCTTCCAGGACTGAGTCTCATCAGCTCCCCATAGGGTTATGACCACGTCTTTGCCACTTGGGTCGATCTTGTACTTGCAACGATCCATGGCAAGGCAACCCGGAAGAGAGTTCGAGTGGGCTGTCCATGCATAGCCGTTGAAGTCGAGAGCTCGGATTGTGAAGCTCATGGGCAAGAAGTTCACCTGGACATCACGGAAGGCTGTTCCCAAGGGGCTGAAGTGCTGCGGTGTAATGCGAAGACGCACACGTCCCACATCCTTCGGCGAGGTCTTCTTGCCATCATCACTGGCCACACTGCTTGCGACACTGCGGGACTTTGCGGCAACCTTCTTCACGCTGATCATGTCTGTGTCCTTCATCCCCATGAAGCTTAGCTTGGTCTTGTCGGTCTGCTCTTCAGCAAGGCCGGGACTCTCATAGCGCTTCTCATGGAGCTTTTCTTGCTTGCCGTAGAGGCAGCAGCTGGCTCGTGTCACAAGCCCTGGGCTAACCGGAGAGCATGGAATCGAGTTTCGTGAACCCCTTTTCGTCTTGATACTGCGTTTCCACTGCTTCGACTCCGACGTTGAGCCATCACTCTGTCTGTCACTTTGCACACTTTGCATTTCAATGTCTGCTGTTCCGGCTGTCCCTGCATCTGCGGATACAGGCGACATAATCTCAATTGATTGACTGCCATGTCCAACCTGCTCATCTGGCTGTGGATTCTTGCGGTCTATGCTCGTCAGCAGCTGCAAGAACTCATGATGTGACTGCTCCAGCACTGCCTTCGCAGTGCTGTAGATGTGATTGGCAACCTCTCGTGCCTGAGTGAAATCTTGACTCGATGGTTTGGCACCTGGCTTGGCGTGCTGGTCTTCCATCTGCCCTGAGCTCTGAGTTTGAAAGGATTCGTCCAGGGTCGCTTCCTCCTGATTCGACTGACTCTTTGCCGGGAGCAGCGAGCCGTGCCCAAAGTCAGAAGTGTCCGCTTTCGATTCAACTTCGCCTGCACAAAGGCAACAACCAACAAGAGTCGATGGCATGAGCATGATCTCAACTGAGCTAATTCTCTGCGAACAAGTTTGGCACGAGAGAGACTGCGGCGATAGACACCTCCCCACGTCTGCCGAGCACAAGTTTATGAATGAATGCCGAAGCTGAGGGCGGCGGGCTGAGGGGGCGCATTAAAGTTTTGAAACATCCGTCTTTGATGCTAGGCTACCTTCCCAGGCGCCCAAGGGTGATGGCAATGTTTTTGCCCCGACGTCTGGTTGGGCCACCACACTGTTGTGAACCCCATGTTTGGGAAACATGGTCCCATAGTGCTTACACGAGTGGTGGCGGCTTGCCTCGTACATTGCGTTGCCACCCAGCCATCGATGAGCAAAACTTGCTATGCAATGGAATCTCCCGAACCGTGCAAAATCTGGTCGTGCGAAAATGATGTGGGATGAAATCGCTTCTCGTCACTGGGCCGAAAAAGCTCTATGGCGATGCGATCTCCCCACCTTAATGCATTCTGCCGGTTGTGAGAGGCACATACCTGTACCTGTTGTTCCATAGCATACATGACCGCTTGTTTGTACAGTTGCTAGCCGCGTAGTTGATTTCCTGAGCCCTAAAAGAGCGGCCTTCGTGCACTCAGGTTTGACTTGACTTGGTGATGACAATGACGGTGATGATGATGCTGGTGGTGGCGGTCATGGAAGCGGTTGTGATAATGATGGTTATGATGATACTGACTATGATGATGATGATGATCATGATCATAATGTGGCCTTCATGCCTGCATTACTCCGGACACCGTGACAAAGATCAGAAGCCGATCGGGAACGAAACTGTTTTGCCCAAGCTGAGCTTGGAGGGCCTGCGTCTTTGAACCATTCGGACATCTCCTCCAGCGCTTGGTCGAACTTTGGCGAGCATTGCCATGCCATTGGATTCACCTGCCAGAGATTGCTCCTGAATAACATCAACGTTCCTCTAAAGGTGCTACAAGTACAAAACGGTCGGGCTTTGGCATTTTAGGCAGATGTGCTTCAACAAGCGGCCTCGATAATCCCAGCTTCGACGCTGCGGAATCTGGTGGCGACGGTCTAGCACCGGCTGGGTGCTGGAGCCATTCCCACTGCGGAAGAACGGTCGAATCAAGGCCACCCGGGCGTACTACTGACCTAGGTTTCCTTTTTGCATCTTTTTGCTCCCTTGCTGCCAAGCCGCCTCGGGCGCCACCTCGGGAGCTTTCCCGGCGGCTGCCTCACATCAGTTTACGCATCTGCGACAAGCTCTTGCACCTTCCGGCGCTTCCAGATGCCTCTGCCGGGAGTGGCTCGGCAGGGCTGCCATCGTCCTTTCGGCGATGACACAGTGCGATGCCGACAAAATGCCGACACCCACGCCCTGTAGATGCCACAGAAGCTTGCACCAAGTCCACACAGCGAGCATGCGCCAAAGCGGATCCTTCTGAAGAGCCTTGAGTGTCTCTTCCAAGCGGCCGCACAAAGCTGCCTCCATATGAATGAGTAAGTCGTCAGGCCGAACCCGTCGAACTCGCACAGTCTCCTGCCTCTGCCAACACTCCCCGCAGCTTCACAGCCGTGGCTTCCACATCTGCACTTCGTTGCTCGGGACCTGAGAAACCGTGCCGTATCGTGCCGTGCTGCGGTGAGCCGCCACGCGTGACTCCGCGTGACTGCTCTCGCCGAGGCCGCGCTTGGGCGGAGATTGGCCGAGGCCGCCGAGGCCGAGGCCTTCGAGGCTGCGCGCCGAGGCCAAAGCTTCCGCCAGCTGCCCGCACCTTTCAACGACTCAGTCACTCGCTGCTGCCCTGGGCCCTCTCCCTTCGCGCATCCTCGCGGCCTCTGCCACTGCTTGATAATGCTTAAATTTATCTCCAAGGCACTCTGCCGCATGTTGCAGAGCCTGCAGAGACGCTTTGCAGCCAGGGGTGGGGCTGGCCTAGCATCGAACCCCGTCCTGCGTGCACCTACGTCTTAGACTAGGCAGTCGCAGACAGCACATGACGAACCAACCTGACCTCGCGCAAGTGGGCTTTCATGATCTCCATCTCATGCGGTGGTTCCCCCTGTGGCGGAGCGGGGACCTGCAGACGGGAGACCAGGACAGGGTCTGAATGTGTCCGACGTGACATTGATCCTGCCTTGCCGGGGTGCTTCAAGATCCCCACTTTAGCCGCCAGCATGCCAGAGTCTAAGGCTTCCTTCAAGAGCCTTCTGAACTTCGCCTCGCTATCCCACTACGGGAAAATGAAGTCAGCATCTGCAATCATCTGCTCAGACCCCTGGACGCCCTGGCCTTGATGACCGCGATCTGGTCCGATGCCGCCGCATTGGAAGGTTGTGATTCGCCGCAACTCCGAAGAGCATCCAAAGCTGCGGCCAATTTTCCAGAGTCGACGGCCTGCAGTCTGCGTAGGTCCAGCACTGACAAGCATTCCTGCTTTCGGGAGGTAATCAAAACTTATGAGATGCTGCCATGTGGCATCTTCCACGACCGTGCAAAGGTTGCTGCGGACTGCCTCCAAATCATCTTTGGGTGCGTTTTTCATCGTCTCCGCCTGCTCCTCTCGCAGCAATTGCAGGGCTTCTTCCAGCTTCCCAGTATCCGAAGCCTCCTCCAGGACCCCTCGCAGTTTTTCGCCCAAGGCTTCGAGGTCGCTCTGGCCCGGCCCCTGGCCCGGCCCTTGGCCCTCGGCCACGGTTTGTTGGAGAAGCTTCTCCAACTCTTTTGCCAAGGTCCCGGTCTCGGCGGCCTTCATCATGACCTCCTTCATCCTGCCCTTGATGGCGCTGAGCTCTTCGAGGGCGATTGAGTCGGCTGTAAACAAAAGTCCTTCTCGCTCAGCCTTCTCATTCATCGTCTCGCGAAGCTTGTCTTTTGTCTCTTTCACATCTCCCTTTTGCATGACCTAGCGGGACACACTGCAGAGCAAGTGCGAGGTTCAGGCGGCTCGGTCACACCGACGGATTGTAGTCCACGCGCACAGAACTATTCTCGTCCGCGGCCTTCTCCAAACCCTGCTGCAGCAGCCCACTCCTCAGGCCCTCCTGCATCTTGGCCTGGGCATTCACCTGACAAAGCAGGGCTCCAGAGTCAGAGAGCCTCACACGAGTCGAGCCGGACAGCATTTGAGTTTCCCGACCAATTCGTGCGTGGCATGGGGCAGTGCCGGAGCAGCACCGGTCTTTGAGTCTGGCCCTCCTTGCCAGGCAAGCAAAGTCGTGGAATCATGCAGTCACTTCGTTGCCCCTCCTGCAGCTTCGGGCTGCTGGCCCATGCGTTTCGTCTTCCTTCGTTCGGGCAGGTGGTACGCGATGCGCATCGTCACAAAGCTTCACAGAA
>CAJNDT010004491.1:237443-263984 GCA_905221615.1 Symbiodinium sp. CCMP2592
TGATCGGAGCACGGGCCATGCAGAGCTCGAAATGACGAAACCCGATTACGGCTGGGCTAATCAATGTCAAGCAGCTCTTGGCTGCTGTCAGCTGCTCGATCATGTATGCGAACCTCGTACCAGCTCAGAAGAAACCGGCCATGTTTGCTATGTCTCTGCTCACAAGAACCGTCGCAACGACCAAGGCCGTATGCAAAGCTGAAACTCCACTGAAGCCAGCTGGTTCAATCCATGCGGCGGATCCTGGGGCTTGTCCTGACCCCGTGGTGATCGTACTATACATGCACCGTCTGACAGCAGTCTCCCACCAAAACCGAAGCCAGAAGAGGTAGAGCAAGCGACACGAAGCAAGAGATGAAGAGAGGGAGGGTGAGGGAGGGAGGAGCGAGGGAGGGAGGAGAGAGAGGGAGGGAGGGAGGGAGGGAGGGAGGAGGCAGAGAAAGAGGGAGGGAAGGCGAGAGAGAGAGAGAGACAGACAGACAACGTGAAAGTGATGACAGCAATGAAAGGAAAAGGATACAATTAGCATTGTCCTGGATGACAGCATGGAGCAGAGACTGGACGTACTTCAGCAATCCGTTCCTCGGCAAATGCAGCACCAGGGAAGCCATGACTGCCAGCTATGCGCTGCTAGTCTGGGTGGGTGCTAGTGGCCAGCATAGCAAATCAAATTGAGCATGCACAACGTTCGATCAAGACGCTGCTCCAGGTAGTCCTTCGCAGAGGCCGCGGAGTCCTGTGTTCGGCACTTCTTTGCTCAGGCAAGTCGGAAGGCATTCTCGTCTGTCAAGGTTACACAGATCTTGCCAGCATGAACCTCCACCGCTATGTGGTGGGAAGACAACATGCACAACAAGCAGGGCAATAAAAACACTGCAGAAAAACACTCTCACAACAACCTCTTGCGAGACAACGTTGAGAAAGATGGAGACAACTCGGTCCCAAACGGCATTCAACAGCACGAGAAAGTTTTGACACTGCCCCCCCAGCAGACACAACTATGCGACACATTCTGTGCAACACCCTCTTTCGAGGGGCACGTACTTGTAGGCTACACCACTCTAAACCAAGAAATCTCTTAGTTGTGGTCGGCCAGCAAGGCATCAGGTCACAAAGCTGGGAAACACTAGTGCCAGCAACAAAAGCATTGGGCTCCAGAGTCCTTGGTCGGTATCGGCAGCTCTTTGGCGGGTCCTGCAAGGCTGCCGGCTTCAGCATCGCTGGACCCTGCCACTTTCACTGAGCCGTGTAAGGCCTTTGCTATCTCATCCTGCGGCGAACGAAAGCTATCCATCGCCAACAAGTCAAGAAGACTGCCCACACAAAGAATGGATACAAATTGTCAACGCAACAGGAAGCCATAGCCATAGCGTCACGATCAATCTGTGATTGACCCCAGCCCCCGAAACTCCCAAACTCCTATTCAGCGAGAGTCCTGCTTCTGCGCCCCCAGCTGCTGCACGGACATGCAGGCCCATAGCGAGGTTGTCGGCGTGTTCAAACCCAATTCCATAGTACTCCTTCCACCGCACTGCGAGTGGTTACTGCCCGTCACGGTGCAACGCATGAGCAGTAAACCACAGGCTGACCGGAGTGTTCGAAGTCCTCGTGCGGATGAAGCACCAGACGGGTGGAAGCAATCGGCTGGAGCACGTCAATTTTCAACGGTTCACCTTAGAAACCGCTCATGGCTGCCCTGCAGCCTTGCCACCAGAATCCGGTGGCTTCACTGAGAAGTGAAAGAAACTTTTGCAGCCGAAGCACTGAGATCTTCCAGCTGAGCCGGGAACTTCAGGGGGTGAGACAATGCCTGCGGTGAGAATCGCAGCATAGGTGTCACTGAAAACATGGTTTCCATCGCCAGGACTTGCTTTGAGAAGAAGTAACCTGCATCTTTATGTTTTGCGCTGTCTGCGTCTTCATTTTCGTTTCCCGGATTAGCTCTTCACAGTCAATCAAAAGCCAATCATAAACAATAGAAAACCGCACAACAAATGCTAACAATTCGAAAACCATGGAAACGCCACGCTCCTCATTTGGCGATTCCGAGTCATCACGCCCCCTCATTGATCGCGGTTCCGAGTCATCACTTGTCTTAAACACACCCCATCACATATCTTAAGGACCCCCCCCCCACCGCCACCCTCCTCCCCCCCCCATAATTCCGGTTCATCACATGTATTAAACGCCCCCCCTTTCCCTCCCCCCTGGGCGATTCCGGTTTGTCATACATCTTCACCTCACCCCCTTATTCGGCGATTGAGGCTCATCATATATCTGAAACAGTTGTTTGGCGATTCCGGTTCATCATATATCTTAAACTCGCCCCCCGATTGGGCACTTCCGGTTCGTCATATATCTTAAAAACGCCCCCATTGGCGATTCCGGTTCGTCATATATCTTAAACACACGCCCTTATTTGGCGATTCCGGTTCCTCATGTATGTAGTATGTTAAATATGCCCCTCAGTGGGCGGTTCTGCTCATCATATATCCTGAAAATCTTGAAACATGGTCCCGTATTTGCCGATTCCGGTTCATGATATATATATATATATATATATATATTTTTTTTTTTTAAACATGCGCCCTCATTGGGCGTTTCTGCTTCATCACATATCTTTGCGCACGACCCCCGATTGGGCAATTCCGGACACCGATCACGCCGAAAACTAAGACACGGATAACGATGAATCCCAGGAACAGGAAAGCATTCCCTGCGACAGATTCACATATCACGCAAAAAAACACAGATCACGCAAAAACTTGACACAGATCACCCCTTACCGACTTGATGGAATCATCGTGGGCATCAATCAACACCAAATGGTTATCAAACACAGAGCAAGGCGAGAGACACGGCGAGCCGTGCACGAGCACGCATACTTGTAAGATGGTAACCATGATGACCCAGATGCCTATTACAAATTATATGACAAGGGTGATATTGAAAGTAAGGTGGGGAGTTTTCCACCCGTAACGACTGGCATACAAAACAGTTGAAATGACGTGCAAGTTGGACAGAGTCCTACCCCGCCGCGTCAGACACGTGGGAATGACACAAACGCCTGTTCCCCACCACCGCTCCTCGCGGGCCCCGCTGCCCCTTACGAAGGGCCTGGCGTTGGAAGCGCTGGTGCTGCATCGGGCCGCTGTGGCGGTTGGATGCGGGTTGGGACTGCTGGGCAGGCTGGTAACACCCACCCACCCACCCACCCACGCACGCACCCATCCTAACGTCTTCAAAAGGAAAGCAAAACCTTGTCCGACAAAAAATTGCTGGCCGAAGCGCAGATTCCAGCGGAGCTTGTCGCCTGAATGGCAGGGCAGTGCAAACATGAGCCTGGCTGAATTAGAAACGTCTAGCTAAAGTCTACGACTACAGGCAAGACTTCGTCAAGATGTTCCTACTCTCCCTGAAGCTTCGCGTTCCGAGCTCGCTTCGGCATATGCAAATCCAACCACCAGCACCAAATCCAATTTGCAGTTTCGGCCTGGTGGTGCCGTAGCGTATGGACACGAGCACATCTTCAGACAGGCCGAAGGCATCAGTGACGAGCACCTGAGGATCTCAAAGTGCCAGAGATGCAGGTCTTGGTTCCGATGCTTCGCAGATGTCATCGCTGCAAGCCTCCATTGAAGTCCGCTGCAAGGCGAAGGACCCACTGAGCCGAAGCGGCTGCACAGGATTATGATGGATTATGTATGCCGATACAGACTCCCAGATCTCATCGCAAATCCGCTTGGGGCACACTCAACAAGTCCTCCCTCAACTGATCGACGGGGCCGAAGTTTACGTGACTGAGAGGGGCCGGGGGGGGGGGGGGGCGGCAGTACTTTGAGGCCCGTGAGGAAATAGCAGTGTTTCTCGCGGGTCCCAAGCAATGTGCGCAAGCTGAAACCTAACCATCACAACTCCATATTCCCAAAGCAGGCAAGCAGCCTTGGACTCGTTTCTACCCTCCCCGACTGCAGGGCTGTTACCAGCATGGTTACCGGAAATGCCGGTGTGAGGCACGCAGACTAGGCAAGCTAGGCCGTTCATGTATCGGATGAGAGAATAAACGATTAACAGAACAGCGGCCTGTCAGTGACTTGTTACAGTCTTGCCCGCCAGTACCAATTCCAAACGCAGAGACGAAACCAATTAAACACGAAATCAGGAGTTCTTGTAGCAACCCACCATAATAATCGATTCCTGATTTGGGATGATGTCTATACATACATCTTACTATCTTACTGATACATATTAGATTATATTGTATTATATTATATTGTATTATATTATATTATATTATATTATATTATATTGTATTGTATTGTATTATATTATATTATATATACATATATATATAGGTATAGATATAGATACATATATATATATATATACATACATACATCTTTTCATTCGCAGCGATGGAGTCTGTCTAGGACGGACGCCTAGCATGATATGCATGATGAACTCAACAAGCACCTAATTAGATTGGAAAGCAGTATGCGCTCACAGTCCTTTAGGGCCCGTGGCTATATACATACATACATACGTACATCTTACTGGTACATACATACATACATATCAACAGGATGCATCCCCTTTTTGGGTTGACTTCATGTTGAGGGTGATGTACACAGTCACAATGTCACCGACACCATCTGCAATGCATTGTTATTCTCGGACCCTGTAAAGTCGACCTCCTGTGCACCCCCCCATGCCCTGGCAATACATTCGCTAGGGACATGTATCCGCTGTGCCTGCTGTGTTCGGCAAGGTGATGGGCAGCCCAACCCCGCCTCACAGCGTTGCACTGGTTGCAAAGTTCGTGGGAGATGTGAGCGGCAAACACCACGCCCAAGACGCCGGCTTGGTGAGAAGGGCTGTGAGCTTTCAGAACGGCGCACTCGTGACGAGCCCAAGGCGGCGTGCCATGCAGCGAGAGATTGCTGCGAAGGTGTCTCGGAGCTCAGGCCCTAACTTCCGCAGCAGACCCAGTCATAAGCTCGCGACTGTACAGCTACCTGCTTCACTGTCAAGCCATGGCCCACATGTAGAAAGTGCCCTGAGATTTGAATTTCTTTTCTGTCGCAGTCTGATCGTCTGGCACACTTTGGTCATCACGATCCGGCCTAAGGCCGCGTCCCTAGTCTGACCAGGAAAACGGGGAGGGAGCGAGAGAGAGAGGGGGTGGGATATGCGGACACCCGACAAAACCCTGAGGACCCGTAAGTCATCGCAACCTTCATGCCACAGCCTTGCCCAATCTCACGGCAAGCTACAAGTGACCGCAAGAGCCAGCAAGACTCCGATGTCGACAATGCGACTCGTCACACCGGGCTCCCATGCACATCCCGTCCCTCGATTTCAAACCGTCGCTCGTTGGTTTGGTGAAGATACGCACAGACAGGCGTGGAACTCCGTTTCGAACACGACCCTGAGGTGTGTGTGTGTGTGTGTGTGTGTGTGTGTGTGTGTGTGTGTGTGTGTGTGTGTGTGTGTGTGTGTGTGTGTGTGTGTGTGTGTGTGTGTGTGTGTGTGTGTGTGTGTGTGTGTGTGTGTGTGTGTGTGTGTGTGTGTGTGTGTGTGTGTGTGTGTGTGTGTGTGTGTGTGTGTGTGTGTGTGTGTGTGTGTGTGTGTGTGTGTGTGTGTGTGTGTGTGTGTGTGTGTGTGTGTGTGTGTGTGTGTGTGTGTGTGTGTGTGTGTGTGTGTGTGTGTGTGTGTGTGTGTGTCTGTGTGTCTCTGTGTGTCTGTGTGTCTGTGTGTCTCTGTGTGTCTCTGTGTGTGTGTCTCTGTGTGTCTCTGTGTGTGTCTCTGTGTGTCTCTGTGTGTCTCTGTGTCTCTGTGTGTCTCTGTGTGTCTCTGTGTGTCTCTGTGTGTCTCTGTCTGTGTGTCTCTGTGTGTCTCTGTGTGTCTCTGTGTGTCTCGTGTGTCTGTGTGTGTCTCTGTGTGTCTGTGTGTGTCTGTGTGTCTCTGTGTGTCTGTGTGTCTGTGTGTCTCTGTGTGTCTCTGTGTGTCTGTGTGTCTGTGTCTGTGTGTCTGTGTGTGTGTGTGTCTGTGTGTGTGTGTGTGGAACACCTGTTTGCCAAGGTGCTAATGATTCATTCGTATACTTTCATGCAGGGGGCGCGGGGTCCTCTGACACAGCTCGCGCCAACGAAGCTCTGTGTCAGATGGACAGGAAAACGTACCTGCAGGTCAGTTCCTGGGTGCTGGAGGCACAACTGGATTGGCCATTGGAAAACAAAGTGATCGACTGAAGATGAGCCTTGAGGCCAGATTGGTACCGGACCCCCTTGAAAGCTTCATGCTTTCGTGATACATCAAGCGGTGCTTGATAACCAAATTGATGAGTGGCTGCGCGATGGATATCTAAGTGTGTCCCAGGTAGTTACAAGCTGGTCTTGTATTCGTTTACCGCGCTACCTGCGGCGGGGTTAGCCCGTGCGAGTACCTGCCAGGGTGGATCTGATAAAGGCAGGGATACATTGTTTTGGGCCCGTCGTGGTCCTCACAAGTCCGACTGAATTTGCTGCTCCGATGGTGCAGACATCTGATTACTTCAGTCGTGATGTTTTCTCCGCTCCTGACTTAATGTCAGGTTTGATGCCAGGTTTCATTGCAGGTCCTGAATTTTTGCAGATCCGATGGAACCAACGGCTTTTCTATCCGCAGACCACGATTTCAGCTCCGAGACAAAAGCTTTACTCCGTGAAATCGAGACAGGTAAACGTACCTGTAGTGGTCGGCATGGGCACTTGAGTGCAGCTTGTGGCCACAAATCGATTTGTTTGACAACATGAGTGTAATGCAGCTTTTCGAAAGACTGCAGGGGGCAGAGGGTCTCATTTCACGGCCCCTGCCAACTCTGACAACTGTCAAAAACTGTGCCACAACAGGAACATTGGGGAGGTGCTGCTTTCTTAAACGCCCTGGCTGTCTCAGCTGTCGGTCGGCAAGCACCGCGGGGCTGCGGCATTTCAGTAAGACCTGCGAACTGTGGATGCTTGACCGTGTTAATAGGACATGCACTGCAGGGCTGCGGCATTCTGTAAGACCTGCGAACTGCAAGTGCAGTCCTCTACCGGGATTTGCAGGGCCTCATGTGGCCACCCTTTACCGTCCCTTTTCCTTTTTTCCGCATGTGTCGTTTCGTAGTCATAGTTTTATCTTTTTCAATGCTCGCAGCCAGGGAGGCTTTTTCCAGCCTGAAAGGCTGCCTCCAGCTGCAGCTCCTTTACCTTCACTGCTATTATGTTTTAAGGCTACACAGCCAACCGCCCGCCCTCCTGCAGAGCTTTTGTCGGTTCCTTTTTCAGTTTCCGCTTCCCCATTGCAAACTAGGGGCCAAGCAAAGAAGCTTGTTGGCTACCCCGCAAAGCGGGGTGTGTGTGTGGAACACATGTTTGCCAAGGTGCTAATGATTCATTCGTATACTTTCATGCAGGGGGCGCGGGGTCCTCTGACACAGCTCGCGCCAACGAAGCTCTGTGTCAGATGGACAGGAAAACGTACCTGCAGGTCAGTTCCTGGGTGCTGGAGGCACAGCTGGATTGGCCATTGGAAAACAAAGTGATCGACTGAAGATGAGCCTTGAGGCCAGATTGGTACCGGACCCCCTTGAAAGCTTCATGCTTTCGTGATACATCAAGCGGTGCTTGATAACCAAATTGATGAGTGGCTGCGCGATGGATATCTAAGTGTGTGTGTGTATGTGTGTCTGTGTGTCTGTGTGTGTGTCTGTATGTGTGTGTCTGTGTGTATGTGTGTCTGTGTGTCTGTGTGTGTGTGTGTGTGTGTCTGTGTCTGTGTGTCTGTGTGTGTGTGTGTGTGTCTGTGTGTGTCTGTGTGTGTCTGTGTGTGTCTGTGTGTGTCTGTGTGTGTGTCTGTGTGTGTCTGTGTGTGTCTGTGTGTGTCTGTGTGTGTCTGCGTGTGTCTGTGTGTCTGGTGTGTCTGTGTGTGTCTGTGGGTGTCTGTGTGTGTGTGTGTGTGTGTGTCTGTGTGTGTGTGTGTGTCTGTGTGTCTGTTGTGTCTGTGTGTGTCTGTGTGTGTGTGTGTGTGTGTGTGTGTGTGTCTGTGTGTGTGTGTGTGTGTGTGTCTGTCTGTGTGTGTGTCTGTGTCTGTGTCTGTGTCTGTGTCTGTGTCTGTGTCTGTGTCTGTGTCTGGTCTGTGTGTGTGTCTGTGTCTGTGTCTGTCTGTGTCTGTGTCTGTGTCTGTGTCTGTGTCTGTGTCTGTGTCTGTGTGTGTCTGTGTCTGTGTCTGTGTCTGTGTCTGTGTCTGTGTCTGTGTCTGTGTCTGTGTCTGTGTCTGTGTGTGTGTGTGGTGCGTGCGTGCGTGCGCGCGCGTGCGCGCGTGCGCGCGTGCGCGCGTGCGCGCGTGCGCGCGCGTGCCTGCGTGCGTGCGTGTGTGAGTGTGCCCTACAGGCCTGTATAGGACTTTGCTGGTTCCACATTTGTCGCCGTGGCTGCACATGTACGTGCAATGCGTGCTGCCCCTGCAAACAGCTTCGATGTTGCAGGCCGGCGCCCTCGCAAGCGGGTGCTTGGATGCTAACTGCCAAAGGACTGCTTGATTACTAGAGAGCTTCCTATACCCCTGGCTGCCACGTTCTGCGATTTTACTGAGTTTACGATCCATCATGTGCGGCCATTGGCAGTATCCGAAAGTCAGATCATCGATCTACCCTGGCACATCCCCAACTGATTTAGAATTTAGACATCTTCACAAACAAAGACCTGCTCGGAACTAGTGCAGCAGCAGCTAGCAGCAACCTTACTTTCAGTGTGCTCTTAGCTTCCAATTCCTTCGTTCGAATTGGAAAGCTTGGGCCTGCAACCTTTTTACTTGACAGGGAGCCGTTGCTCGTTCTCTGTCTTTCAAGCTTTAAGCCTTTGAGGATGAGGAGTTTGTTGCCTACGCAGTCTACAGAGTTTACAGGTTTGGGGCTTTGGGGTTTTGGTGCCTCAGATCGCCCTTCGGCAGAGCGGCTAGAGTCGTGCACAGTTCGGCTGCACACGTGGTGCAGACATCGCATTACGTGAAACGCTGGTCGATGATGAGGCAACCATTGGGCGGAGGGCATGAACAAGTACTGATGCCTTCACTGAGTATGATGGCCCTCCCTCGGCAGAAAACTGCAGTACGTGGATGCCTCTTCCAGCCATTCTATGTGCGCAAGGAGTGAGACGGCGGCATCTCGCACGCTAAACTGCGCACTGCTGCCGGGCACTAGGATCACTAGAAGTTCCGCATCTGCGGGGCAGTGGCAGGTGATGCCGAGTGTAGGGACTCACCGGCACCGATGTTGATGAATCCTGGAATCCTTTCCACGAGAAAGCTGTTCCGCCTCAACTCTGAGGGATTACTTCTATGGCTTGGCCCCATACGAATACGGATTCCAGGCGGGTCTGCGCTGCCCGTAAACCTAACGGGGCGAGCGTTCCGAGGAAGCCGAGGAAAAGCGGGACACTGAAGCCGTAGCCCAGTTCGCCCCTAGAACTGCTCGAAGTGCAATCGGTCACTCAGAGTTTTGGCGTGTGCAACTCGGAGCCTTCCAAGAGCAGCTAGCCCAGAGATTTAGATTCGACACCACCACATACAACTTTGTTGCGTGGTCCTTGCCAGGCTGTGGGCTACATCTCTTCAAGCTATGATTCCTCAATCCGTGTTGTAGACTCTGGACGTGCAGTGTAGCTCTGGCCTCCTCTGGCGATTGTCTTCATGCCTTGCAAGATGAAGACTGGATCCCATCCGATCGCTCGATCGTTGATAGCTTCTTGAAATCTAGAGGATTGCTCGCATCTTACGGCACTCCCTTCAACATATGCTGCGGGCAAGAGAAGTCTTCGACTGCAAACAAAATCTAAACAATGAAGCTTGAAATTCGTGTCTAACTCCTGAGCACACCGTGTCCATCTCGAGATCGCTTTGGCGCCTCCGCAGCAGACGCTGCCTCCTCAGCCTTTGGTGCCTCGGCAGCTGGCTCCTCAGTCTTTGGCGCTTCTGCGGCTGCCTCCTCAGCCTTTGGTGCCTCGGCAGCTGGCTCCTCAGTCTTTGGCGCCTCTGCGGCTGCCTCGGCAGCTGGCTCTTCAGTCTTTGGCGCTTCTGCGGCTGCCTCCTCAGCCTTTGGTGCCTCGGCAGCTGGCTCCTCAGTCTTTGGCGCCTCTGCGGCTGCCTCGGCAGCTGGCTCCTCAGTCTTTGGCGCTTCTGCGGCTGCCTCCTCAACCTTTGGTGCCTCGGCAGCTGGCTCCTCAGTCTTTGGCGCTTCTGCGGCTGCCTCCTCAGCCTTTGGTGCCTCGGCAGCTGGCTCCTCAGTCTTTGGTGCTTCTGCGGCTGCCTCCTCAGCCTTTGGTGCCTCGGCAGCTGGCTCCTCAGCCTTCGGTGCCTCGGCAGCTGGCTCCTCAGTCTTTGGCGCTTCTGCGGCTGCCTCCTCAGCCTTTGGTGCCTCGGCAGCTGGCTCTTCAGTCTTTGGCGCTTCTGCGGCTGCCTCCTCAGCCTTTGGTGCCTCGGCAGCTGGCTCCTCAGTCTTTGGCGCCTCTGCGGCTGCCTCGGCAGCTGGCTCTTCAGTCTTTGGCGCTTCTGCGGCTGCCTCCTCAGCCTTTGGTGCCTCGGCAGCTGGCTCCTCAGTCTTTGGCGCCTCTGCGGCTGGCTGGGCAGCTGGCTCCTCAGTCTTTGGCGCTTCTGTGGCTGCCTCCTCAGCCTTTGGTGCCTCGGCAGCTGGCTCCTCAGTCTTTGGCGCCTCTGCGGCTGCCTCGGCAGCTGGCTCCTCAGTCTTTGGCGCTTCTGCGGCTGCCTCCTCAGCCTTTGGTGCCTCGGCAGCTGGCTCCTCAGTCTTTGGCACTTCTGCGGCTGCCTCCTCAGCCTTTGGTGCCTCGGCAGCTGGCTCCTCAGTCTTTGGCGCCTCTGCGGCTGCCTCGGCAGCTGGCTCTTCAGTCTTTGGCGCTTCTGCGGCTGCCTCCTCAGCCTTTGGTGCCTCGGCAGCTGGCTCCTCAGTCTTTGGCGCTTCTGCGGCTGCCTCCTCAGCCTTTGGTGCCTCGGCAGCTGGCTCTTCAGTCTTGGGCGCTTCTGCGGCTGCCTCCTCAGCCTTTGGTGCCTCGGCAGCTGGCTCCTCAGTCTTTGGCGCCTCTGCGGCTGCCTCGGCAGCTGGCTCTTCAGTCTTTGGCGCTTCTGCGGCTGCCTCCTCAGCCTTTGGTGCCTCGGCAGCTGGCTCCTCAGTCTTTGGCGCCTCTGCGGCTGGCTGGGCAGCTGGCTCTTCAGTCTTTGGCGCTTCTGCGGCTGCCTCCTCAGCCTTTGGCGCCTCGGCAGCTGGCTCCTCAGTCTTTGGCGCCTCTGCGGCTGCCTCGGCAGCTGGCTCCTCAGTCTTTGGCGCTTCTGCGGCTGCCTCCTCAACCTTTGGTGCCTCGGCAGCTGGCTCCTCAGTCTTTGGTGCCTCTGCAACTACCTCCACAGCTGGCTCCTCCGTCTTGGGCGCCTCTGCGGCTGCCTCTTCAACCTTTGGTGCCTCGGCAGCTGGCTCCTCAGTCTTTGGCGCCTCTGCGGCTGCCTCGGCAGCTGGCTCCTCAGTCTTTGGCGCTTCTGCGGCTGCCTCCTCAACCTTTGGTGCCTCGGCAGCTGGCTCCTCAGTCTTTGGCGCTTCTGCGGCTGCCTCCTCAGCCTTTGGTGCCTCGGCAGCTGGCTCCTCAGTCTTTGGTGCCTCTGCGGCTGCCTCGGCAGCTGGCTCTTCAGTCTTTGGCGCTTCTGCGGCTGCCTCCTCAGCCTTTGGTGCCTCGGCAGCTTGCTCCTCAGTCTTCGGTGCCTCTGCGGCTGCCTCTTCAACCTTTGGTGCCTCGGCAGCTGGCTCATCAGTCTTTGGCGCTTCTGCGGCTGCCTCTTCAACCTTTGGTGTCTCGGCAGCTGGCTCCTCAGTCTTTGGCGCCTCTGCGGCTGCCTCCTCAGCCGTTGGTGCCTCCGCAGCTGGCTGCTCAGACTTTGGCGCCTCTGTGGCTGCCTCCTCCGTCTTTGGTGCCTCGGCAGCTGGCTCCTCAGTCTTTGGTGCCTCAGCAGCTGCCTCCTCAGTCTTTGGTGCTTCTGCGGCTGCCTCTTCAGCTTTTGGTGCCTCGACAGCTGTCTCCTCAGTCTTGGGCGCCTCTGTAGCTGCCTCCTCAGCCTTTGGTGCCGCGGCTGTTTCGGTACTCTCCTCCGGTTTTGCCTCTGCGGCTGGCTCCGCTTTAGGGGCCTCAGCGGCCAGCTCCTCCGGTTTTGCTTCTTGGGCTGGAGTGGGGGGCGCCTCTGCAACCGGTTCTGCCTTTGGTGCCTCCACTGGTGTCTCCTGCGGCTTTGCCTCGGTGACGGGCTCGGGTGCTGGAACCTAGGTTGGCAAACCGCGTACGAGACACAAGAATGCCCTGAGCTCATACAGTGAAAAGCCACAGTGCGTCCCGTGATTGCGCATGAAGTCACACTTGGACAAACTGCTCCTTGAAGCTTAACGCAACCGTTGGCTGACGTGTCCATCCTTGCAACTACGTCGACTGAAGTCACATCAACTTGTTGCAGTTGGTGTGGTCATTCCACATTGAGCGCTCTGTATCAACAGGATTCAACAGAGTCCCTTGCGACCAACCAAAGGGGTTTAACACAGATCCCACCGCCAAAAAATACCTCACACGGGCGCTGGAAACAAACTACCTAAACACGCGCAAACACAGCGATGTGCGAGCGCTCTCGACTGCTAACAGTGTAACATATAAGAAAGACCGGTTTCCGCATGAGACGACGCTCGAATGCGTCCGAGCACAGCATGCATCACCCCGTGCAAAGGCGGAAAGGCTGCCTACTCCCCATATTAGACAACCAGTGGCGAAGGGTTTGCATATTGAGCTAGTTGCAAGCACTTTCAACTCGCCAAGTTAGTTTGAGCAAAACACTGTGTACGGCACGTTTGACTGTGAAGCCCCGAGCCTGATCGTGCCTTGCACATTAAAGCGTTCACATCAGAAATCACGATCTTGTGGGTTGGTCGCCGGGACAAGGTGTTCGCGAGGAAATCTTCTGCGACGCGTGCTCTACGGGAATTCTGAGATTTGCATGTTGGTGCACACATGATGCAGCAGCATTTAGCACTTCCTCCGGAACCTGTACCACATGTGCACGAACCAACGAGGTCAAGGAACTGCTTTTGGCGCCTCCTGCAAGGATATAGCACTGTCCGGCAGACACACGCCATGCAGGCTCACAGCAACTCTCGCGCCTGCGTCGCACACTCTGCAGCGCCGCCGGCGATGTAGCCATTCATGAACAGCCTAAGCCAGAAAGGATTCAGTGAAGAGCCGGAGCCAGAGAGGACTGCAGTGACGAGTCAATGCCATCACTGAAGCCTGACTATGCACACACCATGCGCCCTTCATTCCGTCGCAGTCGTCCTTGCAGGCCGCAAGTTTAAAAACGCGATTGCCAAGGAGCTTCGCCATGAACCGGTAAGGGTCGTCCGGCTTTTCTTTGATCACAGCCTGGAGTACCGCCTGTTGGATCAGGCAGCAATGCAGAGGAGCTTGTCGCGCTCCGTCTGGTGGCATGGACGTTTCCATCGAAAGCCCTGAACGACTGCAACTACGGCGGATGTGCCCCGCAGCCTGCACCACACGCAGAACATCGTGGTTGTCCAGGTACTCTTTGGCCTAGGCTCAGACGTGGAGGATTCGCAAGGCACTCTGGTCGTCTAGAGGCAACAGCACCGAGCTCTTGCTGCCCGGTCGCTCCCTTGGCACTGGCAGCGGGATCCTTTTCGGGGTGGTAACTAGGAAATCACAGCCACAGGGAACGACCCCAACTTCCGGTTGAGGTACGACGACCGAGACATGAGGGAACGAGACCATTGCTTCTCACGACAGAACAAGCAAGCGAGAGAGAGACAAGAGAGGGGTCAACACAGATGGAGGGAGGGAGAGGGAGAGAGCGAGAGCGACAGATGGAGGGAGGGAGGAGAGACAAGACAAGAAGACAGAGACCGGGACAGCGAGATAGAAAAAGATAAAGGGAGTGTGCATGGGAGTGAGTGAGTGAGCCCAGGAATGCTGCTTTCTGAAGCGTCCTGGTTTCGCTTCGACTCGTCCGAAGACTTGGCCGCTGCATCGCCGTCAGTCTGCGAGATTTGCTGGTTTGAGGGGCGTGTGAACCATGCATCTTGCGGCACTTGTTTCCTACATTGTCCTACATATCTCATTTTCAAACCCTCCAACCTTCTTGACTTCCAGCTCCACTTCCGCTTCAGAGTCACCTGCGAAGGGCGCTAAAGCAACCTCTGCAGGTTCGTACACACACAATTGCTAGTGCAAGTTTCCCTCAGGCTCGCACCAAAGGTCACTTTGTACCGTTGACACTCCTAAAGGCTTCGGCAGAGGGCGATATTTTGGAAGCTCTCTTCTGCAGCACTCTGACACCGCT
Source organism: Symbiodinium sp. CCMP2592 (assembly GCA_905221615.1). NCBI lineage: Eukaryota > Dinophyceae > Suessiales > Symbiodiniaceae > Symbiodinium > Symbiodinium sp. CCMP2592. Next base: position 251,856 of record CAJNDT010004491.1, read on the forward strand.
GTTGTGGCTTGTGATCTGCCATCCGTGGCTTTCAAAGGATGGCACCTGCACCTCCAACACAGGCTACCTGCCTCCGGAAATAGAATAAAGGATGAGCACGTGCACACACAAGTGCAGGAGGCCCCCACTTCTGACGGAAAAACACTATCGAATCAAGCCGGCGCTTGAGGAACTGTTTAGTCGGGATGCCCCAGGCTTCGTCACCAAGTGCCCAGTACCCACCTGGCAAAGACTCGCCACCGCAAAGATTCGCAATTGACAGACACTGTGATAGCTTTGGGGGCTAACGAGAACAAGCAGCCTGTTGAAGGATGTCGACGCGAAGAGGATTTTCCTTTCGAAAGGAAATCCGACATGTCGGGGTCTGCACGCACTGCGTGCTCATGACAGAGCTTGAAGTGCCGTTCTTGATTTGGTCCTACACGAACAACTCGATCTACCTTGCTTCTAACCCTGCGTCAAAGTAGCCATGAACACCAATAAACGCATAAATTCATGTCATGAACCTCTTAGAAGACCCAAATGTCCTTCTTCCAAGACCTTGCCCGAGTGCCTTGGCCTATTCAAAACGAACTAATGACCAATAGCAGACTCCTTCATCAGCTCCACGGGAAACTTGAACCTCGGTGAGCCCATAAAATACACAGGTGAAAATACTGGGCCCGCGAGGCAGGCCCATCAAAACCCAATCAACGTGCATTATACAGGCCACACAAACACTGATTATGAGGGCAAACACGGGCACTCACACACACACACACACAGGCGAGCACACACACACACACACACACACACCCGCGCGCGCATGCACGCACGCGTTGTTCAAATGATTGTCCTACGCAAGCGGTCATTCCATTGCTCAACTGTCAAGGTTCGTTCAATGCTTCAACATCCTGTAACTTTCATGGGTCTCCTGACATGTTGAGAACGAGCGGTGATCATCCTGCAGCACATTTGGCTCCATGTCTTAAGAAAAAAACATGGTACGGATGCGCTCTGCCTCATTCGGGGTTTGGAACAGACTGCCGGAGTTTCTGTTCTCCCTGCATCCTTCGGAATCAGGCTACTCGTCCACATGTCCATATGTGTCGGAAAAACATCTCGTGCAGCGCGGCCTTGCCGCCGAACAGCCGCATTCCCGCCCTCTCCTGTCCCACACAATCCTCAACTGTAAATCCCGCTCCGCCCGAGAATACAAGAAACAATACTTTATTACATGACCCGCAAGGATGGTCCAATCTCTTTCTAGGAAGTGCACGGGAGACGCCCAGAGTCCAGCTGCGCCTGCCTTGACACACTGTGAGCAGATTCCAACAAGCCATTTGGAGGTTCATGGGTGCTCACCAATAGCTAGGCATTCGGTGGGGAAGGTCGGTACAGATACGTCATCAGCACATGACAACTCGAGCAACACCCACAAAACCCCCTTCTGCCGTGCCGGCCTCCGCATGCTTCCAGCTCGGATGGACAGGATCTTGGCAAGGGGGCTTTTACTGTAGTCGTCTGTTGGGGCAAGTGCAGGTGCTTCTGGAAACCATACAGGGAATCTGAGGGTGTGGACGGCATCGTCGGGGATTCCACTTTTGGAAAGCCTTAGGCTCTGCAAGGGTCAACTTCAGATTTCCCCGCCTTTCCTTCTCGGAGCAACGTTGCTTTGCCATTCCGTGGCTGAGGCTTCCGCAGATTCACTTCCATCGCTTCTCGACTCGAGCAGAATTTAGTTCAAGTGCCTGATCGCAAAAGGCGGAAAGGTCCAGGTGGCCGATACCCAGCCCGACCCACAGCGGAAGGTTGAGAGACGAGGCCCCCATTCTCAAACAATGCAGCGCAACATGACATGGGCACATGCTGTCGCTCATCTGCACATCACCCTTGCGGCTGTTGCACGTTCTTTCCTGATCCATTCCATGTGAGATGCGCAAGTTGTCAAAGACTCGCAGCGATGCACTGACACTGAGGCCCTGAAGGCAACTCTCCAAACACGTGATTTTGTATCTTGATAGGAATCGGAATGACCCAGGTGTCCGTGCATCCTCTGTTGTCGTGCTCCGTCCCCACCGCACGCTCCACGTAGCGGCACAGGGCCCGGCTCAGAACAGAAGCAATTTGGAAAAGAGACGAAGGGTATGAGCATGGGTCAAAATCCAGCTGCATCCCAAAATGAACTGAACAAACATGAACGGACCGCGATATACACTCCTAGTTTGTGATTTGTGCGAGTAATTACTTGATTTTGACCCACAGCCAACTGCCCTCAGGTGCACGTATGCAGCTTGGCTTCAACTTTCACGCAAGATCGAAGAACACTTCCTGCAACCCGTGTTTAAGGTAAACATCGGCTGTGTGGATTGGTAAGCGGCCCAAGTGGCCCAAACCCCCAAACATTTGATGCAGCAAGCCCCCATTCGTCCGAGAGAGAGATTGGATGGATTAAAGCTGTTTGTTGTAGATATATAGTCATCTAATTTAGAGGTCTTCTGCAGTGTGACCTGCCGAAGCATGCCGCGCTCTACACAGGCGATGCATTCAGCAGTGTCGCACAGAGTTTCTCTACTTCTCCCAAAGTAATGCCTAGTTCACTCAATGTTTTGCTGTCTTCTTGGCACGGCCGTCCATCGACCAGAATGCGGATTGCTTCTGCCGCGACGGCTACATGCAAACGGCTCTGGAAGACCATGCGTAGCAACTTCCTCAGCTTCGACAGGGTAGCACTGCTAGGGTCCAGCTTGAAGGAGGCGTAATCAGATTCCATCTGAGGTCCTAGTCCTTCCATCCTCACCAGGACGCAGCCGGCGCCCAAGGACTTCTGTCGCTGCGCCGCAGGACTTTGGTCATCGGCTCCCTCCAGGCGACCAATGAAATAGTCCACTGACTGAGCCTTGGCCTTGCGGCTATGGATGGCCTCCCATTCCTCTGTGCAGTCTGTGCCCAGGCAACGGCAAATCGCGAGGATGGTCGAGGTCTGCCCGGCAATGGACCAGCCGGGGTGGGTCTTCACGAACTCGGTGATGTCAAAGACACAACCACCCACTGCAATCCATCCGTCGTGATTCTGGTTGTGTTTGGCCACTTCTTCCATGGTGAAGAAGGGCGACTTATCATAGATCACAGGCGCCATGAGCACTCCGGCTGCTCTTCAGCTGGCTTAGCCCAAGCTTGAGCCGCAGTCATCGGTTGAAGGGCTGTTGTCCCGACTGCGAAACGGAGGAGGGTTATTCGGTGGAGCTGCGCCTGGTACATCCAGCAATCTTCCTAATGCCACGAATTGCGAAACGGGGTTGTAACTAAGAGGGAAATGTTCGCCTTAAACACACCAAGCATTGACAGGTCACTGCTGTGCCTGCTGTGTTCTGCAACGTGATGGGCAGCCCAACTTCACCTCGTAAAGTTGCAGTGAAGCTGCCCTGGACAGCCCCTGAAACCCACTCCCAAGGCGCCGGCTCGGCCAGAAGAAGGGCCGTGAGCTTACAGAACGAAAGACTCAGAGCCCAATTGGCACAAGCAGCGGCAAGTCCAGTTGCTCAAGCTTCAAAACTGCTGGAGAGTCCAGCTGCTGGAGGGGAGTAAGATGGAGAAAGAGGTAGGATGCGGTAGGTTGCATTCTCCAGTCCGTCTCTTTTCAGCCGCAAGGCCAGCGTCGCAACGGTCTCGCGCACGCCATCACTCGTCTTCCGGTGGTTCCACGAGCCACCTCAGACAAGCCGAACTGAGGCCGATAATGAATTCCGCATCAGTGCACAGATCAAGATCCCTGCCAGAACCCGCCTCCTCACAGGACCAGAAAGCTGCAGGGGGCTTAGAGGATGCTTGGTCCCTACAATCAATTGCATGTCCTTTGCCGATGTGCAGATCTGTGCTGAAGCGCTGGGCACATACAGCCATCACCTTAGACGACAGAACCCTCAGATCCGCACACGCCCGAAAGCGCGCGAAGCTCACCCGCCGCGGGGAGTCGGAATAGCTGACAATATACCCATGTCGATAGCTGACTTTGCTGCATGATTCCAGCACGTCAAAGTTAAGGGAGAAAGACAGACTTTGAACAGTCGTGCGGTTGCGTTTTTTGTCGTCTCTCGAACCCACTACTGCTTCACCTTTCGTACTGGTGGTGCTGCAGCCATCACTCTGGTGTTAGAATGAGATGGCTCAGAAGCACCACATGCACAACTCCAATGCCGAAAACCGGATGCAGCAGGCTTTTCACGGGGAAGCGCAACATCCGCAAGACGGCACAAGAACACACAACTTTGGTGCGTGGAGGCGATCTTTAGACTCTAGATCGCAGCGCCAGTGCGCAGCGCTTGTAGTCTGCCCACCCAGGCCCAGGTTTCAAACAACCACCGCCTCAGCTGAACAAGAGCTTCACTTGCAATGTAAGACATGAAAATATACACTGTCACTGAAACACTGCTTCTAAAAAGCGCTGTCAGGCCGGTTCGGCTGATCTCTGCTGTGCTCGGCTGAATCTAGCGTTGAACCCCTGAGCCTGGATTTCACAACCGTGGCGCTTGGTCAGGCTGTGGTGGCATTGAAAGCCAGAAACGCCTTTGTAGCTGCAGCTCCTTGTAACTCACAGCTCTGTGGTCCGGCAAGATGCACATGGAGTCACATGGAGCCTTTAGTGCGGCTAGTCCTTGGGGTTTCCGGCCATGAGGTTCACCGTTCCCTGACATTTTGCAGGCAACGCAAAGCTCGGTGATCTCGGAACTTACAACACAGCGCCTGGTCGAGGTTGAACAGCACTGTGGCCAGTGTCCAATCACTCAAGTCCCCGGTTGCGTGCGAGTGCTCGTCATGGAAAATGGGATACCTGGCTTTCCAAGTAAAGCAGCTCAACTGCCGAACAGACAGATTATTCACAAGCAACCCGAACTGAGACGTCTTCTGGAAATTAGAAGCTAGCGTGGCATGCAAAAACCCACCAACACCATGCGACCGCTTGGTCATTCTACGTCGCCCGTCCAATTGCATGAAGCTGCGAGCGGTCGTGCTGGTCTCCAAGAATTTTCAGTGCATCCTCAGGGCTGAACACAATGGTGGACGTGAATCCGGACTCTCTTCCTTGCTTCCTTCTTTCTCCATCTCGCAAGGCTGGGATCAATGCCCACTGGCGAGGGAAGAAAGCATTCCTTCCTCGAAGGAATGAGTCCAGTCTCCTGGACCCTTGCCTAGGCGCTCCCTGGACTCTCTTTCTTTTCGCCAGGGCGGCAGTCGGGAGTTGGGGTGCATGCAGCTCACGCGAAGTCACGGACGAGCGCAAGAAGGAAATGGCTACAGTCGGCACTCGTGTCTAGGGCTTGCTTGCTTGATTGCCGAAGGCCTACCCCCCATGGCTCGCGGCGGTCTGTATCTCTCTCTCTCTCTCTCTCGCTCTCTCTCTCGCTCACTCTCCCAAAGCTCCTGTGGCGTCTGCGGCGCTGGCAGCATGCGAAGCCGTGCCAAGCGATGCACGGAGCTATTCCCGACCACCCTCGGCACATGAAAGAACTGGGTGAGTTGGCGACGTAGGAGGCATACAGTAATTACCAGTTTCCGAACTTGGATTTCTCCATTGCTCGGGTGGTGCTCGTCTGGAACGCTGTCTGGGCTCTGATCGGGGACGGTCAGCGTCTGATACTGGTTGACATGGAAGAAAGCGCTTCCGACGGCCACTTCAGACACCTGTCCAAGCAGCAAGCCCATGCGCCGCTCCGATATCGCTTGCTTGATTCGTCATGTCTGACCAGCCTGGTCGTGAGCAACCTCGAAGTTCGCGATTCGACGGCTCTTGAAATCCATGAGTTGATAGTTGTGGCCTTCACATCTGAGCTATCTCTGGCGTGCTACAAAAGCAGCCCTTACAGATCAATGGTAAGAAAATTGACGGCCTGCTGCATGTCGCTGGGATATGATACGCTGAGCCTCGTCCCAACCTGCTTGCTGCATGTGGCCCGCTCCGTCGCGCAACAAGACACAAGAGAGACAGCACCAGCGCTTCTGCCTACATGCCTGCAACTAGGCCTCTGCAACCTTCCGCATGAACCTGTACTGTGTATCTGCAAGAATCACAAAGCACGGTGGCTTTACGTCGTGTCAGACTCAGTCTCCCGATTGCCTAAAGTCAAGAGATAACAACTGGCCTGTCGCTGTCAGCAGCTGCCTGCTAATGAAGTTGCGACCGAGGCCAGTAGGATCCTCGGATGAAGTATGATGAAATTCTGCGTGCATGCTCATGATCCTGATTGGTTCGGCTTTGTGTTGAGAACTTCTGTGTTAGCAGGCGCTTGATGCCGCTTTGCTGCATGCTGCGAAAACGGCACTGTTGAAATGTTTCAGGATCTTGCCGCCTTGCCGCTATCCATTAACGATTTGGGCTTCGGGAGCTTGCCGGGGCACCTCTGAATCCGAATGTCCGCAGCCGTTGAGGCTCGTTTGGACAAGGCGGTGCTTCGCTAGCAAACCCGCTTCCGCAAACGCTTCTGCATGCTTCTGCGCCCCACGGTGTGGATCCGCTTCTCGGATCGCAACACCCAGCAATGTCCAGCTTAAAGGTTTGGCAGGCCACACCAAACACAAACGCAGAATGCCGTTCAAGTATTGAGACGACATGATAAGGAGACCACGGACGGCCGACCTGCAGAGTGTAGCACCAGCGTCTGCCTTACCGACGAGCGCCCTTCGGTCCGATCCGGAATGCGGAAAACTATCTGGTAAGTTCCGGGCGCGAAAGGGACCGGAGCCAACAACGACAACAGCAGCAGCAGTGGTGACGAAAAGACAGAAGCAAGGCACGGAATGCCATCTGCAACTTAGCATCGCAGTCTCCCGGACCCACCCAATTCAGCGAGAATGCAATGCCCTGTTTGTTGAAGGCGAAGGCCGACCTGCAGACGAATGAGAAGTAGAAGTCAACTGCATTACGCCAGAGCACAGGCAAGCCAGGGGGCATTCCCCCAAGCAGATCACCGGCATAATTTAGGACAGTGAAGTTGCTCTTCCCGAAGGAGACGAAAGCAGCAAACAGCCACTTGTCCTGGGCAGCTACCCAAAACCCCCGGACCATGCAAGGCAGGTCACTATTCAGCTACTCTGGAAGCACGCATACTCATTCCAGCTTTCTGCAGGCACGCGACAGCCATATCACCGTCCTCGTTGTGCGCATCAAAACAATGCTGCGAGTTGCCTTTCAGCGGGCACAAACCGTTCCTTGCAATTGCACATGGCGACTGGCGCAGCAAGCAAAACGCGAGGCTGGACCACGCCACGGTAAGAATGCGCCGGCTGCGCCCACCCACTTCTCATCTAAGGTCTACAGGCTCAAATGCAGTCTTGCAGCAAAGCATAGAATCCTTGGTGCTTGGCAACCAACCCACTGAGACTGGCTGAAACCATGAAGACCAGCACGTACCCAAGCGATCCAAGCGGATGCAAAGTCTCCGTGCAGTGGTCGACTCGTCGGGGGGTGGCCGCCAAAGTGTCTTGGCAATATGCCAACTCCTCCTGCTAAGCTGCTCGGGTGCTTGTCGATTGAGCTCTCTTCAAAGAAACAACGTTTTTCTTTGCTTTCTCCTGGAGGCTCATGGCAATAAGCCGCTCGCTGGACACGTTGGCCCCAGTTGCAATGCCCCGCAGCTCCTCGAGAAGCTCTGGCACGTGCCTTGGAAAGCCGAGTAGCTTTCAGCAACCGTTGCTGCACACCTCACACAGCTGAGATGCTTCTCGTGGTTGGCCAGCAACTGCTGGAAAAGCTGTTGACACCTCGAAGTCACAATTTGCCACAACACACAACGTCGGGCCCCGGGTGTGGAGTCAGGTCCATCGCGCCTGCTACTGTTCAGAAGCTGGTCGATAGCCATTTCCTGAGACACATACCATCAACCAAGCGTGCATGGCTCCAGGTCCGGATGCGCATGTGCTCGGGTTACGTATGACTATAGTGACTATGGGATATATGATATATGATACATTGAGATATTGGGGGGGTTGAATCAATTTTTCGTGAATCTGACAAGTTGCGTGAGATGCAAGTCTTGCCCGAACCGCTGCCCTGTAGCCTTGGACAAGAGATGCAACCCACCCGTCTGTCACAGTAACATGAGAGGTCTCCGGCTGTCTACCACTTCTTTGTCACGATCTCTCAGGATTTCGGCACGGGGGCTGGAGCCCAGAGCCAGACCCAAGGAATGGTGATCCTGAAGTCGAGCAGAAGAGCTAAAACATCGCCTAGCAGTGGAAGCCTCTTTTCGAGCCTCGTCATCGCTCTGGAAGTGGAAGTCAGGCAGCAAGTTCGCTGTTTCCGAAGTGAGAATCTGGAGAAGGCCAAACAGCCCAGCCCATCGAAAATACCCAGGCACCATGGTTCAAGCAGCGTGCATGCGAAACCCGGGGTCAAGCAATGCTAGTCGGCATCCTGTTCGAGTCTTGTGCTGCAGGAAGCACTGAATGATCCTTTCCAACATAACTGGAGCACTGTCTGAGAGCCGATGCAGAGGCGAGGCAGAGCCGCAGACGCACGAGTTGTCTTTGTCGACTCAACATAAAGAACCAACTCTATGAGGGCGATGCAATCTCTGGGTGTGCAGGCGAAAAGCCAACGCCCAGCAGGACCTGGAAGAAAAGCCGATAGCCCCGTCTCCACGCTGCCGGGCTCTCTGGAAGGGTGCTCGAGCTGCCGAGCCGCTCCACCGGGCTTCACTTTGGACTCCCAGAGAGCCATCTGCTCCTGGTCGCTACTGTCGAATCAAACCCGGAAGGGTCGACGACCCCTAGGCTGCCTGCGCGTAGTCCGCGGAGCGCCCGCGGAAATCAACCATGGCCACGTCCATGGACCTGTCGGCCGGGGTTCGGCGGCACCATTCTGCTCGTGCTGCCCTCAGCACCACTTATCCAACCTGGATGGGAAGGCATCTGCTGCCCTCCTCGCTGGGTGGCTTCCCGTTGACACACAGGCAGGCGAACTGCAGTTGGGCTAAGTCTCTGTAAGGATGCGAGGTAAAGCACACCACGGTCTCCCAAGGATGTCTGGAGCTCGGCCTTGCACTGCAGGGAGGAGTCGTCTGGATTCGCTCGAAGACTGGAAAGGCAAGGGCTCGTCGTTGCTCGAAGATGAAAGCTCGACCTTCCACGGGCTGGGTTTACGATGCCAGGTTGCCTGGACACCACCGACACGCTTGCGGGACATGCGCATGCTGTGCAAAGGCTGCACACCGAAACCATCGCAAGCAGTATCCGGACAAATGCAGATAGGGACCGACCGAACACGAGAAAGCCACAGCAACTCTTTCCCAAGCTACACGGATGCAACGGGGAGCACATGAAGAAGAGAAGAAGGGACACAAAAAGAAAGGCTTTGTGCCAAGTCATCGTGGCCCGAACCTTCAATCTCAGAAGGATGGTCGGGCTCAGCCATGATCCCAGCCTTAGACTCAATCGTGCCGCTCAAAGCCTCGCGGATCCCCCGAGCGCGGAGCATATTGCACACCAGGAAAGTCTCTGAGAGCAGCAAGTGTGGACCAGTCCTGCAGGAATTCGGAATGGTATGGCGCGCACACATGTGGTCGGAGTTGCGCTTCAACAACCAGCCTCCAGAGGCACACCGATTTCTACGAGTGCCATATGGCTCTGGCCGTTCCGTACCATGGTGCCTGGGTCTGCGTGAGGGACAACTGATGCAACTTAGCGAATTTCCGTGACCGCATGGGCCTCGCCTACTATGGCGGCGGTCATGTCCTGAAAGGACATGTACCTGGAGCAGGTTGTCATCAGCCGTGCGAACTGCAAAGGAGACCTTAAGATTTTAAGGGCTTGGCTCTTCGTGTAGGATGAGGACAGGTGCGCCGCGGCCTGGAACGCGGAGGCCACGGACCTCGCTTGGAAAGACATGCGGTGAGGGATCTGCGACACAAAAATCAACGTCGGACTTTCCCGGGCATCCAGCCCATGCATGCATTCCTTAGCAGGGCTCCAAGGAGAATTCTCCCACCACAGCTTTGCTTTGCTTTCTCTTTCAGCCTTCTGGGTACACCTGGGCTAGATTCGGCTAGATGAATTGCCCAGCAATCTAAATCATCATAGCAAGCCCAATACACAACACCAGACAGAGACTGAGCCGGCATCCGAGATGCCAAGCCAGCATGCGTGCTCGCTGACCTCGATTCCAAACGACAACCAGCCGAAGAGCCAATAACGAGAGAGCGAGGGTGCCAGCGAGAGAGCCGAGAGAGCATCGTGGCTGAGCTCTGCAACCCACGGTTTGCGCCAGCCTTGCGGCAAGCTCCGTAGCTGCGAGGCCCGCGGAAAGGCTTGGCCTGGACACAGTCTGGAGACGATGAAACTTTGCTCCCTCCTTGCGTCCTTGCGTCACACCGTGGCCCGAGCAGCTGCCGCAAGAAAGCCTGCAAGTCCTTGCAATCCGGCCGGCGAATGGCGGTCCCTACACTTCCTGCTGTGACATCCACTGAGCTGAGCTGGTGGCCGATTTCACACTGTGCCCGACCTTCCCACAGTGCCATGCAGTGCAGCACAAGCAAAGCCATGCAAAGCCCAGAAACCCTGAGAGCAGACAAGGCCGTAGCCCGAAGAAGTGGCGATCGCACCCCGGTCTCGGGCAAGTATTCCTCACATGGCCCGGCGCTCCGTCTTATTTCGGTGAGCCTGTCTTTGTGATTCGTGCCGTCTGTGCCATACATCCCACGCTCCTTTGCAAGAGAACGCATGCGCTCGTCGAGTGCCTGGCCGATCGCCTGGACTGGTGAAGGTTGAAGAAACAGCTCCAATGTAGCAGGAAGCTCCGGCCTGGACCGACCTGAACTGTTCCATGACCTCTTCACACCGTGCATCCTGAGCCGAGATTTCTGGCAGTGTAGCCTGTGCTTTAGCGACCCACGCCCTGAGAACCTCGCTGAATGCTGGCACAAGGTCAAGTAGTCCAAAGTCGAACCGAGCACGGAGAGTCCTACCAAATCTTGGCCTCAACTTCTCACAGTGATGAAACCTCTCCTGCCTACATCTCGCAGCAACTGGAAAGTCGACAACTCCAACGAGGTCCTGTCAATCTAACGTGAAGTCGCAGGAAAAAAGCATCATCATAGCTTCACAGCCAAATATTACTTTCAGAGCACAGCGGCCCCGTCCCTTCCCATGCAAGTTAGCAAGGCGACAAGGCGAGTGCTGCAACGATTCGCTCCGTCAGTCCAGTTGACTTCTGTCACCCAGCCATGCTTGCGGATGCCCCGCCGGCCTTTGTCCCAAAGTGCTCGGGCCTGCCTGCAAGGCTCAGCAGTCTTTTATTCCAGAAATGCACAACCCGCAACACTGTCGGAAATGCACATCTCTTCCTTCTTGACTCACTTTCCATCTCACGAAACATGGCAGGATGGCGTGCTTCGTGAATGGCTCGGTACAAGATAAAAGTTGCAAGATAAAAGTTTCTTGGGCCTGGCCAGCTGTAATCGCATCAACATCTTCTGCTTGCTGTGGGCTCACCAGCAGCCAGTCATAGAGTGCCTTCGCGCTCTTGCCGCAAACTTCAATGCGTTCTCAAAACCCTGTCCGGCCATGAGGGAGCCTGGAACTCGGCCACGCCGCAGGCATGGATGCACTGCTGGAAGTTGCTTGCGCAGGGCAGCCTGTGGCAGGATGTGGGCGAACAGGTAAAGACATGTCTACGAGCCTTCCCTGCAACCCATGGTCTCAATGCAGCCAATTGGCTGGGCATGTGGCTGCGCGGAATTGAGTGTGGCAGTCTGCCCCACAACGCCTGGCGGGGCACCGAGGAAGGTGCCAACGGTGACCCCATGCCTTCGCCTGCTGTCACAAGCAGCGCTGCCACATGGCAAACCCTGGGCAACACCCCGCCCATGTGGTGCCAATGGCTGGCTACAAGGACTATGCTTCTAAAGGTGCTCAGATTGAAGCTGTTTCAGCCGTGTAGTACTGGCAGCAGGCAACCTGCCAGGTAGATGTGTGCTTGCGTGGCCCCTCCCATCCCTCGTGACTGCTTGAGGCAAACACTTCAGAATGCAGGGCTGGAGGGTAGAGGTTGCAAAAGCCAGGCACAACTCAGTTCTCAGTCTCAGTACCATGAGACAAGTAGAAGCTGGCCGCATGATCGGCAGGATAATTTGGCATGCGCACCTTGAGTCAGGAAAC
>CAJNDT010004491.1:264084-299084 GCA_905221615.1 Symbiodinium sp. CCMP2592
ACGGGTTCTCCTTGGAGAACTGCATGTGCAAGTGCTTCTGCATCTTGCGCAGGTCTGAGATTCTGTGCGGACACCAGAACCGATACGTTCTGACACAGAACCCACACGCTTTCATTCTGGCTACCCTCAAAACCAATTACTCTAGACGCAGTAGACCAAACAGTTTTACCCGTTTTATCTCGCCTAAAGCAAACCACGTCTCCCACCGAGTACGTGTACGGCAACGGTTTTGCATTCCTGAGGAGTGCACGCTGCACGCGTTTTGAGGTGTCCAAGTGGACAAAAGCTTTCTTGGCTTCTGCCCGTGCCTGGTGAACTAAGGCAAAACGACTCTCGGGATCGACCTGGTCGTTTAACGATCCAAGATCGGCAGTGTTGTCCTCCTCTACTAAAGATGGAGGTCCACGCGGTGTCTTCCCGAGTACCCACTGAGATGGGGAGTAACCTCCATGTCTCAGCATGCTGTTCTTGGTGAGACAACACTCATCCAAGACTGTCTGTAACGCCACCTCGCCTACGGCTTGTATTTGCGATACTACCTTGCGAGTCATCGCTTTCAGGATTCCGCCGTGGCGTTCCACTCGACCAATCGATTCGGGTGTTTCCAATGGCGCGTGGTATACTTGGATACCATGAGCCGCGCAAAATTGCGCCAACACGCCTCGATTATGTAATCCACGGTCACACCGTATAATCGCCGGCATACCAGCCCATGCGGTCCAACGGCGTTGGATAGCCTCTAGACAGCGAGCTGAAGAAGGCAATCCGTCGCCCACGCGTACGGTCTCCGCAAGTTGGAAACACGTTCCTAAACACACCATATTCATAACTTGATACTTAGTGCCTTGCGCATCTAAGCATTCAAAGATATCAATGCCTAGGGCGTGATTAAAGGAATACCGTTCCGGCATGGATACGGTGTGTGCGTTCCTACGAGGCTGGGCGTCTTCGTATTCATTGCACCTATGAAATTGAGCCGCCTCTATGTACGACTTATCGATTCTAGCGGTCCTTAAGAGGTTAACTAGAACCTTCTTAGGGCAATGGCCGAACTGGCGGTGTAACCGTCGGATCGCTACACGAATCCGTTGTGGTACTGCTCGCCACTTCGCGCGACGCTCGGACTCCTCTATGGGTAGTCCTCGCAGGTCGACGTTGTCGAGGCGGGTTTCTTCTTCGATGGCCTCCTCGGAGGGGTCCATCAAGGCGAAGTCGCGCGGTTCTTCCACCTGATCGAAGGGTTCTTCGTCAGCCTCAAGAGCCGGAAAGGCTTCTTGGGAAACAAGTGCAGTAGCTACTTGGTGTTCTGCTATTTGGCGAAGCCACACAACGAAATCTACGGAGAACACGTTGTCAAAATTCAACGGGGCCATATATGGATAACTATTTGTGGTCCAGCCATCAAATACATCCATAATGTCGTTGTCATTGCCATAATAGGAGATGTCGCCTACTCCGTATACAGGTTGAATTGGAATGCTAGCTTCCTGCCACCTATAGGTTTGAGCACTGTCCATTAATAGGTACGGTGTTCCAGATGCCTCGGAGTGGCTAACAACTTCATCTATAAGGTCGGAATGATTAAGGCCATCTACTGGGTCCTTATACCTTATAGCTACTATGATGAGACTAGGACCCACAGACTGCAGCTCCTTCCTGGCACCACTTGGTGTCCAGGTGCCCGTGGCATTCAAACCCACATTGATGCAGTGGATCATTGGGTCCTGGAAGTGTTGGGGTTCGCTAGTGAAAACAACGATGTGCTTAGGACCGACAGTGGTTCCTACGTTGCTTACATCTAGCAGGCGCTTAAGGGCCTTGTCGTGGTCCCTTAATTCGTTGATACCTTTGGTTATCAACTTACGCCTCCCCTTGCTTAGCACTGCCATTGAGCACACGGATCTGAACCCAGCATTCGTCGGGGACTCTGAAGCGATTACTACTCCCTCGTCACTATGCTCCTTTTTCAAGGTGAGTTTTAGCTGACGGGCAATAGTATCGGATTCAGAACTGGGGTCTGATCCAGAACTAGACCACGATGCCCAACGTTTCTGTTTCTTGGCTTTTGGGTTCTTGGGTTGAGGAGGTTTTGGAGGTAGGGGTCTACCCCTCAAACCGCTACTACCCCTATTACCCGAAGGAACCCGTAACCAACCTGGATCATCGGGGTCTTCCTTTGGCTTCTTTTCTAGCTTGACCGGTTTCGGTTCAGCTTCCTGTGGAGGTCCGGATCCTACAGGTTGCGCGCTAAGAAGTCTTGGTGGTTGCGGCTTCTTCTTGCTTGCTACACCGGGGCCTGGCTTCAGGACTATAGGCTCACCTAGCTTGGGTGCTGGAGCATCCCTAGAACCCGAGCCTAAACTAAGCCCTGCGCTCTCCCCTGTGTATGCGCCAAAGGCGGTGCGCTTCTTGCTCTGGCCCTCGGGCTGCTTCTCTCCTTTGTAGGTAGAGTGGTGCGGCATCCTCTGGCCGGCAACGCCTAGAGGTGGTCTCGCGAGACAAAGGAATTTGTTCTCGCCTACGACATCACTATCCTCCTGTACGGATGGACAGGGAGTATCGATGTTAACATCCCGAAGCAGGATTGTTAACTCACCCCTCTTGAAGAGAACGATCGTCTTCTTCCATTGCTCGAAGGCATAGTCGTAGCGAAAGTTTTGCACCGTGGAGCCACCTCGTGGTCTCCACCAAAATCGCACATTGTGGAGCAATGTGCGATCGTTGCCGCCACCTCTGCCGACGGGGCCACGCCAGCCGTCTTTGTTCTTGAGCCCATTGTCGGCTTCAAGCTGCTCCCATTTGATGGTCCTGGCCAGATCCACCAACTCCGGGAAAGGCAGATTCGCAGCCCACGGAGTGTTGTCGTCGGGCTCGTCGTCGATTCCAGGAATCGTGTTGATCTCCTCCTCGGCGACGGTGTTCATCTGATCCAGCCCGTCCGCATGGGCTGTACGGGTCTCCTGGCCAACCTCAGCGCTGCTTCTTCCCGGTGTGCCTGAGCGTCGACCGTGCTTGCCGGGGTGACGTCCCTCCAGCCTTTCGGACCTTGATCTCGGGGTCGAACTCCTCGAGATGTAGCTGCCAGTGGATCTCGATCTCCCTCGCTGGGTAGATCGCCTGCCAGAAGGGCTCTGTGCAGGAGTGCGGTGGTATCCTGTTAGATACCCCACCTGTTGTTGCTGCTCAAACCACTGATTCCAATCGTCGGCAACGCATGCTTTACCGTACAATTGCTTATTCTCGACTTGCAGCTCGAGAGGGCCGCGTAGCGGTCCCTCAGCTCTTGGTTTTCCTTCTGAAGACGATCTAGAAGGGCTTCCGCACGCACTGCACGATCGCGCCAGTCAAGGTCGGCGGACCGTCCAGGTGCATGTGGATTGGGAGGTCCACTAGGGGTACCACCCTCTTCGGATCGCCTCGGTGGCCCACGAGGGGGTCCACGCGGTGACCGATCCTGAGTCGGATTCGGCGGTGGCGGCGGCGGCGCACCTCCGGATGCCGACCCAGGGGTTGTGGTCGTCGACGGTCCTGGCGTCTCCTGCTTCTTCGGCTGCTTGTTCGGGGTCGACGCCCTGCCTAAGGATCCACTAGGTGGATTCCTTGGGGTCCCCGTTCTAACCGGTAGACCAGTAGATGTCGAGGACATTCTACTCGGCGCAGGCGGCATGCTGTGTGCAGCGGGATCCGGCGGTGGCTGCCTCATCTGCCGGTCCCTTTCCGCCTGGGCCGGATGGCGGGCGTAACTGGTCATTGCAGGATCCAGATGTGCCAAGACCTTATTCCCGAGTTCAGTCGCAGAGGCATATGTAAAATGTCCTCTGCACCAGGCGCAGTGGCCCCCGCACTTCATGTCCCCCCAGGATACATAGGCGTGTAGATGACCTAAAAAGTGGTTCATCCCCAAAGCGTATAGGCCAGCTGACACGCATGTGCCCATCGCGACACTGCGATGTCTATTCCCGTTGCAGTACGGGAGAATAATGCATGGCGTCCTCGTCTTCACTGCCGCCTCGATGTCCCTAAAGATCATCGAAAGCAGGGCCGTTGCTGCTGGCATGAAGATCTGATCCAGTATCTTCGGATGCCGGCCCACGCAGTGAGTGTACTCTCCAAGATGAGGATCCTTAAGATTCCTCAAGTCGTGCAGGTAGAGCTTGTGCGACGCCCTGATCGATGGGGGAAAGCTATCCTCCCATCCGTCGCGGTGGTGAATCCTTACTCGGGTCATGCCTCGAGCGTCGAATTAATACCTTGCTCCTCCAGTCAGGATGACGACGTCGCCAAAGTGGTCGTACGCCTTGTCAAAGTGAAAGGATTCCGGACCTACCGCGCACCCGTTGACCAGTCCTTCGATATCAGGTACTGGCGACACAAGGACCATGGCTGTGGGGGAAGATCCCTTACGGGTACCTTCCTCAAGCAGTCCCTCGATTGGTCCCTTAAGGGTACCAATCTCCAGGGATGCTTCCGGATCTTCCGCGACCGGGGCCTTCACTACAGGCCTAGCTCTGACTATGGACCTATATTCCGGGGTCCTAAGTGCTCTAACGCATGCTGGTAAGTCCTCTTCAAAGGAACTTAAGCAAAGTAGTAGCAAGCCTGTCTCTGAACACCTAGCGAGAGGCACTCGCGACAGTGAGCCATCCTGGTTGCGGATCATACAGGTACATGTTTTCATGTCCTTAATAAGCCCTAAGGTGCTTTGGGCAAAGAGGCTCAGCAACAAGGGGTTTCGGGCAGAGGTGTCTACTTCGTGAGATTCTAGTACACCGCCAATGGTCGTATTTTTGTTGACTATGCTGAACGGCAAACGACGTTTTCCAAGGGTGTTGGATGTTGCACCTAAACCCGCAAACGACTTTCTCCTAGAATCAACCCAGGGAAAACTTAGGCCTAACGCCTTAAATCTCCTTTCAGCTAGTGCTCCCCAGGATGCACTATGGCAGGTGGAATTGCAACCTTCGTCGAGAGCATCCCATACGTGGGCCTCTAACGGGTCCCACATGTCTACTAGGGGTAGGTTGTCAATTCGGACTAGATCGCTACCAGAAGCTGATCCTGCACCTGCAATATTCCTAGGAAAGACCTTAGGTTTTCCGTCGCCCTTCCCCTTAGCTTTCGCCTTAGAGAGGGCCTTGGGCGGTGCAGCTTGGCTTGGCTCTGAAGGTGAGGTCCCTCTACCTTTACCTCGCCTAAGCCACCTAGGTTTAGGTTCTATCCCTGCTCCCTTGCCCTGCCCGATGGTCCTCGCCGGTGCCGCGGTCGAGGCTGAACTTCCACTGCCGGGCAGTTCCTGTCGAGAGGCGGAGGCACTGGCCCGGGAGGGTCCAGTGAAGCGGTTAGGCCTTGTGACGTAAGGATCACGAGGCTCCTCCTCAGCTTGCACATAGGCTTGTGCTGCATCTGCCTCCCATACAACCGACCTATCTATGAAATCACCCTTAGGGTTTTCCTTAGGGGTCGGCTTGATTGGATTAGGGGCCTTAGGGATATTTTGAATTTGGCTCGACGACGAGGATGCCTGAGCATTCCTCGGAGAGGATGCTTGAGCATTCCCCTGTGAAGATGAGGAGGCTTCCGCCTTCCACTTAGCACGGATGTATTCAGGTCCTACTCGAGCACAGGCCTCTCTATGTTCGTCGAGCTCTCTCCTCCTGGCGAAGCCCTCGGCCAGGATTTGTTCGCGCCGGCGCCTCCAAGCATCATGGCGAGGGATATTCTGGAGATCCCGATCTCGGGCTGTTGGCTCTTCCCACCAAGGGACCGGTTCGGTTCCCTGTCGTTGGCGTGCCTGGAAGTCCAACTGCATAAGCTCCCTTCCGGGAACGTGTCGCACTTGCAGGCGGTTTTGAGCTGCCGATGCTGAGACAGGAGGTGTCACGCTGTCGGTTTCAGCATCATCTTGGGTTTGCTGGTGCGCTCGCTCAAAGGCCGCGTCCAGGTCCTCTTGAGCCTGTCTGGCGATATAATCGTCCAGTTCCGCGACGTTGTAGGATCCTGGCGATCCATCGTCTGACGAACCACCCGGGAACGGGTCGTTCAACTCGGCATCGGCCCTGAAGCTTTCTAATAGAATAGCTTCCTGATAATCGCGATCGAGATCTGGGTCACGGCTGTGCACAAAGGAATCGGTCACCAGGGGATCCGAGATGCTGTACAACTCCGGTGCGCCGGTCGGTTCAGGCTCTGGAGCCGGGTCTGGCTCTGGAGCAGGAACCGATGGGGTAGACTGCTTAGCCTTCCCTTTTCCTTTATTCCGCCCGGGGCTGCGCCCTCGGGCCACCATTGCTGTCGGGGCGAATTCCCAAGAAGGACTTATGGGGCTAGATCCTACTACCATAGTAATCGCTTCCTTTAGCCACAAATGAAGCGCCGTCGGGTGAATACGCTCCTCCAACGCAATGGCCTGGTTGATGCGATCCTGGATTAAACCCATGATCTGCAACACCGCCTCGGGATCGAGGTCGGCGGTCGCGTCGTCAGCGGTAACCGCTTGAACCAGAGGAAGCGCAAGGTCTGTCGCTTCCAAGACGCGCTCCGAGACGGCCTTCCGTTCTCGGTGAAACTCCTGCGGCACTTCATCGACGAATGTGCCACACATTCTGCAAAAGGTTCGGGACGTTGTCCTCGAACTACCCCGATGGTCTGTTGCCTCATGTGAGCATACAGCGGGGTCTACGGTATATACATGTTCCCGTTTTTCTTGGGATACATGGCCGCAGTCCCTACAGGTCTTGCGGACGTAATTGGCAGAACTTCCTTGGTAGGAGAATTTTGTACACGAGTCACACTTCTCCGCCAAAGGCGGGTTCGGTGGTGTCTTCTTCTTCGCGCCCTTTCCCCTCGGGCGAGGGTTATAGGTTCCCTCAGGGATACCTATTGAGGCACGAGTTTCACGATAATATTGACCTCCTACACCCTGTTGAATGGCGTAATACCTATTAAACCAGGTTAGGAAATCTCTAAGGTGCGCGGCAGGACTCGGCTGGACGAGGGCCCAGCGCACGAATTCCGTCTTACGGGATACTTCCTCGTAAGTCTGGCCCTTATGCTGGCCGAGACTAAATCTTCGGTCGCCTCCCTTCATGTGCATTGAGCTAGATGGCTGTGAGGGGGCTGCCTTGGAACTAGCCTTGCTTAGATCCCGCACCATGTGGCCACTAGGGTCCACATCATTCCCTGAGGGAACGTACAGGCCCCCGTCGGGGTCCTGTCGCGGCTCCACAATTGCGATGTGGGCCCGGGGCTTTCCTTTCCCTCCTTTAGAGGTAGGGAACTTGCACTCGGGATCACCTGCCCAGTGACCAATAGCCCCACACCTGAGGCATTTCGACCGAGCCTTCAGGCTTCTCATTTTCTCGCGACGTTCGTCAAGCGTAAGGTGTGATCGCACTACCTTACCTTTCCCTTTTCCTTTGCGGCCCTTGCCCTTACGCCCCTTCGCCTTTCCGAATGCGGCGTTCGCGGCAAGCTGCAATTGGATTACATGGCCGCTGTCTGCATCCTCGGGATCGAGCTCCTCGAGGCAGTTAAGGGCTGTTGCCTCTTCTTCTTCGAGCTCGAATTCCTCGTAGCCCGGGTCCTCTTCCTCCTCCCCGGCGGGGTAGGAGTGAGGATCGTACTCAGCCTCGTCCCCAAAGGCGGGGTACGAGGTGTCGTCGTACTCTTCGGCGTCGTCGCCTTCGTCTGGTTGCGCGTCGTCGTAGTATTGCGTCTCGTCTTCAGCGACGTAGGCGCGACGGTTGAAACCCTTAGACTTACTCTTACCGTAGCCCTTAGGGTTGCCGCGGCGGGCACCAGGATGGTGATTCGGTCGGCGGTCCTGAAAGGTACCGCCACCTAAGGAACGACCTTCCTTTAGGTGGACGCCGCTGTAATGCTCCACTAAGGTAGCAGCGACGGCCTCAAAGCTTCGGTTGCTGGTGGTGCACACCTTGATGACCAGGCATTCCTGCCGAGTCAATCCAGAAAGCTCCAGCAGCAACTCCACACGCATCGGCTCGGAAAGCTCGATGCTGGCGTCTAAGGTTTTGAGCAATTTCCACCAGCGTCGTCGTCGGCTGACATACGACAGCATCGACTCGCCGCCTTGGCGTGCGAGGACACCCTGCTTCTGACCCGCACAGAAGAGCTCTCGAGCTTCTTCGGTGGCACGGGGGAAAACAACATTCCTCAACTTGGTGATGAAATCCCGGAGGCCACCGGGGGCAGTCAGGGATTCGATACCGATATCCCGGGCGAATTCGAAGGCTTCGTCCCGAAGTCCTTCCAGCACTTTATGCACCATTTCGGTTCTTGCTTTAACCGCATAGGATGACATTTCGTCGGCAACCGGCAGTCCTGAGACCGAGTCGGATGACTTCGGTATGGATGGTCTCTTGCGAGATCCACCATCAGAGGCTGCTGCTGCTGCCTCGGTTACATCCATATCGGGCCTGTCCTCGGAAGGTACAGGGGCAGTGGCTCCCGTAGTCGGACTCGGCTCCACGACGCGGCTCTCATCGTCACTGCCTTCTTCTTCTGGCTCCACGGTCTTCTTAGGTTTGCTCCTGATAGTATCTTCGTTCAGTTTAAGCCTCATAGAGGTCCTAAACTCCCAGTCGTGGAACGTACTGGGGGTGCCACCATAAATGTAGCTCCCGCTGCGAGTCTCCAGGGGAGTACTCGAGTACGTGGAGCGACTGTACCGAAGACCGGCCACGGACATGCTTGGCGAAGGTTCGGAAGGAAAGATTTGAAAGGAAGGTATGCAATGGTACGTATTGAGCACAGGCTACAAACTACTGCGATCCGCACAGATACAGCTACTGCGATCCGCACAGATACAGGTCCCGTGGGTACCTAGCTCCGCTGCCAGTTTGAGAACTAGTGGATCTTTTCGCCAACTGCGAAGCTATCTCGATATGACTCAAGGGCCCTAACGGTAGCGGGATATAATGCAGTCACAACATGCATGTCATGGTCATGGCTTCCTGTACATGTGCAACAGAGGGTGCATTCCCAATAGTGATAAACGAATTGATGAATCTCCTAGAAATTTACAGAAGTTCATGCGCGGCAATGAATGTATAGTGCACAAACTCAATTAAATTCTATATAGTATCGTATAATGCTATATATTACGTGCTATATATTGGGAGCTGCGTACTTTAACTTAATTAGAATATGATATCTACTGCGTTAATATAAATAAATAATTCGAAATCGATATATTAATATTTTTAATCTATCTTAATCCGAAGAATCAGTAATATCAATAAATTCGATAATTTTAAAAATATATTTTTTATTACTAATATATCCTAAACTCCAAGATCGAATCAATTTTATAATGATCTTAATTCTAAACGTATTTCATTTATCCTAAATATTCAAAATAATCGCGCAAGCTATGACGGATGATTTCAGATCTTCGATTCTAATAATGACGACTCCAAGTACTTAGAGAATAAATAGCGCTCTAAAAGAAAATATGAATTAGCCAAGAATTACGAAATTAAATCGCGACCCGATCCGACCCGCCAGACTAGATTAATAACGTCATTTTTCGTGAGGTATCTAGATACCAGACGCACAATACATGCGCTCATACAACAAACACCACAGACAACACAAACACACAAATACACACAAATACACACAACATACGCAACACACACAACCCACGTAACCCACACAACCCACACAATCCACACACACAACACACACACAACACACACACACACACAACACACACAACACACACGACACACACGACACACACGCAACACACGCAACACACGCGCACACACACACACACACACACGCACCACACACACCCCACACACCCACACACCCACACCACACACAACACACACACACACCACACACAGCACACACACACAACACAACACAACACAACACAACACAACACAACACAACACACACAGAACACACAAACACACAGAACACACATACCACACACACACACACACACAACACAACACACACAACACACAACACACACACACACGCACACATCACACACACACAACACCACGCACAACACAACACAACACGCGCACTGCACACACAACACCGCGCACACTCCTCTGTATCACCATCCACAGATATACTCATGTGGGGTTATCAGGTGCATCAGTTTTATTCTAAGCAGCATTTTTTATCAACCTTAAATTTAGTCTTCGCCATGACTATCTGTAAATGCTATTAGTTTTACGTCTTTTTTATTTTCGTTTTTATTTTGTTATAAGTCTTTCTTCCTTGGTTTTAACAAGTTTAATCATACATCATACTTATAACAAAAAATTCAAAGCAATTATCCAACTTATCAACTGTTATATCCGAATTATAATAGTACTGATGATACGAAAAATACTACAAGAAACAAGAGAATAATAACAACCAAACGATGAAACTAATCAATGTGAATAAGTTACACAGTACACATGTATAAAAACATTAGAGGTGGGAAACGCTTGAACAGGCCTTCCTCTGCACATCCCTAACACATCCAGAGACTCCAACATGTCACTTGGAAAATGAACGTCCGAAAGCAGGCCCTGGTACGGATGGCTCCCTCAGTCCTACACCTCAAACCCTGAACCGCAAACCCTACACCCTATCCCCTTGACTGCAAAGACCGGTTCTGTTTTGCATCTTCTGGCTTCATCCACCAATGAAGCTCCGCAACTCGGCAGAGGCCGCGGCACCCAACTGGCAGAGCCCGAGGGCTTTTAGGTTGAACGGTATTTCTAGAGTTCCTTTCCAGGTAGTTTACCGGTTTCTATAGAGGTTACTATAACTGCCGGTTTAGGGTTTGAATGTGTAGGGCTGGGATTAGCTCAAAAGGGTTGAAGGTGCCAGGGCTTCGGGCGGTTTGGGATTTACGGTTTCGCTACGCATACATGGGGTCTTTGCCTCCAAGATCAGGATTTGCTTACCATGGTGTTGGCGGCATCCAGTCCTCTTCACGTTCTAGTTCCTGGCTCCTTGATCCTCATTCAAGTAAGCTCGAAAGCATCTAATTAAAGAATTGTCCAACGCTGTTCAGAACCCAAAACCCTAAACCCTAAACCCTAGAACATCTGTGATTAGCCTGGCAGCTTTCCGAGAAGTAAGAGGATTTGTTGGCCCGACGAGCTCAGGAAGAGCACAACATGTCCCGATGCCCAGACTTGAGAGGCCCTGCCAAGAACTTAGTAGGCATGTGCACGGGTGCCTACCCACAAAGCTGAGATGTCCTTACTGCAGAAACTGCTGCTTAAACTCAACTCACAAATATTCAAACCTAAACCTCTGAACCCGTAAGCCCTAAACCCCAAAACCTAAACCCAAGCCTCCTCTTTGCAGTAAGCCCTGAAACATCCTCCCAAATTTTCAACCCCGAGCCTTCCACCCTGAACTCTATATATAAACCCTTGAACACCCAAACAATTAAGCCCTAAACCCTGAAACACTACCTTCCTGAGCTCCATCATTGCCCCTTAGGGTTCCTACTATAGAGCATATGCTTTCTCGCCCCAAACCCCATTCTACTTCGTATGGCCCTACATTGCAAGCAACTTCCCCCTCTTCGTATCGGCCTTCTCCTCCAAGCTGGAGACTTTGCCCAGGAAGTTTGCGGCCTTGCCTTAGACGGCTCATGCTTAGCGTCACTAAGGGTTTTGGGATGGTTCAGATCACTGATCGTGTGATTGCTCCTACCGCCACCATTACTGCCACTAACTGCAACGTATCATCAGTCTTGTCGTAAGGTTTGGGGCTTAGGGTTCCGCAAAACGTCTCCTGGCCCTTGTCTGACAGTTCGGACGTGAGGCCTCGACTCCCACATTGAGTCGAAAAACTTCCCCTCACGAATATACGGGCCTTCATGGATCCGATTCGGTATGTGGGGGTAGGCATACGCTCTGCTAAAGTACAGACGAAAGGGACTGTAAGAGCAGTAATGATTCCAACTCCCATGATCTGTTCTGGTTGAGGCTTAGGGCTTAGGGGTCGTCAAATCCAAATATTGGATGCTGAAACGCAAGCACAACAAAATCCTGGGAACCTAGCAGCCTTCGCTGTCATTTTGCTTCGCTTCCCGAATTCTCTCTGAGTTGTTCGTGGGATTGGCCCGATGTAGGGCAAGGCTACAATCAATCCTTCCACAGGAAGTCAGCTTTTTCCACCGAGAAGCACTCGGCCACGATCGCACCCTTGTCGCGCGGCAGGATTGAACCTTGCAGAATCTCCCCAGCGGAAACATCACGCCGGGAGCGCATCAAAGCTGGAAAGCCGAAAGTGCAATCCCAAACCCGAAGCCCCAAACCGAAGGAAGATTTGCATCTGAGTACAGCACCAATGGCAAGCATTGCACGATGCCTGGCGTCCTCCTCTTCAGAAGCCTCGGGGCCGTTTCAGCTAGGGGCAATGCTATTCCCGTCAGGGTTAGGGTTCAAGGCTTCAGGGTCTAGGCTTTACCACCGATGGAGTGCTCATAGTGATGCCAGTGACACAACACGTTGGCGATTTTCCTTCTAGATTTTCATAGCCCTGTTGCCGGATGTGATTCAAAATCATGCGCTGACCCGTTGGGCCTTCGAATCCGACTACCACAACTCCATGCTTCAACTCAACCTTACGGTCCCCGAATCCACCAACCCCTGAACACCGAAGGCACAAAGACTAAATGCCAAGACCCTGAAGCAAGGAACGTCCGGCCACCACGTGGGGGTCCAGCCCACCCTACCACTCAACCCTAAACCCTAAACCCCTAAACCCTAAACCCTGAGCCCCTCCCCTCCTCCCAGATGCCTTGTCTAGGAAACCGAGGGCCAATTGGGTGACCCGCAACGCAGAAGCTTCATCCAGGGCTTTCGGCTGCCAGGGTTGCCAAGGGAGGGTTTAGGGAAGATGGGGTTGAACGGAAAGGGTTGGCCTTGGGTTTGAATAGGGCTTTATAGTGGTTTTCATTGTATGTGGCATAGACCTGAGGTCGTCGATATAGGAGTCTAAGATTTCGCACATCAGCAAATCTTGCTCTCTTCACACAACCTTTTGCGAAATAAGCGCGTCTGGAAAAACCTAAACCCAATAACCCAAAACTCCACTAGAGAGACATCAGGAGGCATAGGCGAGAAGTTCATACTTGGATTGACTGGGGTCCGGACATGTCAGGCTTGGGGATCATAAAACCTAGGGTGTATTCTATGTTCATGGGCCTCCATAAGATATCACCTTCCGGTACGCTCCATGCGAAAGCCTGCAAATGGTCTCAGCCCAAATGCGTGTGTCAGGCTAGGAGCGTTCAGCATCTGACATCTGGACTTGGGGCTGGAGGTTGTCCCTCGCAAACTCTCACGTAGATCTCCATGCCCGATCGCACACTTCCGAGAGACGACAGCCTTCAACATCTGAGACCGAACGTCACATGTTGTGATTAAACAACGCAGGGCGTGAACCTTGGAAGTCAAAGCAGAGCCTGGGTAGGATTCGTTGAACGAGCCCTTGAATGATTCCTGAAGAGAACCCCGAGCCAGAATCTGTTCGGCTCCAGGCAGGCATAAGGGTAGTTTTCGCAAGCCACAAAGCCTAAAGTCCGAACTCAAATTCCGTCCGAGAAGCGCTGCAAGCCATGAAATACCGTGGGAAGCACCGTCTTCAATCGAGCTGAAATAACCGCAATACCTTCTGCGGAAAGCTACTGTGAGGATCTTAGTAAGGAAGGCTAGAAGTAGGTTATTCGGTGCTTATAGTAACAGCAAGTATAGTTATCCTGTTTATAAAAAGCCCCACCTTGCCCTCCTGAAGTCCTCAAGCCCTGAAGACGAGTCAGCCGAACGGGTTGGCTGCTCTCGTACAGCACAATGGCCATGTTGAGCAAGACCGACGTGCATGCCAACTGACCAGAAGCTCGGGGCTCAGATGAGGGTTTCGGATGCTTGAAGGGTACTGAAAAAGAGGTTTCTACAGGAGCTGCGATAAAGAACTACATTGAGGGGTTTATTTTATTTATTTTTTACAATGAGGGTTTAGAACTTTAGGATATAGCCTTGGCTTCGAGGCGGAGGGGTTTCGACTGCAGGGCCTTGGCACCTGGCATGCAGTTGTTTAGCAGCCTGGGCCGGCCTACGCAGGTTCGGTCTACTTTTGACCGGAAGGGCGTTTATAAGGGAACAGCGGGCTATAAAGATTGCGGCTTCGGATTAGTGCTTGTTCAATTTGCGGTGGCTTCCTTCTCAAGTTACTGGGGTCGGGGCGAAAGCTGCTTCGGGACAGAGAGCGGTTCTGCTTCTGCACAACACGCCTAGGTGTTATTCGAGGATGGAGGGTGGGGCGGCTGGAAAACTGAGGCACGGCTATGAAATTTCAAGGTGTCAGGGGACCGCGCATGTCAACCCGACACGCGTACGCATATGTACCCAGGCTCAGAACCAGTCTTCCGGGAATGACGTCTTCATCTCCGACATGTCCCTGAACTCCTCTAGATGGCGCATCCCTCTGGGGCCTTAGTGTGCTTGTTCGTCGATCCCAGCGCGGCTTCGATCCCTTTCAGCACTTGTTCGCGCTTGTCGAAGGCAGCGTACCTCTGCATGGCAATCTTGGGCGCCTGCATCTTAGAGCCCAGCTACAGTTATATATATATATATATGTATATATACACATACACACACACACATTTTCTTACAGACGGAGATAGAGAGAGAGAGAGAGAGAGAGAGAGAGAGAGAGCGAGAGAGAGAGCGACAGAGAGAGAGAGAGAGAGAGACAGTGAGTGAGTGAGTCAGTGAGTCAGAGAGAGAGAGAGAGAGAGAGAGAGAGAGAGAGAGAGAGATAGAGAGAGAGAGAGGGAGCGAGAGACAGACCGACACACAAACAAACAGACAGAAAGACCGACGAACAGAACGGACGGTCGGACAAAGAGAGAGGGAGGGACAGAGAGAGACAGAGAGAGAGAGAGAGAGATAGAGAAGAGAGAGAAAGATGAGAGAAAGACAAAGAGAAAGAGCGAACGAGAGAGAGTAGAACAGACTGTGACTCGTATTTATTCAGATCCCTGTAGCTATTTTGATTTGGGCTTGCTCCTGTCACTCTGCGATAGCGCTGCTGCTTCTGATGATGGAAACGTGGAAGCGCCATAAATGGCCAAGAACAGCAAAGGACATCCAACACACTGGCGCACTTATTGGTCTGGTAGATGAACAGATTCGCCAGGTATCCTGAGCTCTTTGCGCTAGCAAAACCTCCCACAATTAATGACTCGAGGGTTTGTGTAAACGCGTGTTTCCATGGAGGTGACTGTTTATGTAATTAGACTTACTGATGGCAAGTGCCTTGAAAACAGGACCTGAGTACTAAATTCTATTCGAGGAGGCACTTCTTATGCTCCAAGATCTGACTGGACTCGTGCTGCCGCGTCTCTGGCCGCGCACAGACCCAACGGTCCGTTGATGTCCGACGACAGCAAGCCCAAGACCTAGCGCAAATGTAGGGCTTTGTTCAACAGTAGGGTTTGTTGAATTGGGCACGCTCTCAAGCAACTCCTGAAGCGGTTCGGGTTCTTCGCCAAGCGAAGGTATGGCGGGACGACACCATGGGAAGCATCATCTGAAAGCAGTTCCTTACAGTCACGAGGGTAAGATTTGGGCATCAGTGTCCAGGGTTTTGAGGCTCGACAAAGCGGTATCTTGGCCGAATGTAGCGGCGGCTGACAGATCTGACTCTGACTGTTTGCAGTTCGATTAATGTGTCCTAGGGGTGTAAGGACCAACCTCTGAGATTTGTTGCAGGTTGCATCTCAGAACGCTCTGCTAAATTGGGCTCACATCCGGATTGAGGCATGAGCTTGACGAGACTAGACTGCAGGGCTGGTGCTGCGAATTCTTGATGGTCGGGTCTCGCTGCAGGAGAGACATCGTATCTTGCCCTGCCTGCATGATGTAGGCCGTTCCTCGATCGGATCCTTCATGTCAACATATGACTTCTACACAAGGCTTCCTTGCGGCGCATGCGGTGGTTGCACACGCCGTGCATAGGAGTATGGTGCGTGCGCAAGTGTGGTAATAAGGTCGTATAAGCCAACTACAAAAATTAAAAGCAGCATAGATGTTGAGGTAGTCACGGCCGCTGTCGTCGTTGTCTCTCTCTCTCTCTCTCTTCCTAATCTTCAACCTCTTCAATCGTCTCCTCCTCCTCCTCCTCCTCCTCCGCCGTCCTCGTCGTTATCGTCGTCACCATCATCAACAGCAGCTGCTTTAGTGACATGTTTATGGTGATGATCATCATCGTCATAATCATCCGCTCGCGAATGTCAAGATGCCGGCGGGCCCGAAGCACTGCAACAAAAAAACGGAAACCCCGACTGCTGCATGACTCTGACCGAGTCCCAGTGTTCGAACCGGGCGAGCCTTTGCCTCCAACTGCGAAGAACACATCCGAGCTGCAGAGCAACCAGGCACAGAACCCTAAGCCCTCACACTCATAGTAATCCCGCTTCCAGTAGCCCATATAGCATTTGGTTAGTAGGGAATGGAAGGGGCCTTATAAAGGGGTCTATAAGGGTTACTATAAGGGATCGATAAGGGTACCATAATATGAGCCCATATAGCAGCCCGACAGTAACCCAGAGCCTCCAAAACCCCTTAATTAAGGAATATACCTTAAATTATAATAGGATCCCTTATAGGATTTAAGGTATATTCCCTAATTAAGGGGTTTTGGAGGCTCTGGGAACCTCTCTGGCCCTCAGAAGCTTCGGTCCTTTGAAGAGGTCGGAGCTGTTGGGGTGCGCGAGGAAGAGGCGCTGAGCAAGCGGCAAGGGCTAAAGCTTCCCTTGAAAAATTAGGGGGTACCTTATTTTGGTGTTCCTTTTTTAAGGGGATCTATAGGGGTTCCTTAAAGGGATCTATAAGGGTTCTATAAAGGGGTTTAGGGTTTGGAGTTTCCGAAAATTTGGGGGTACCTTATTTTGGGGTCCTGAGAATAAGGATCCTGCTATTTAGGGAACTATATTAGGGTCCCCTATTTCGGAAACTCAGAGGGTTCCTTCAAGGGATCAGGTGTTACGATAAGGGTGGCTATACAATAGGCTTAGGGTTTAGGGAAGTTTCAGGGTGAGAGTTCCTTCAAGGGATCTAGGGGTTCCTTACTCGCCGCTCCAACTTCGGCGCAATGAGACCGGTCGCACTGGTTTTTGCCGTGTACTACTGGGAGGCCGACATGCCCAACTACAGCTTCAACCCCTGAAGCCCTAAGACTGTTAAAGCTTTACCAGCCCTAGAAAGCCCCCAGCTCCTTAGACCAAGCCCGAAGCCCTAAAAGCCGCAGAAGCCCTAAACCCGAAAGCCCCAAACCCTCAAGCCCTTCACCTGATACAATGAAACCCGGCAGCCCGAAACCCTAATACCCTTGCGTAAAGTCCAGGTTCCCCGATGCCCCTTCAAGAAGAAGTAATAAGGGTTTCGTGTTTAGTGTGCACTCATCCCAATATGAGAAGAGCGCACATGGGCTCTAAATCGTAAACCTGAAACCCTAAAACCTGAACCCTAAACCTTAAACCCTAGCCCTAACCCTCTCACAGCGTAGGCGCAAAGCCTTATATACAGTTCTGGGATACCAACCCAGAGGTCGACTACAGGGAAGAGCTTCTCGTTCGGCCACTTGCCCATCTTCTTGATGATGATCTGAACGAGGGCAGGGCTTTGGGGTGTAGAGTTTAAGCTTAGGTCTTTCATGTTGGGTTTAGGGTCTAGGATTAGGTTTTAGGGATGATTTGGGCTAGGATTTCGCATTCGGGCTCATTCCTAGGGTTCAGGGCTTTAGACGATGATGTCAAGGACGGCTGGAGTGAAAAATCGCCTTGGTGATGATCTGAAGATGGAAGGTAGCTCGGTAAGTTCGCTATGATCTCAGGGCTTCACGGCTGCGGAAAGTTACCAGGTTTCATGGGCTGTCGGCTTGTAGGAAAAGATATCATGCGAAGCGTATTTAAGGATAGTGCAGTTTAGTGGCTTCGGCCCCAGTGAAATCGGATTCAGAATCCACAGTTTCAATAGAGATGTGCCCGCTGAAACAGCAGGCTCTGAACTGTAAGCCCTTCGAGTTCTCCACATGCACAATGAGCCCGAAGCCTGTTGAGCCAAGGCCATGGTGATTCCCAGGGACCCTGACATATTGTCACCTCCAGGATAGGAAATATTCGATAGGACCTTCAACATCGCACCTCGCAGGTGTGATTCTCCAAAAGGCTAGCAAAACAAAGGCAATTCCGAACAGCTTTACATTTCATCCTGATCTCCTGAATGGACAATGCCTCCACTTCCGAACTTCCTCATTCCTGAAAAGCATGGAATCAGCTGGCCCTAAAACCCAAAACCCTGAACCCCAAATACCTAAACCACGAAACTTTGCCTCAAACGACAGACCAAGTCGTTGCCTCCTTTTCGCAGTCTCGGAGCTCTGTGGTGATGCCCGTCTTCCTGATTCTCGGATTCTGTTCCGTCGTTTTCCAACATGTGGACATCCCTGGAGTTAGGATTTGAGGGACCCTTGGGGATATAGACCCTCTCAATCAGGTTCAATTCAGGAGAGCCAGAAGTAGTGTTAAGAAGGGTCCCCTCTAAGGGGCCTCCCTGATACTGCCCAGCAGTCCCGTATCCATCCTGAAACCTAAACCCTGTGGCGCAAATTCGCTCGGGCCACGAATCAGCCCCCAAGGCGGGTCAGAACATAGTATACGAATGCTTTGGGATCGGTCCGCGTGACAGGACCATGAGGACCAATTTACTATCCTGCCTCCTGCACTTAATGCTGAACCTAAGACTGAAAGCCCTGTGCAGAAAAACCCTAAACCCTAAACCCTAAACCCTAACACCCTAAACCAAAACCCCGAAACAGGAGGCATCCCAAGCTCTGAACCTGAAGCACTTGGGTTCAGCGAGGAAGCCGTAAACCCTGAACCTCAACACGTAAACGCAGGCCCGAGCTGCAACTTGCTGACGCCCTCCGTGAAGTGGGCGGTCTGGTGGGTTGCCAGTTTAGGGTTTCCGGTTCCGGGTTTAGGGTCTAGGGTTTCGGGCTCCGGGTTCAGGGTGGATTCGAAAAACGCAAGACGCTGAATCCCCCACTCTTTATAGCAGCAGGCCACACCCTAAGCTCTCCAACCGTGAATGCTTGCTGCGGGACCCGTAAGCAAACCAAACTCACCTTACATCGAAACCATGAAAGACTCTGAGTCCCGTTTCGGGCCTTGCAGTCTTCGTTTGGGTTTGAAGTGGATTTAGGGTTTGGGTGTCGGAGTTGTGCGGACCGGGAAATTTGGCTTGCGGTCCTGAACCAGTTCGTCCAAAGAGAGCTTGTCATATATATATATATATATATGATATCGCTGCCTACCTTAGCGTCATCCTGTGGGGGCATGGCTGAAGTGCATTGTTACATTCAAGGAGAACACGGTCTGGGTTTTAGGAGAACTCCCTAACTGTCGGGATATTCGGATGTTCCTTATCTGTTATGCTCGGTCCACTTTGGATAAGATGTTCGCCTTAGACCTGCGACTTCTGCATGCGAAGCCATCTACCACGCCCTGGCCTTGATAAACAAGAGAGAGAATGTGTTAACTGGATCTTAGCTTGGCCACCCCTCGCATGATTCCCACGTCTCAAGTCTCAAGCGATGCTAGAATCCCCGCACCCGCCCAAGAAACCGAAACCCGACCCCTAAGCTTGAACGCCGAGAGGCCCCAAAACAAACTTCACGCCCCGAAACCCGTACCTAATATAGCGGCCTCAATAATTGCAATAGGGCTTGGGGTTTACTGTACTGTAATAGCTATTACAAGGAACACCGAAATAATGCTTGTGTCTATTTAGACCTCTATGTTACTGCTGCGATCACCCTTGGCCTCTACGGGATCCAGCTTGAGCGACTCCTCAACCTGCATCAGCTTGAAATGCACAGACCGGAGTACCTAGAGATCCCCAGCTACTCCAACTAACCCTAAACCCTAAACCCTAAACCCTAAGCAATAATCCGCTCAATGGTTGGAGGGGTCTTTAAGATGACTTTATACAGGGATGTTCAGCTGCAGAGGGGTCCTGATAAGTGTATATCTGGCGCTCTCCGAAGAGCTGAATCGCTAAGCCCCCAAAGCCGTAATCCGTAAACCCTAGTGGCCTGAAGCCTTAAATCTCGAAGCAGCAAAGCGAGGCCTTAAAGCCAACTCCCCGAAACCCCACCTAAATCCCTAAACCCCTTAAAAGCCTGAAGGCCGAAATCATCCCTCAACCCTAAACCCTAAAACCCTAAACCCTAAACCCTGGCTCTGCAAAGCCAAAGATCCCTACGCCGCCGAAGTGCGAGCCCTGATGGATCCTCAAACACTACTGTGGGGCCTTAATAAGTAGAATAGGGTTTTGGGGGTTCCGTATCAAAAGTATAGTATACTTTTAACTTTTAATACACCCCCCAAACCCTACTCTAATTTCTAAGGCCCCTACGTTACTCAGGATCCGTACTACGAGGGACCTACAGAAGGAATCCCGCCTGGCTGTTGAACTCCAAGATTTTCCCCTGGATGGCGTCGAATTTGCCGTCCTGCTCTGCCCACCGGGTCTCATCGAACCACGCTCTGTAAAACAGGGAGGGGGGGGGTTGCGGTGTAATCTTTTGCGTTTGAAAGTTCTTTTTCAGGGTTCTACAAGGGTACCATAGAGGCCGGAAGCTCAGCGGGTTTAGGTTTCGGGAGCAAGGCCTAGGCCAAGGATTCACGGTTTAATTGTAGCCAAAAGAGACTCCGAAGTGAATAATTACGAACACTTGGGAATGCCATGGCCGAACCCTCAAGCCATCAGATCTGTGTGTGAAACCATCCTTTTGCTGACTCATTCAGGGGCACCGCTGGTCTGACTTCAATCTTGAGGTTTGTGCCGCAGACTTCCCGCTACAAACATAAACAGGTCCGTATCAAGCTAACGAGGTAGCGTATGCGGGTGTTCTTCTATGTCATGCCGACCTGAGCCCCAGGCCTAAGAAACCCCTATTTATGGAGTCCCGAACCCTCACCTAAACCCTCCCGAGCCCCAAGCCGAGGTGGCCTTAAGCCTGCCCAGAGACTCCAATATCCCCTAATTTGTGAATATTCCGTAAATCATGTAAGGGATCCTATCATAATTTAAAAGTATACTCCTTAATTAAGGGATGTTGGAGTCTCTGGGTGCCCTTCAACCCCTCTCTGTCGGCTTCTCGGCCTTGAAGACTGCAGGTTGCATCACCTAGCAGCTGCTGCTTGGCGAGTACAGAAAAGGGTCGTCGTGCGCATAATTCGTACTCGTAATTGTGTTCGCGTCACTAGTCTTTGTAGCATGCTTATTATGACTAGCTCTAAGACCAGTAGCAGTGATTGAAGTGCGAATACTGCGCTAATGCTGCTATGCATGCGGTTACGACGCCACGTCGACGACGTCTACTACAAGCACTAGTAATGCCACACCCACCAGTGATACTAAACACAGCCCCTCATCTAAAACCCAGAGTTCCGGAGCCCTCAACCTTAAATCCTTCAGTCTTGCCCTTCTGAGAAGCCCAACCACCGAGTCCAATGCCCGACCAACAACCTGGACCAGCTTTTTGGCAGAGAGACACCGATAGCTGTTGGCTTTACATCATGGAAACATATCTGGGAGTTTCCGGAAATATGGAATACCTTTTCTGGGGTCCTGATAATGAGGATCCTACCATTTAGGGTACAAATTAGGGTCCCCTATTTTCGGAAACGCCCATATCTCAAAATCAGATACGTCGCCACGCGAACCGAAGCGTCGAGCGTCCAAAACTCACGGAAGCCCACAGGAGCCGCTCATGTAGGGCCATCAATGATTAGATGAGGGTTTTGGGGTATATAGTGGTTTAAATCTAATCAGTAATAGTTGTTAAAACAAATCCGTACATCTTGCACGAAGATCTCCAGCCAAGAGGCCGGGAACAACTTGGCCTGTGACTCCTTGGGGTACCTTGGCGGTATCAAAACAAGTCTCAATCCCAGAAGCACCGAGAGAACCCAATACCCCTTAAATAAGGAATATAACTATTAAGCCCCCCTCTACTTTAAGGTATATGTCCTAATTAAGGGGTATTGGAATCTCTGGCTCTGGGCACCTTTTAGAGAAACGTGTTTAGAGTTTAGGGGGGGAGCCTTGGGGATTCTTGTGTTCGTTACGAGACCCTGCTGTGATACAGGCAAATGGTTCGGGTGCCGCGAAAAAGTACAACGGACCTATGCCTTACAATGCCTAGAAATTCAAGCAAGATGGTCTGCGAGACATGGCTCGTGACAATACGTGGTGTGTGAAAACCCGGTCCTGAAGTTCACCAGAGTTCTTCTTTCCTTACTGCAGTGACTCCTTCTGTGTGCATCACAGATTGCAAGATGGTTTCCGTGTGCACGGCCCAAAAGCGAGGAGTAGGGGACCGATGTCGCCTTTAAGTGCATGTATGAAAGTTCGCAATGCTTTCAGCACTCGGTGTCTTTGTGTCCTTTTGCTGCTGCTGCCGCTGTTGCGAATTCTTTTTGCCACCCTGGCTACTCCTCCGCTTCCCTCCCCCCCACCGATGCAGCAATAACTGCCAAGGCAGCCACTTCTACTTCTGCCACACTCATCATGATGATGAGGGCCAGGAGGATGTTGACGACGGTGTTGCCAGCAGAGGATTTGCTTCTAGTTGTTGCTGCATGTCTGGAGAGATCCTTCGCTTTTTCTCAGGCTCCAGGGTTCGGGGCCCAGAACCCTGGAACCACTCGAGCCCGGCTTCCCAAAACCTCCTGCGGCTGCGATCCGCAGATCGCCAAAAAACTCCGGAGCCTGATCCTGAAAAAAAGCTTTAGAGCGGTTTTCCAGAACCAGCACTCGGGAAACCTCCGAAGATTCAACTCCCCACTTCGAACTCAGGGCCCCAAGATTCCTCCTGTGTCCTACCCCGTAGATCTAATTGAGGGGCCTTACTAATTACAACAGGGTTGTCGGGTTCCTTATCACAAGAACATTTTAATATACCCCAAAACCCTATTCTGATTATGAAGGCCCTACAGTACATCCAGAAAGCACCACCGATGATGCTCACCAGCGAAACCACCAACCGATGACTTTTCCAGCTTCTTGCTGCTCCCTGGCCCAACTAAACCGAAAAGTTGACACAGCCTTCTGCCATCTTCTTCCCCAGTACCACATCCGCCCTAGACCCCGACTCTCAATCCCAAACACGACCTCACAAAGTCAAGACTGAGCACCCTGCACCCGAAATCTTAAACTTTGAACCCTGGAAACCTGAAGCTGGAAGCCCTCGACCTTGCAAAATCCGAGACAACCCGAAACCCTAAAACTGAAACTCCTAAACCCTACAAGACCAAACCCTAAACCCCTTGTAGAAACCTGTTGCAGTAGCCTCAAAAAAAACCAACATGCTCCTACATCCCAAAGCTTCACCACTAGACCCCAAAACCCCGGAACCCTTAAACCCTAAGCCCTAAACTTTGGAACATGGTAGGATTCTATAAACCCCAAAAGCTTAACTCTTACCTACTTTCAGCTCAGTAGTACCCTTATAGTATCCCTTAAAGGAGCCCCAGGCTTCGCGCCAGGGTGCGGAGCCGGATCTGGAGCCGATGGTGCGGCCGCCGGGGCGCTGCCTCCTTTGGCTGCCCGGCTTCGGGGTTCGAAAAGAGTTGCTCTGAAGGATACTGCAAGAATTGCTCGTAAAAGCTTACGATGAAGGTTCTATGAGAGCTGCTAGAAGGGATACCATAAAGGTTTCATATCAAGGGTTTTGGTGAGGCTTCGAGGGTTTGTTAAGGGATTCAGGGGCTTACTGTCGGTTTTAGGTTTGTATGGGTGTGAGCAGCGTCCGCAAATCAGGCTTTCCTCAAAGTCTTCGGCCCAGGCTTGCTCTATCTCTCAAGTCCTCTAAACTTACCGGCAGCACACTTTTGCTGGTATCGGTATCCTCCAACACGATTTCTCCCTGCAGGTGAAGGTGCACTTGATGTAGGAGCCTTCATAGTTAGAATACGGTTTTGGGGTATGTTATGTTATAGCAATCATAAGTACCCCCCCAAAGTTGCATTGGTTATTATTTAGGCCTCTATAGTATCCTCAAACACGATGTCTCCCCGCAGGTGAAGGTGCACTTATAGCTTGCAGTTTCCTGGGAGATTCCAGCTTGATTCGGCATCGATCTGCAGCGATCGGTTCAGAGAAGAGCCACCGCAGAAGTCTTCATAATCAGACTGGGGTTTTGGAGTATATTCTAGCATCATCCTAAATATTAAGGAACCTTAAGGAATGTATAGTATTATAGTACTACTGATGGCTAATGCTCCCCACAAAACAGCTGAAGAGGCAGCTCAACGGCTGCTTCTCGGTCCGCACATTGAGTCATTTGTGAGGAGGCTGCTCGTGAAACTTTGCGAGAGTTTTGCGAAACGCGCCTTTCCAAAACCTGCATGCTACGCAAACTTCCGGTGGCTGTGTTGAACCTCATTCACTTCTGGTCGCTTTTCCATGTTGCTGGTTTCGGAGCTCACGTCCCTACGTAGAGGACCATGGGACTTAGTAAGTACTGTAGGGTAATAAGTAAGGTAACGGTTCAAGGGTATATTATACTAAAGTTATAATAAAGAACCAACCAAAATAGAATTGATTAGATGTCGTCATTCCAACGTCTACGTATTCCACCGCCAAAGAGCTCTCGGCAGCATGGCAACGTCTCAGTGACCCATTGGCTTCATCCTAAATCCTACAACCTGAACTCAAACAAACGGTTCACATCATGCTACTTTTGGAATTGGGCAGCGGTGCCTCCTGATGCACCATCCTCACCGGCGTTCTGGATAATGAACTGCCTGCTCAGTTGGGTTCTGTGTCAGGGCCCCTAAACCCTGCTTGGAGGATCAGGGGACTTAGTAAGTAGAGATACAAGCAAGGTAACTAAAGTTATATCTACTGACAACCCTAATTAAGATACTTATGACCCTACTTACTAAGTCCCATGATCCTCTAAGTGAGCCCGGAAACCCACAGATCTTACATGGTTGGGCATGTCCTCACACTGTGAAGGCGGTACACCTGCGGCTCAAGGTCTCGTTCAGGAGGCCCGGGCTTCATACAAGGGGCTTAAGAATTAGAAAGGGGATTCTGTATGGTTCCTACAAGGAGTTTTGGGGGTTGTGGGGGATCTTGTATTCTTGGCTCAGCAAGGGGCACTCCCTCCCGGCGCCGAAAGGGGTCAACTACCTTTTTGTCCTATTTGGTGCGATCATGGGCTGTCTGCGTGCTTGCGTTCTGCTTCTTGCGCGTTGCCGCGTTGCCGGTGTCCTTATTGTCGGCTGCAAGAGGCAGCTCTAAGCCCTAAAACCTAAACCGTTAACTAAAGTCGTCCCAAAACCCTTAAGTCGTCCCCAAGGCGAGGAAGGCAAGCAGAGAAAAACCGAAAGCCGTCCAGCAGCCAAATTGCAGGACCCAAAAGCCAGGATCCTCGAGAGCGAAACAACGACAGTTAACACAACAAAACAAGACAGAGGGAAAACGGCTACGCTTGCGGCACTTTCGTGTACTGCTACGTTGCCGCTCGCATCTGACTGTCTGCTCACTGGCACTGCTCAGTTCCGAAACGGTCCTAAACAGACTCGTGGCCAAGCCTGATTTGCTCGGCGTTGCCTTTGTGGATCTGCTCGCGTGAGCAGAAGGACTCTGCAGCAACCAGCGGGTTCTGACAGAAGCTATCGAAAAAAGGAGGTTTGAGGGTTTATGCTTCCATAAACCTAATGAGGAACCCTATGGAGTAATATCATTAATTACAGTAGGAGGTTTAAGGGTTTATGCTTGCATAAACCTACTGAGGAACCCTAAGGAGTAATCTCACTAGTTATTTGTACCGAGCCTCGAAATAGTTATCGAGGGTCCAGGGCACGGAATGAAAACTGCATGTTTTGGAATTAGTGTTCTCAAGTGTTCATGCGAGAGATGAAGTACAGAATGGGGCCGTTCTGCAACGTGCTCTTGCAACAATCCCAGGTGCTCCCCCAAGCCCAAGGTATTCAATCCATCCACGACCTTCAAATCTCGTCCTTACTTTCTCGGCTGCTTTCCCCATATTTTATCACGGTAGTGGCTCATCCAAGCCTGTCCTGGCCCCGATTGAAGGGCAACTGCTTTGTGCCGAAGGATGCTCCCAAATCCACATCGAAGATGAAGTCGTACCTGTGAGCGTTGGGCTCAAGCACTGGGTTCTGTCTCCAGTATTGACTGTATCAGCTGGATCATGTCCCCTCATAAAGGCATATAAAGGCTGCACCCCAACGCACAGCCCAGTCTGCAAGACGCCGAGAGAAAGCAATCGCTTGAGCAATGTCTGTCCCACAACCGCAAGAACCAGAAATGTGAAAAAAGCACTTGCCTACAAATCGAAATTCCAAACAACGTGTGGTCACTCCCCTGCCGGGAAGACGGGGTCTCCCTCGTAGTGTTTCTGTCGCAAGCTGTGGCTGGTTGGCTTCTTGAAGCATTAGATCTTCATGCTTGGTTACTGGGCAGTCTAAACCCCAAACCACTAAGCCCCTATTGCCTCGTTGATTTTGGTTGGTAGGAGTCGTGTTTAACAAGACGAGTTCATCATGAAACAATGAGTCTCTGCCTCAACACATCCGCAGTTGGCTTCGACAGCCTGAAATGCGGAGCCTAATGAACGACACGTGGGCTAAGCAATATAGGGGCCTTAATTGGAATAGGGTTTCGGGGCCAGTATACTATAATTCCAATAAGGAACCCCAAAATAGTATAGGTAATCATGAAGGCGCCTATAGGAGATATCTCGCCGGGACGACAACTTGCATCAGAGCGCATCTGACCCCACATGCACGCGCTGCATTCCGCAATCACCTTGGATAGGCAGCCCCATACCCCCCAAACGCACAAAAAAGTGGCAACAGCCGCAAGTGGACAATCCTCCCCACTCATACCGGGACCCTACAAAACCTTCCTTTCCAGGGCTCCCATTTATGATTTCCTTATACATGGCCTTGAAAAGGTAGGTCATTTGTGCTCCAGGTACACCCCTCAGCCCGGACCCAGCCTTCGTCTGCTGGCTTCCCATCACTTCTCCGACTTTGTCCCAGATGCGCGCACCCGCGTTCCACATGTACGCGAAGACCTCGAGGGCTTCGGAATCCTGAAGCCCTGAAGGTGTATCATAGGGTATTATTTTGAAGGGAAGTCCAGTCGACTGAGATCATGCGATGCAAGCAGTATGGGCTCTGAATCCAGAGTTGACAGTCGCTTCGCTTTCAGCACCCTTATGCCCTACATCTCTCAGCACTTCAGCCCCGAGTTCACGAACCCCCAGGTCCCGAGTAGGACTCTCAGTTCCTAAACCCTAAACCCTAAACCCTAAGCCTTGTGTTGAGGCTTATCTCAAAGGTGCTTGAGCTCCCACCTTACCCCTAAGCCCGAAACGCCGAAGGCCTACTGCAGCGGGGAATTGCTGAGGCTGTGGCGGTGCCATTGTCATTGAACATCTTGATTTCACCGTTCCTGCATTGTTTCTATTCTGGGGTTGGGGTCACTATAAGGATTGCTGAAGGCGTGAATATACGGTCCGCTTTGCGGGTTACTGCAAGGTATCTCGAGTTGTCTTAAGGGTGCTCTACACCGCAGCCAAGTTTTCAACACGTTGGGTCGATGAGCATGCCGCCTCACCTTCGTCAAAACTTTTGAGCACTATGTCCTGCGAGCTTTGCCTTCCAGTTTTCCGACGAGTTTGAAGATGTATATCTTTCGTGGAGTTCTACAGAAAGGCACTGATTGGTCCCAATCACCCCGGGCGAAGCGTGCTGCAGATCATTCAGACCCTTGTACAGGGAGTCTCTAACCCTAAACCCTAATAGATCCTAATAAGCCCTAGAAAACCCCAACAAACCCTTCTAAACCCTCGTTGGGGGTTCCTTATTAGAACTATATGGTATAATATCCCCAACACCCTATTCCAACTATTAAAGACCCTACATCATAGAGCCCTTATACTAAGCTAACCTGTGAAGCAGATCCAGCGCCAAGGCGCTTCTTGCCGACCATCGTGGGCATTTTGGCGATGTCAATCACCGAATCCATTGGCACCTGAAGCAACAAAGACTCCCAGTGGGAGTTTCCAAAAATTAAGGTACCCTATTTTGGGGGTCCTTAAAATAAGGATCCTACTATTTAGGGTACTATATTAGGGTCCCCTATTTTCGGAAACTCCCCAGTCAAGTTTGGCTCATCCTACGCGCCACCAACTCTAAGACTCTAGCCCCTCAAACGTAAAAACATGAAAAGACACAGAGTCTGCAGTTGTTCTGCGGAGCATCGGGGGACTTAGCCGAGTTCTTTGTGCACATGTTTTTATAAGGGTATGCATAAGGGTTCTGAAGGGGCGTCTGTTGAGATTTAGGATCCTGAACCCTATCAAGTCGGATCTAAACGGAAACTCCACGTGGAGGCTATTCAGCCCATGCCCCCTATGCGGTCTTTACTCTATTGGAGGGCGTTGCAGTACGTAGCCGTATCGGCGCAAAGGGTACTGAGTAGGATCCTGTCTTACGAGGGACGAGGGTTGCGGTTTTCAAGGAGACGAGGAATGGCCGGGGGGAGGGGCTTCAATCGGCACAAGGGCCTCAGTACTGCCCCCAACTCTCGGACAAAAAAAAGGCAGCACAGATTCTAGCTTTTGCTGTCCAGCTTCCTCTCAGAACCGACGTACACGGGCAATCCGAGCTTCAAAACTCCACTTTCTCTCTTTATGCAGCACTTCATCACATCATGGCAATTGAACCCCAACCTCCTAAAGAACCCCAACCTCCTAAACCCCCAACTCCCTAACTCCCTAAATGACTACACCTTAAATCCATGAACCAAAATCCCACGCTCCGCAGCCCGAACTGCGTGGACCGGAGCTGTACTCCAAACCTGGCCAGTAGACCCAACACGCAAAAGACCCCAAGCCGTAACCACTTTCTGCAGCCCCTCTAGATCCCTTAAGTCAGGAGGACACCCAAAACCACCACCTCGGTAATATAGGGGCATCGATATTCAAATTAGGGTCTGATAGTGTGTGCATTCGACAGCGGTTCTTTAGGCTTGACGATGCTACAACCGTGTTGATAGGAATATCGCCAACCCTACACTACCCTGAGCTGAAGCCCTAAAAATTAGAATAGGGTCTTGGGGCCCATTATACTTTAAGTATAACAAGGAACCTCCCAAAATAGTATTGATAATTCTTTCTTATGGCAAACCCCTCATAGACCCCTTTACAGGAACCGAACTCTAACAGTATTGGTAATTCTTTACCCTAAACCCTAAAAACCCTAAACCAAAAACCCTAACCCCTGGGCGCCAAACAGAAGAGGAGCCCTTCTGCGCTGCAGCCACGTTTGCTTGCTGGGCGATCTCCTGCTCTCTGACTTCGTCTCTTTCCCAGACCCCCGGGAGGATCTAGAAAGTAGATCCCCTAATATGGGGCCCTATACTACTAAGGGTACTTTATAGACCTACGTTTTGGATCCTCCCGGGGGTCTGGGTTCTTGAAGGCTGAGGATTCTTCTGGGAGTTTCCGAACATGGGGGACTCCCCAAAAAGTACCCTAAACAGTAGGATCCTTATTTATAAGGACCCAGAACTAATTTTCGGAAGCTCCCATCTAAGGCTTTGGGTTTAGGATTCCGGGCTCTAGGGCTGAGTCTATAGGGCTTAGGCTGAAGATTGAGGTTTACCGGGGGGTTATGAACACAGCCTAAGAGTTACAAGGCTTAGGGTTTAATCGTCAGGCTCATGGCTTGCATTGTTGAGGGTGCATGGTAGGGTGTTAGGGGTACTTGGAACTTGGAATGTTTAGGATCTATGGGCTGGGTTTAGAGTTGGTTTTGCCGGGTCTAGGGTTAGTGCTTTGCTTTTGTAAGGTTGAGGGGTTTGTAGAGTCTACTTCAGCCACACCACCGCTGGCGCATAAGCATGTGAGCCAACCACAAATGACCGCTCAGCTGTTTTCTTGCGCATGATACTAAGCCCACAAGTCTTAGTCCTAAG
Source organism: Symbiodinium sp. CCMP2592 (assembly GCA_905221615.1). NCBI lineage: Eukaryota > Dinophyceae > Suessiales > Symbiodiniaceae > Symbiodinium > Symbiodinium sp. CCMP2592. Next base: position 294,177 of record CAJNDT010004491.1, read on the forward strand.
CCCATCCTAAGACATAAACCGTATCGTACCCGTACCAGCACCAATATAGGACTCCTGGAACCCTTAACCTTTCAAACCCTGAACCCTCAACCGCCCTTGAAGCAAGACCCTCATGGAGTAGAGTCAGAGAGCGGAAGAAAAGCAGGAACTCCGATTCCCCAACCTCCCAACTCCCAACCTCAAAACCCGACACGCTCCAAAACATGCCGAAGGCCAGGGTTAAGCTGTAGGCTTCCGCGATTACAAAACAATACTGGAAGCCTGACAAGTTCTTACATCGATGCAAGATCTACGATTGCATAGCAATCCTCTGAACCCCAAGCCCAACATCGTACCTAGAGACCCAAACCATGCGCCAAGCCAGGACCCCAACGTGCCTCCGACCCTCGACCCTGAACCAGGAAACCCCCAAACCCCCAAGCCCTTACTAGACAGGTCTCCTGCTGCGTGGTACGCTCTGCTTCGGGTGCCATGCGTGCAGGATCCCGGGTCCACACCTCACAGAGGACCAGAGGAAGCTGTGAGAACTTGCCAAAAACAAACGCACACAGAGACAAAACAACCGCTCTCACGGATTCTGTTGCTTCTTGCCGCGGCTGTTGGCATCAACTCAAGCCCTCGAGAACGAACATGCCCCCGCCCTAAATCCTACCTACCCTAAACTCTGACGGCTTCGGGTTTAGGGTGACCCTGGACCCTGGACGGCCATCGAAGCTGACGTCTCCTGGTTCTCTGCAGGAATAACTTGGCCTCCACCAGCAATTCAGTCGTGCCGTGGTGACAGTGCTAGAACGACTGTAGTAGCATTGTAGAAAGAGGAGCCTTGTTTCCTATCATCTTGCCGCTGATGCTGTTCCTAGACATGCAAATCCAATTTGGTCTGCCGGAAGCAAAAGGTTGGATTCAACAGTCGAGTCGGAGACAGAATTCCAGCATGCCCTCTCCTCTGCTACGACGACGACAGCTTGTTGCGATCGTTGTTCGTTGTATAGTGCTCTTTCGAAAGTTGCTGCCATCGGATTATTGTTTTTTTAGTGCTGCTCTTTCTTTCTTTCTTTCTTTCTTTCTTTCTTCGTTTTGTGCTGCACAAAGCTGCTGGGGCGACGACCCTCACGCACATGTCAGCACAGGCTGTCACGATGTCTGCATTCGGCAGGGATGTTGCCTTCCGATCGGGGCTCGCGCGGAAGGGGCAAGGATGTGAGGTTCGTTTCTTGAAACGACTGTATGATTACGTCATCCCGGTTTTGAGGATCAGGACGGAGACTTAGGTTTTGGCCCTCAACAGAACGAGCGAGGTTCTTTGGGCAGAATACGGTATTGTACCCGAAAACCAACCCATCCGCTGTGCTTTGGACACAAGACTCCAAGCCATGGCAGTGGTAACTCATGTCGGAATGGCGTTTCGCTAGCGAGGAAATACATCAGTGTCCTCGGTAAGAGTATGAACGACGTGGTTGCTACCAGTCATCAGAGTACCGGACTGAATGCTACTGACGCGAAGGTTGGTACACGTAGCACTCACAGAACTCACGACATGGTTAGTGATTGCTGTCGGGGATAACAGCAGCGAAAGAGACCTGTAATCCTAACCTTGAACCTGAACCCTAAACCCTAGGTAGTGTTCTGGTTGTTTGGCCATGAAGCTTGTAACCCTCATTAAGCCCTTACAAGATCCCTTATACCCGGCCTGCCACACGGTCCCAGCGTGCACGATTGACTGCTTGCATTGGGCATCGCACCAGACCTTCAAGGTGCAGTCCTTGGACAGGCGCAGACATCCCAGAGACTCCAATATCCCTTAATTAAGGCTTGCGCGCCTAAAAAAAAACTACCGCTCGAAATGTTGACGACGAGGAAGACAACGATGATGATGAAAATTACGATGGTCACGATGATATCGATGGCGATGGCGATGATGATAACGATGATGACGATGATGATAACAATCGTGGTAGCAATGATGATGACCTAGCGATCTGGCAAAGGTGACTGTGCAAAGACCTTTTGCCCCATACCTTTTCCACCCACAAACCTCAACAAACTTGCCGCGACCTTCAAAGTCATCGGCCCCACCAGTGTTTTCGCCTTCTGCCGTAAGACTAGCTTTGCAGCCCAGGTCCGGAAAATAAATTCAGGCCGGCTTTTCCCAGCACACAAAAAGCCCACTGCTCAACACATTGATGACGATGATGATAACGATGATGATGATGAGAATGATGAAGATGATGGTGATATCGATGGTGGCTGTGAGGATGACAGCGATGTTGACATCGATGATGATAGCACTGATGGTCGCCTAGGGCGCACAGAAAACTGGACACGAAATCGTGTCCCGTTTTTGCTTCTGCCACAATACCGCTGGGGAAGGTCAAAACGTGCGATTTTGCTGCGCCTGCCACACTTTTGTACACTTCCCTCGGCCGCTCCTCTTTAGGTTTTGTCTTCAGGGTAGTTTTTTTTAGGCGCGCGCGCCTTAATTAAGGAATATACCGTAAATTATGATAGGATCCCTAATATGATTTAAGGAATATTCCTTAATTAAGGGACATTGGAGTCTCTGGGATGGTTTGGGGCAGCTTGTACCACTGCGTCGAAGTCTCAGAGGAGAGTGTTCATTGAAGGTCGCAAAGCGTCTCTGCTATTGTTCGTGTCAACCCCACACAGCTGTGTCATGATAACCATGACGTCTCTTTTTGGCTACTGCGCTGCAACCTTGCTTCGCTGTAAAGAGCCTGGGCTTAGGGTTTAGGGTTTGGGGTATCGCCATTGCCCCCTCTTGCCTCTGCACGAAAGTTTCTTGAGCTCAATTTTCATTATTGTGCCGATTGCTGTTGCCATCACGGCTATGGTTTGACAGCATTTGTAGACTCCTTCTGACTGCTGTCCTGGTAGCACCAACAAACCTTAAAGTGTTCTGCTCACTGTTGTTGAGATCCGAGTGCGGGGCATCAGATGAGGACAGAATCTCGCCGGAATCGCCCGCAAAAGCGACCTCGGGTGCAGGAGCCGACTTTCGTGCTCCATGAAGGTTCTGGAGTTTGGTGTTCTGTTGCGGGGCTATATGTCGCATATTGTATGCAATCTGTTACATATTACATGTAGGCTCTGTTAGGCTCTGTTGAAATCAAGACCCTGAAACGGGTCACCTTGGGCGCCCGCAGGCAGCTCAAGCGGAGTTCCCTCACTTGCGCCAACGAGGGCCGGGAGTGACGGGAACAAAAGATACAGAAGAACTGAGCACCGGGCACTGTTTTTAAGCACTGGTCACGAGTGCGGCCACTGCGCGCCCCACCCACTTGATACAAGCAGGTGCATGATCCGGACTTGCTTCCAGTATGGTGGGCCACGGCAGCGGAGGGGGACCCACCTTCGCAACTAGCAAAGTGCAGGCCAGAAAGTGCTCCATGGAGCAAGGACCGCCACACAACGGGCAGGCTGTCATACTCATCAGGTCAGCTCTGCCCACGGCAGCAAAGGGGGGCAAATTGCTGGCTCGAGCAAGGATCCAGGTCCTTGCATGCCTCCACATGATCTTCCCCCAGCATTGATCCAGCAGAAAACTCAACGCGTGCGTACAGTCCCAGTGAGGCAGCGACCAAGGCCAGGCAGCATGTTCAGAAATCTGAATCTGAAACCAACCGTGCTCAAATCTACGCGCCGCAGGCAGCAAGACCTCGCGCTTCCACTTCAAAACGGCTTGTTTGGCAGCTTGAGGCTCGAGCGTAGAATTCGGTTGTGCCCAGAAACAATCAGCACCTGAGGCCTGGTCCAGGCCAATAGATGCCAGAACGAGCAGGGAATCGGTAAGCCAGTGCCGACCAGTAACACTCAGTGCTCCCTGAATGGCCGCTGCAACCGGGCTACCCAAAGGTAAAGCAAGAAGCCGAGCCCTTGCAGTCCCTATGCGAATCGCCAGCTTGGTACTAAGCCTAAACCGGACCCCCAAAGTAAGCAAAAGTCTGTGCTGGGCCCCAGCACCCAAGGAGCAACGCTCAGCTCCAAGGACCGCCTTCAAGGAGTTGTAGTGGGCCACGTTTACTCTCCGAGCGACAACTGGCCACCCACAGGAAGCGCTGGCAAGAGCCTCTGTTCCGTACATAGCTTTAGCCTCGGCCCTATTACGCAGTTCGAGGATCTGCAAGGGGATGCTGAGCGTAAGATCACGCATGGCCTTAACGAGACTCTGGGTTTCTGCACCTAGAACGGCGATGGTCCTTTCAAGCAATGGCAAAAAGGACAAATCAGCATCAACCACAACCCCTAAAACCCCTAGGCGATCAGCAGGACGCGGCAGAGTTCCCCCGACGGGAGCAAGCAGGGAGGTGTCAGGCACCTCCGCTCCGATCGCCATGAACGATGCTGACTTACGACCAGAAGCGAATTTGTGGCGCCATAAGTGAGCGAAGGCCTCAAGACCTAGGCAAGCCCTTTTCAACCCCCAACAAGTAGACTGAAGGCAAAAGACATCATCGACAAACTGCACAAGCGCGAGTGTCCATGGCGAAGTAACATCAATTGTCAATAAAGCCTCAGCACGGTTGGCCCTGGGCGAAACAACTGAAGCGAAATCATTTTCTAGAAAGGCACCCGAGGTAGAAATCGCCATGCGACCGATCCTGTCAACATTCGGGGGCCGTGAGGCAGCGTGCATGCTCTCAACTTCAGTGGCGGCAAGGAACGGTCTTACCATCAGAGGGCTTGCACCTATTGCAGCTCCAGCACATCTAGTCAAGACTTCCTCAGCGAGACCTCGCGTCAGGGTGTTGAAAAGGTGTACTGCGCGTCTCCCTCCCTGTCCCAGCCCAGCTTCAAGCAGCACCAGAGTGCTACCCAGAAGAGGACCTAAACGGACCCTGCACTGGTCATGTGAAAAAGAAGAATCAAGACAGAGCCAAAAGCAACCCT
>CAJNDT010004491.1:304084-321584 GCA_905221615.1 Symbiodinium sp. CCMP2592
TCTGCTTGCATAGTTAGCGCCTCAGCTGGCGCAGCAGGCGTTGGATGGGCCGAAGCACATCGCTGCTCTGCTTGCTTCGCCAGCTCTGTCAGGCGAGCTGAGGCTTCCACCTTGGACAAATCTTCACCCTCAGATGCTAACGCGAGAAGCTTCCTGATCATCGGGGGAGTGAGCTCCTTGGCAGATTTGGCAGACTCCGCCGGGGAAGGTGGAGTGCGAGGGGTTTCAGGAGAACGACCTGCTTCCTGCTGACTATCATCGAATGACTCCTCCTCAGCCTTAGTCGCCTTGGTCTTCTTGCTGCCATGGACAGGCTCGAATGCAGGCCGCTTGAGCCTTGCATCGTTTCCACTCGGGAGGGATGACTGCGGCAAGCCCTGATTCCCCATCATCAGCATCATTTGATGCTGCATGTGACACATCTGCTCCCAGGACACGTTGCCCCAAGGAAACATCACGCGGTCCTAGCAAGTCCTACGGATTATGGGTTTAGGGTTGGGGGTGTTCTCTACCATCATTTGTAGGCCGCTACTATGACAGAAACCCTGGCGACTCCGTGCCGGCAACGGGGCTTACAACAGAAACTGTAACGGAACGTAGTGGAGCTGTAACGGATTTGTCGCTCAGCTGTAACGGACCTGTAAAGGAGCTGTAACGGAGCTGTGACGGAAGCTGTAACGGAGCTGCAGAAGCTGCAACGGAGCTGTAACGGAGCTGTAACGGAAGCTGTAACGGAGCTGTAACGGAAGCTGTAACGGAGCTGTAACGGGGCTGTAGCAGAAGCTGTAGCGGGGCTGTAACGGACCTGCTACGGAGCGGTAACGGACCTGCAACGGAGCTGTAACGGAAGCTGTAACGGAGCTGTAACGGGGCTGTAGCAGAAGCTGTAGCGGGGCTGTAACGGACCTGCTACGGAGCTGTAACAGACCTGCAACGGAGCTGTAACGGAAGCTTTAACGGAGCTGTAGCGGAGCTTTAGCAGGAGCTGTAACGGAGCTGTAACGGACCTGCAACGGAGCTGTAACGGAAGCTGTAACGGAGCTGTAACGGAGCTGTAGCAGAAGCTGTAACGGAGCTGTAACGGAGCTGTAGCAGAAGCTGTAGCGAGGCTGTAACGGACCTGCTACGAAGCTGTAACGGACCTGCAACGGAGCTGTAACGGAAGCTGTAACGGAGCTGTAACGGAGCTGTAGCACAAGCTGTAACGGAGCTGTAACGGACCTGCAACGGAGCTGTAACGGACCTGCAACGGAGCTGTAACGGAAGCTGTAACGGAGCTGTAGCAGAATGCTGTACGGAGCTGTAACGGACCTGCAACGGAGCTGTAACGGACCTGCAGCGGAGCTGCAACGGAAGCTATGACGGAGCTGTAGCAGAAGCTGCAGCGGGGCTGTAACGGACCTGCAACGGAGCTGTAACGGAAGCTGTAACGGAGCTGCAGCGGAGCTGTAGCAGAAGCTGTAGCGGAGCTGTAACGGACCTGCAACGGAGATGTAACGGACCTGCAACAGAGCTGTAACGGAAGCTGTAACGGAGCGGTAACTGAGGGCCCAGGGTGGGTAGCGCAAATCCCATAGTAAATGGTGGTAGAGAACACCCCCAAGTTTAGGGTAGGTCTCTGCCCCTGTGAGGCTGCCATACTTATGGGATCCATTGACCTAGGCTCTGCACCTGTCGGGGGTTTAACAGAATTTTCCGCAAGGCCTGAAGCACTTTTTGACACCCCCGAAACTCGAAGAACCAGGAGAGGCATCTGAGCCGTAAGGTGGGCAGAGCGTCTAGCTAGGCATAAGCTCCTTGCCAATATCGTTCAGGAAAGAAGCTGGTGCACTTCTTGCGTGCAGCTCCCGCAGCCCAGGCTTAGCTACGTAGAAATAATGCGCGAACAGACCCTGCTGTCCGGACTCCATAGCACCGAACTTTGCCAGTCGGTTTTCGCGCGGCACTGCTGCGAACCCGAACTCAGAGACCTGCCTTGGCATCACGAACGCAGCGTCACTTGGAATCCTGCTCGTCGTCTTCCGAGGGCGTCGACAACTCTTTTTGCTGGCTCTCCGACCGGATCTTCTCGACCACTTTCTCGACTTACACATGATTAAATCATGAAAGACTGAAAGAACCTCTGGTTCGGGTGGCTCCTTGTTCTGGTCTTACTGTTCTGGGATCTAGGAACTTGTGCCTCTCCATTAGGCTCCTGCGTGATGTTTTGTGGGTAAAGGGAACTCCAGAAAGTTGGAATATGGATTAATGGTAGGATCCCCTATAATTTACCTTGAAGGGGTTACCACAATGATATTCCAACTTTCTGGCTTCTACTGTAGGGCCTTTTGGTCCAGGATTTCATTCTTTCAGGCTTCGGCGCTCGGTGTCTTGAGGTTCCCAGCCTTGAAATCCTAAATCTTCAGTTCGAGCGTCGCCTCTTCGGAATTTGGCTGCTATAAGGGCCTTAAGCTCGAATAAGGCTGTCGCGGGCCTGTTGTGGTATGATATATATATATATATGTATATATATAAAAACTTATTATATTTCAGATGAGCAATAAGGAAAATGCGAGTAATTGTTCATACCTCTGCAACATTTCAACACACCAGGGCCTGCAAGCAAGAGACGCCTCTGAGTTGGGGACCCCGTACACAAAAGACTGGTGCCCACTGAGAGCAGTGATTTGTGCGCCTGCGAGGATGGCTATCATAGTCACCATGATGGCAGTACAAAAATGGGCGTTTCCGAAAATAGGGGACCCGAATATAGTACCCTAAATGGTAGGATCCTTATTATAAGGACCCCAGAATAAGGCCCATTTTCGGAAATTCCCAAATAGAGCAAGAACAACCATCGTGAGGATGTCGCAACAGCCACATTCAGGACTGTTAATTACGAACAAAAGCAAGATCAAACACGGCTGCCCCTGTTGAGGCTGCCGGTGTGCAGTCTTCGTGGCTTTGGCATATATGGCAAACTATGGAAGTGTTGCATGCAAGATTTTGATGTGCAGACATTCGTGTTGGGGCGCTAGACTTTTTTTTGCAAGAACACAGTGCAGGTACGATGTTTTGGGGCATTAGTCCTAAGAAAGCCTCTCCCCTACTACAAACTACAAACATGCCAGTGCGGCCATCGAAGGACCACATCTTTACGACGCTATCGTTAGAAGCCGTGGCAATGAACGAGGTGCTGGAGGCGATGGCACCTGGTCCGCAAAGCAAAAATACGCAGCTTTCACGGTTAAGGTCAAAAGGTGCCGCTCGACTTCTCAGTACTCCCTAAACCCTAAACCCTAAACCGGTCTGACTCTCTGAACGACCACGTCATGACCTCAGCAAACTCACACCATCCTGTGGGCTGCGAGGTGTTGAATTCTGAAAAGATCCTTCGCAATCATTTACGGCAAACAGCCTCAAGACTAAATTCCTTCAACCCCGTAACCCAGCCCAATGAGGCAGCAGCGGATGATGTCGCCGTGAGCCTGGACAACTGTGAGTGCTGGTTACGTTTTGGTCCGACAGGGCTGCGGGAATGAAGGTCGAATAATCGGTGATCGGAAATTTCCGTCTCAAGTAGACAGTTTATTTCGGGGGCTGGATCCCGAAACCCTTCACCACCAAAAGACCCTGGGCTCTTACGGCTTCCGGCCTCATCGATTTTGTGCACGCATTCGGTCCCACGGAACACGCGCAACGTCTTGTCCTGCCGAAGACGACAGTCAGATTCAGGGTGTCACCCCTAAACCCTAAACCCCTAAATCCCAAACCTTCAAACCCTAAACCCCTAAACTCTAAACCTTCAAACCCTAAGCCCCCAACCCCTAACCACTAAACCTTCACATCCTCAATCCTACGGTTTTGAGTCTCGGGCTTCGGGATTCCAAGGATTGGCCTGGCAATCTTTAAAGGGTTCTTTAAGGGTTACTGCTAAGAGCAACTGCAAAGGATAAGCTAGGGGCCTTAAAGATTAGAATAAGGTTTTGGGGCCCATCATACTACAATTATAAGGAACCCCCATATTACGCGGGTTTAAGGCTCCTTAAAGGGGTCCCGTGGCGCCAGCCTCAAAGCAAATCATCGGTACATCCCCGATCACTCTGATGGAGGGTTCCGTGAACTTCTGACAAAGCCCAATCCCAGCTGGACTTTGCTGAGCACTTTTTGATTCAGTGTCCGGACAGCCGAATACGTCGCAACTCTACCTCAAGTGCCGGCAGCCCCTACACCCTAAACCCCTGACCCTGAACCTCTAAACCCTAAACCTAAACGCCGAGTCCCTGAACCCTAAGTCCTGCGAGCCCGTGACAATCTCTCCCGTGGGCAGAGAGGCCACAGTCACTGCGTGAGCTCCTTGCCGGGGGGATGAGAGAGGGGCCTGGGGTTTAGGGGTTTCAAAGCCATTTAGGGTTTAGGCTTCAACTTCGTGAACAACAATATTTCCCAAATCCCGAACCCTAAGAAGGACCCCTTTTGTAGGGTGCAACTTTAAGCTTAGAGTGTTGAGCCTCAGCACACCTACAGCTCACCCAGGGTTTAGGGAAAGTTTAGGGTCTAGGGCCAGTCAGATGCTGTCTGGTTTAGGGTTCAGAGTTTGGGGTCAGTTAGCCTGCGCCCCCCTCGGACAGACGTCCCACCGCCCGGCCAGAAACCTGAACGTCCCGATTCCCTTGGGCCCACAACCCGAAGAAATCTGACTCTTTCAGAACTTGCCTGCATCCAGAGTGTGCAGGCAGGTGCCGTTGCTTGCATCCCACACCTGCCACCGGGGCAACTTAACTTGTTACTCTGACTGTGCGACTCTGCGCCAGTCGTGCCGCTCGCCAAGTGCAGGCACGACTTATCAAAACAAAGGTGGAAATGAGTAAAATCAACAAAATATTCTTTTGGGGCCTTAACAACTAGGTTTTTGCATCCTATAGATACTCTGGTTATGGAAGGCTTTCAGGGAGAAGTACGACTCATTGTCGAGATTCCTAGCATCTGTTTATGTCGGATCCACTGCCAAAGTCTGTCATTCGCCAAGAATCAGCCGAATGTCCCTGCATTGATCTCAGGCAGGGTTCAGGGGTTTCGGTTCAGGGTTGAGGGCTTTGGGATTTGGGCAGGGTTGAGCCGCAAGCCTGGGGCCCAGCCTATCAACCCATTGATGTCGAAGAGGGCTCCGCGCAAAGCAATGTCGGTAGGATGCAGGGGGATGCTTCGATGCCGTTGCAACAACCACGAAGGCTCTAAAGTCGCAGCACTGGGGCACGTACTCCCACTTCTCAAAACCTCGCCATTTTGACTTTTCGTGCTATGTCCGAAAGCCTCATACAGTGTTGCTTGTAGAAGCGGGGACCTAGAATTCTGCCTGCAGACGGCTCAGAACCCAGAAAAGCCACTGTCAGTGATCCAGATCGTTTTTTCGCGCCTTGGCTTTGCCGTCCCAAGCTCCACTGACAACCTTGCGGTTCCAAGATTTCTGAGGGTCAGGAGGACGACAGTACGGTGCCATGTATATTGGTCGAAGTCATGGGGAAGCTTCTCACTGGCAAGGGCCGCTGACGCGCGGCAGTATTGAACACTGCCACTGTGCAACTATGCGCTTGTGGTTCTTCTTACACCGAAGACCAGCAGCCCAGATTGCATGCCTAGCAAAAGTAAACAATAAACTACGAACACAGAGAGCGGCGGCGGCAATGGCACGTGCGAATGCATGTAAGTATGTATGTATGCGTGTGGCGGCAGGTAGGTAGGCAGGCAGGCATGTAGAACTCTTGTAGGTCGGTCGGTAGCTCGTAGGTAGGCGCGTAGGTTGTGTGTAGCAGGCATCCATGTAGGCATGTTTGCATATGTGTAGGCATATGCATCCGGGTACGTATACGTGCATGTACATGTACATGTATCTGGTATATCTTTTTGTTCATGCATTGTGTAAGCAAGTATATGTAAACATGCATATGCATAAACCTGTATGTGCAGAGGTACATTTGTATGTACGCACGGTCGTGGCTATGTCTGTTTGTCTGTCTGCCTGTCCGTGGGTAGATGGCTAGGTAGGGTATGCATGTATATGCTGTGCATGCAGACAACACATGCATGCATCTGCGTGTACGCCGGTACTTATGTATATGTACATGTAACCACACCTCTATATATATATATATATATATATATTCATGTGTGTATGTGGGTATGTGAATATGTGTATGTCCCTGCGCATGTACATACTAGTGCATGAATGAATGCAGGTGTATAGCCGTACATGTGCATAAGCGTCCTCCTCCTCCTCGTCCTACAATACGACGGCAATATCACGGTAGGCCCATGCATCTAACGCTGCTGCTACTGCTGCTGCTCGTGCTCCTCCTACTCCTACTCCTACTCCTACTCCTCCTACTCCTACTACTCCTACTACTCCTACTACTCCTACTACTCCTACTACTCCTACTACTCCTACTACTCCTACTACTACTCCTACTACTACTCCTACTACTACTCCTACTACTACTCCTACTACTACTACTACTACTACTACTACTACTACTACTACTACTACTACTACTACTACTACTACTACTACTCCTACTCCTACTACTACTCCTACTACTCCTACTACAACAACAACGACGACTACTACTGCAACAACTACAACAACAACACCAACAACAACAACAACAACCACTACAACAACAACTACTACTACTCCTCCTCCTGCTGCTACTGCTGCAACTACAACAACAACTACTACTACTACTACTACTACTACTACTACTGCTACTACTACTACTACTACTACTACTACTACTACTACGACTACTACTACTACTACTGCTGCTACTACTACTACTACCACCACCACGACGGCGAAGAAAGCCCAAGACCTACGTCACCATTTATCACCTCTGCCACCACCAGCGACTAACACAACTTGCTGAAGTCGCACACGGAAACAGTAGTCAAAAGGAAAACGCTGCTGCATCAACACCAACAAAGCTGCAACATGACAAAGGCCCATACCATCCCGAGCACACTAGCCTTGGCCGCGATCTCCACGATAGAGCATACGGGCCTCAGCGGCGGAACCTATCAAGTCCTCACTAGCTGCTTTCTTGGACCCCGGCGAAGCGCCCCCTGACGCCGCAAACCCTAAAACACAGAGGAAAATCCCCAAAGCCAAACAGATATGTACCTCTGCGGTGGCACCCCTGCGCTACATCCCGGATCCAAGCCTCAACCCTGAACCGTCAACAAACCCAAAACCCTAAATCCAAAATCTGCAGGCCCCAGATACAGGGCTTTGGGGTACATTGCAGTGCCATCACTTTGTAGCTTCCCTAAACCCTAAACCCAAAATAGCTTCCTGAAGCTCCAGAGCTCAAGTAGAGGAAGGGTTTAGGGTGTAGGGTCCTGAAAGCCCTGCGTTTGCTGCTCGTGCTTCTTGTCGCCTCATTTAGGATTCGGTTTACACCGCCAGGACCCTCAAAACCTGACGTTCGACAGCCGCCTTTGCTTGGAGCGGGGCCCTTCGTGACCCTCGAAGCGCACGCCTTCATGAGAGATAAACTTAGGGTTCTCTAGGGTTTCAGACTGTAGGTAAATATCATAGTAGGCGTAGTATGCTGTTGCCCAATCTGCCGTACATACTCGCATGAGCTTTTTCCGGATTCTTCTACGACCGTCAGGCATACACCTCCTCGAAGCCTCAAGCCTTGAAGCCAAGATGATAACATCTCCAGCTACGGCTTGCGGTCTGCTGATTAGGGTCTGCGTTTAATGGGGCATTATGCTGACCCCCCAAACCAGAACGAGTTTCGAATTCCCATGACCCTGGGTTCCTTAGGGCCCCAAAAAAGCACATAAGCAACAATTAGGGTAGGGATATCCCATATAAATCCCCTTATCATGAAGCCCAAAAAGGTAGGGATATCCCTATAAACCTCAACTCCGGATCTTTGGCCGAATGGGCATGACCGAGCCCTGAGCTCTAGGACGATCACATGCCCAAACCTCACCCGAAACCCGAAACAGCAAGCCCACACCCATTCCCCTTACTGTAAACCCTGAACCCGCCGACCGAGAACCTATGATTTGTCCTGGGCTGTTCTTCTCAAAATGTTCTGAAGATCAGTAGAGTCCAGGACTTTCTGCCATCCAGGCAGGCGGCGGCGAGGAAACAGCTGACGTCTCCCGGTTCAGGGACAAAAAGCGCCCTCTCAAACACTCCTATGCTGGGGGCTACGCTGATTCAGAGTGCAGGGATCTGGGCAGATGTCGAGTTGCTTGAACAAGGCTCGATGGAGTATAAATCTGGGCCCCCCGACACGGATTTCCCTCAGCATCGCACTTCAAAGCAGTCCGGTCCTTCGAGCACTTGCCATGAGCTCAGGGGTGTAAGGCTTAGGGTCTTCAGCACGAAGCCAGATGCAGCAAAGCTGAGCTCTTTTGCCGTGGAGTCTGCGCCGCTCTGTGTCGCGTTCTATGTCGGAAGCCCCGAAGGTTTCTCTGGAAACCCTGAGTGCTGAAGTCACTGCCCGAAAGATTCGAAGTACTGAGCCCGCAATGCCGACGTCAGTGTGCGCATGCGGAGGTAAGGTCCGGGCACATCCTTCTCCTGTTCTTCCGGATCCTCTTCTCCAAATTCGACGTAACTTGGACTGCGTCCCAGGTATCTTGGACAGGTGGCGACATAATCGCGGGCGGCTTCCTCCAGATTCTCGTACCTCCGGGCGCAATCAATAACGTCCTGGTTCGAAAGGTTCACGAACCAGTCCCACAGCCTTGGGACCGAGAAGAGGTTGCCATCTAGCACGTGAGCCCCCACCAGTACGTGGAACATCCTGCACACGGTTTCATCTCGTTCGATTCTCTTTTTGGTGCCCAAGTCCATGAGGCCGGTTAGATGAGCAAACCAGCCATGCGGCTGGGATCTTGTTTGTCCAAATACTCTTCCACTTTGCCGTCTAGGCTCTCCAGCGTCTGTTTGGGGTCCCGGACGGACTCAGCCACTGCGACCGCCAGTCGCAGAGTCCTCTTGCCCAGGCTGACATGCATTCCAGGTCCCAGTCGAACGTGGCACGGTCGGTTGCAGACCGGGCTCGTCGAAGATCTTGTGCAACTTCAGGGGGTTTGGAGCCGGTTCTATCGGAGCTTTCCTGCTCGCAAGTTCCCCAAAACCAAGGCGATCCATTCGTCGGAAGAGCTGCGGAAGCCATTCTGGCTGATCCTTCGGCTGCTCCTTCATCTCCTCGTAGTCTATATTAGTCTATCACCTTGTTGTCCACCCTCACACACAAGAACTCATCCATATCGTAGTCCTCGCCTTTCCTGTTCAGGGCTGCATGATGGAAGCAAAGCACGTCGTCTGGCTTTTCCGCCCTCCAGCCGATTCCTTTCCCGTCAACGCAAAGCTCCAAACGCAGGATGGTGTTGCCGATGCACAGTTGATAGTTGAGCTCCGGACAGCGCAACCATCACCTGACAAAGACAGCGGCTTGGAGTGTGCACTTGCAGCTAGTGCTGCTGATGTTATGAGTATGGATGCAGTGATTTTCGCAGGCAAAGGTACGCAGCAACTCAAATCCAATCTCCCAACGTGGTGCGGGAAGTGGAGACATGCTGGCAACTAACATAAAGCCCGGCCGGCTCCCTCTTGGAGGATGGTCGGCACGTCTGCGCACTGCTCCCACGTCGTGGCTTAGCACAATTCTGCGGGCGTCGCAGGGGCGAGAGCGAAAAGGCAGGGCATCCACGGTGCAAATCGCAAAACTCTGAACCCTCCACTATCGGTGCTACTAGTATTGCAATGATCATCATTATATTTGATGTTATTATTATTCATCGCAAAAACCAACACCCATCATCAGACCTTGACTCGTAAACCCACGCCTTTTCTCGGTGGAAAATGATTAAGACAAAGCCAAGTCCGACGGTTGATGATATAAATCCTGCATGACCTTAAGGATCCTAAACTACGGGAATTATGGTATATTCCTTATTATGGGTAATGCAGGATTTATATCATCAACCGGAGGAGGGCAACTCTTCACAGAGGCACATCGCGTGGGAGGCTTCTGCTGGCTTAGGGTCTGTGGTTCAGGGTTTAGGGCTTCGGTTTCCGGGGGTATGGTTTACGGTTTAAGGCCTAGTGGTTAGCCACAAAATTGCTAGAGCCTGCCTTCACAGCGAGCCTCCTCTGACGATTGCTCCACGGTTAGAAGGCGTAGGGAGCAGACCGACGACTTTCCACCGGGCATCCTTCCCTTCCGATTCCACTGCTCTGCTTTTCGCCTCTAAGTCGCTTAGGCCTTTGCATGGGGGTCATGAGTCATGATTGCGGTCGTCAGCTAACAGTCATGCGAGAACCGTAGTAGACTACCTTGTGCCAGTAGTTCTCCTGCACCATCTGATTAAACTTACCCCAGAATCGGAACACACAAAACCTCCAACCAGGAATCCTGAAACCGCAAACTTTACATATTAGCTCCGGCAATATTTAGAGCAGCTGGGCACGTGGTGCATTTTCAGTGCAGAATCCACATTCGGACGACACGCACAAACCATAGCCATGACAAGTTCTAGACTATAACCCTACCACCTGCAACCCCACAAACCCTGAACTCGCCAATGCAAGGCCTTTGCGTTAACATACCTTTATAGCACCCTTTTTAAAATCCTTTCTATGGTCTATGAAAGTCCATGGCAAGGTTTTCGTCCCTGTCAGCGGCGCATGGGGGGGCGGATCTTTCGGCTGGTCCCGCTGTGCTTGTTGAGCTGGAGCTTCTTCTGAAGGTCGAAGACGTACCTCGGCTCCCAGAGCCTCCAAAACCCCTTAATTAAGGAATATACCTAAAATCCTCAAAATTTCCAAAATTTCCAAACTTTCCAAAATTTCGAAATTTTAATAGGATCCCTCATATATGATTTAAGTTATATTCCCTAATTAAGGGGTTTTTGGGAGGCTCTGGGGGCTGAGGATCTTAGGATTTAGGGCTTATAGGGCTCAGGGGATCTATGGGGATTTCAGGTTCGGGGATTATAGGGATTCTGCAAAATTGAGGGTTGGGGGATGGAGGCTTCTAGGGTTACAAGTATAGTAGATATAATGCTCAAAAAAAGGCTTGAAGGCACTCTGATCATCTGAAGCTCAAGAATCAGGGATGTAGTAAGTAAGGCAACAAGCAAGAAAGTTGTATGTGAGTTTGAACCAAGATTACTGTACTTAACCTCTAAACCCTAGCCCCTAAACCCCGAAACCCCAAAAAATTATCAACCTATGAACCCCAAACCCGTCGACCCTAAGCCCTTTCTAGCATCCCTTATAGCCTTGTTGGACAACCCTTCCGAAACCCTGAAACCCTAGGCCCTACACCCCGAAGCCCGGGTGGCGTGTACTCGCCGATCTCCTTCTCCAGCTGCCGCACGCCATCGGCCTCTGCGCGATTCAGCTCAGAACCTGGGAAAAGCCATTTTGGGCTCGGGAGGAGGTCCACGGCGTTAGGAATTCACATTTGGGTGGTTGTAAAAAGTAGGGTCTCCTTTAGGGTACCTTAAATTTTAGGTGCCGTATTAGAATAAGGACCCCAAAACGGACCATTTTCTTGACAACCACCCATTTGGAGGTCCAAGGCGTTAGGAATTCAAATTTGACGCGAAAAAATGAAGGTTTACGGGGTTAGGGTCCGGAGATTTGAGGTTTTGGGACTGGGGTCTAGGGAAATTTAGGGTTCAAGCGGTTTAGGGATTGAGACTTGGGGTTTAGGGCTCAAGGATTTGGGAGGAGAGTTGGAATGTGCGAAAAGAATACAAATCGAGCTTCATAATTAGACAAAGGCTTCATAGGCCACCATGAAAGTTTCTATAATGGTGTGAGGCTGTAAGGTTAGACCTCTGGGTTGGAGTTTATCACTTGCGGGGTTTTGGGCCAAACTTTGGGGCTTTCGGGAGGTTTCCTAAATCTCGGATTTAGGGGTGTGGCGAGTTTAAGGAATAGCTTTTTTTTAGGATGTCAACATTTCTTCGGATGTCGGCATTTTGCCCCGGGAGGCAATCCGACTTTGAACAACAGGCGCGACAAAGCAAGGCATTGGCAGTGCCTGGTCTTTGCCGTGACGGGACCCCGGTCTTTGGGTGCAAGCTGTTTCCTGCCGTTCCGATTCTTCGGACTATGATACAGGGTTGGAGGGATCGGGCCCACATCCTCTGAAAAACCTGCACCTCAATATGGTTTGGGCGGCACACAGAGGACTCTTCCTTAACCTGCTATGCCTTCAAAACCATTCTTACTTGAACGCCAAGGCACTCACATCTGGAGGAATGTCCCTCCATCCTCGGGGCTTTTCAAGCATGCGAGGGCTTCGGCTTGGCTTGGCTCAGGGTGGCTGAAGCGGACTCTGCGAGAGTGTGATGATTATATGTGGACCCTCATTTACAAACCCCTCCCTATAAGGGTCTCAGAATTAAGACCGCGACTATTGGCCATTAACCGAGGAATCTACAAAAACTTTCGGGTGAGAAGCGGCTGGAAGATTTTGGAAAGCCTAGGTTAAAGGGGCTGCTCCTGGAAAACTGAACCAAAACCGCCCTGAAGCCCTGAACCCTTAACCCTAAAAGCCCTAATCCCAAAACCCCACAGCAAGAAAGACTCAGGAGGCCAAACGACACTTGCGCCTGGTTGGGCGATGTGGGGTTGGCTGGGAGCCAGCTTGCATCAATCTCAGTTTGTGGTCTTCTGAGAGGTTTACAGCCAGAACATGCAAGATCCCCGGCCTGAAACCAAAAACCCTAGACACTACAAACACGCCGCTACTTTGGAGGTGGGGCTACAGCTCGGTGATTTTGGTCGTGCGGGCCTTTGTCCAACTGAACCTGCCAATTGCGGCCAGTCGTTCCACTGGTAGTCTTGCGCATCAACCTCGGCAAAAAGCAGAGTGCCTTCTGTGCCGGCTTCTGCTTAACGTGTGCTTGATGTGTCTCTGACCCGCCATTGCCATCCAATTCGAATGGTCATGCATCTAGAAATGAGGTCGAGGTAACCGATGACAATGATGGCGAAGTTGACGATGGTCACGGTGACAGTAATATCGCTGCTGCCGCTGCTGCTGATGATGACGGTGGTGGTGATCACGACTATGAGGGTGATGATCAAGGAGAAGACGACAATTGTGATGATGATGCTTGTTGTGATGCAGTGCAGATGAGGGAGGTGATGACGGAAGCAATTACTTTACTCTTGCTTCCTTGCGCCGTTTACTGCTGCGATGCTTGGTGGGGTTCCTCTCTCTGTTCTTCTTCTGCTTGTTGCTGGTCCTTTTCTGCGTCGCAGCTCGTCTCATTATCACCAGCACCTTCACCTCAAACTATGATTAGCATCGTCACTGACGGCAGAGTTGGCAATGATCAGTACCACCAGCATGGACCCTTGACTGTCTCACCGAAGATACATAGTATAGGGGCCTTAAAATCAGAACAGGGTTGTGGGGCCCAGTTTACTATGACTATCATAGGGAACCCCCAAAATAGTATTGGTAACTGTAGTGGTAAATATTTATATAGCCCCCTATAGTAGGCAAGGAGCTTTGGAACCTTGCTCGCTTCATACTGCCGTCGATAGATGACCGCATACTCCGGGTAAACCTGCCAGCAGCTCTCTTCTTAAACCCCAAACCCAAAACCCTTCTGATCTGGCGAGATGCTTACAGCCACGGGCTCTTAGCTCCTGAAGTCAAAGGCCCTAAGGTTTGCAGCTTAAATAATTCTTAACAGACAGGCTTTCGAAGTACACTGCAGTATAGATGTATTATAGGGGCTGTAGGGCGACACAATTATTCCGACCCCGATCTTACCGGCAGCTCTCCGTCCTGAAACCAGGGTTTGCCTGAATGATACAGGCCCCAGTGGCTAAACCTGGGCACTCCAACTGCTACCCAGAACTTCTGTCTGGTGAAGAAGTAGGGAATGAGGGAATGGATCCCTATAATAGTCCCCATATAATCTCAATAGTAGTCCCCATAGCCCATTCCCCCGTTCCCTACTGAGAACCAGACAGACTTCAGAAACAGGTCCGCAAACCCAGGTTGCCCTGAAGCGCCAAACCATCAAAAGCCCCAAACATCTACTGTAGGGGCTTTGAAAAGTTAGAATGGGTTTGTGGGTCTATCATACTATAGTTATAATAAGAAACCCCCCAAAATAGTATACTTAGTCATTAAGGCCCCCCATAGTACACCTCAACCCGAAATCCACATCCCAAAACCCGCAGCTGTGAACCACAAAAACCTGAACCAAACCTGAATCCCATGATCTCAAAATGCTGCCAAACCTGACGCTCGTCGAAGAAGATGAACTCCCGATAGGTGCCCACCTTTGAAAACTTTTGGGATTTCAGAGATTCAGCGATCAGATCCCGTGGGCTTTTGGAGATTTTATCTGAAAAGGTTTCAAGGTTATGTATCTTTGCACGCATTTCTGAGATCCAAGGCTCAGGGATTCACGAATTCAAGCTTCCGGCCGAAGCCGCGGCAGCAAGGAGGTTAAGCCGGTTAAGCTCCCAAACATAAAGCAAAAGACACATGCTCTGGGGTGGATTTGGCGCTTTGTTCGGTTCTTCGGTTCAAAGTTTCGGGGTCCATGCATTGGGCTGTGAGCTTGACAGCCTCTACTGTGAGGATGAACGGCAGTTGGAAGCTGAAGTATGGGCATGTTGTCTTCTTGTTGTTGTTGCTGCTGCGACTATCATACTACTAGTATCAGTAGTATTACTAGTGTTGTTGATTTTCGCATATGCCATACCTACTTTTCGTCCAGCTGCCTGAGGAGACTGAAGGTGTACCGTTTAGGACTCGAAGAGCGGATGATACTGCGCAAGAGAAGATCACATGTTACCTACTCTACTACCAGGATAAGGTAGCCCTACATCAGCATCTTTACATGCTGTGGGGGAGATCGTGAGTATGGCGGAGTCATAGTCTCCGTAAATCTCAGTCCAAACCTTCAAATAGCTTCTGGATCCAGCATTCCACTTTTTCTTGGGGTGGTTTCTTTCCCTCCCTCGGTGGGAATGCTGTTCTATGTCTGAGTCCTAAGCTTACTCAGAATCACAGACATGCTGCCCAACAGAACTTTCCAGCTCCCACAACAAGCACAACCAGTCTACTGTCACTAGCCAATACCGGCATCAAGTCCAGTCTTCCCGTGCCTTGGACTCACGATCGCCCACGACACAATCCATGCCGGCTGCTTTGGCGGCAGTCACCGCCTGGGGGTGCTCACAAAGCTCCAGCTGCTCAGGTAATTATTAAGGCCCCTATAGTAACCCAAGGTCCCTGGGTACTCGTAGTGACTTCTGGCACTCTAACGAGTGTGAGGTGTCAAACACAAACTGCAACATTCCATTGAGCCAATACGTATGTTCACGATCAATTCCTAATCCCTGCCCCGGCGCACCTTTAGTCCTCCCACACAAAACTGAAGACTTCTCAGCCCCGAGACCAAAACAAACACTGAGGCGACGGCGTCGCCGGGGTCTTGGACGATGTAGGGGTCGCCTACTAGGCTGCGGCAGATAAGCATCGCCATGAGGCCCGGGAACCTCAGCTTCCGTAGGGAGTCTTTGGAGTGCTGTATGGCATCCCAGGGTGTGAAGGCGCGCTTATCAGAATGCGATTATCAATCATGCCACCATAAACAAACTGGTATTGTTCACGACCCCCGTGGTATCACACTACTTGAATGCGCCTGAGTCAATTTGTTTTTTACACTTTACAGTACAAGGCCCGAACATCGAAAGCCCCAAGAAGCTGTGAACGCACCAAGTCTGACTCGGGGCACCGGCCACCCCGAATTACGCAAACACCCGAAAACCCACACACCCTAAACTTCTATATAATAACTACGGAGTAATCCTAAACCCTCCAAAGCCCTAAACCCTAAATTCTCACCCTCACTTAACCCGAAGCCCAATCTTCCAACTTCTCAGCGTTCTGCCTAACACCGGCAGAAATGGCAAGCAAAGGTGGAGGTGTCTTCTTCTTTAGGAATGGCTTTATTGGTGTAAGGCTCGCAGTTGATATTCGCAGCCAGCGTCTCAAATTTACAATCATCTTGTTGTTGTAGTTTGCTTCTGCAGCTGTTCTCCTGGTCATTACATTTTCCGCTGCAGCTCCTGGTAGGATCACTGTTAAGATGGAAGTACTCCCACCGCGCTGCTTTTGCACAATACCGGGCGACGTTCCCCCGTTGTCGTCTCGCGCATACTCGTCTGACTTCGAGACGCACTCGGCCATGTAAACCTCGGTGCGAGCGTGGATTTGGGCTCGTAACATCAACTGACTTAGGAATATCTGATGTGGGAGTTCCCGAAAATGAAGGACCCCAATATAGCACCCTAAATTGTAGGATCCTTATTAAAAGGACCCCCCAAATAAAGTACCCCCTAAGTTTTGGAAACTCCCGCCAGTGAGGAAGCCTGTCCACTCCAACCCCGAAAAACTCCAACCCAAGGACGGCCTGAACCCAAGACACCTTTCTTCCGAAACCCTCCACACCCTAAACCCCAAGCTCGAAAGCGAAACCTACCTAAAATCCCCTAAACTCTAAACGAAAATCCCCTAAACTCTAAACGGCCCTAAACTCTTAACCCTCAACTCTTAATGGCCCTAAACCCTAAACCTGCAAAAGCCGGGCCACCCCGTTTCCGAACATGGTTCCCGTGGCGCTCCCGGCGTGGTCTAACTTGAAGCCGCCCTTTAGGATGGCCATGGCCTCGGTCAGATGTTGTTTTTACAGGTTTTACAGTTGTTTTTCAAAGTTAGGATGGCGGAATATTAAAAGTTTTTTTTTTTTAATGTGTAGTGTTTAGGGTTTGGGGTTTAGGGTTAAAGTTTAGGGTTTTGAGGGTTAAGGTTCAGGGTTTAGGGTTTGGGGTTTAGGGTTTAGGGCTTTAGAGCTTGAGGGGTCTAGTTTGAACTGGTTCTGTAAGGGCTGGTATCAGGGTTCTACGATATAGGTGGCAAACAAGGTTTTGAGGTACATTCTACGACAACTTTTGCTGGAGTCTAAACAGGATGTTATTACTAGCTATTGACCACTGAATTGCAAGATCACCAGGAAGAGACCGTGCAAATTCCTCAAAAGCATCGTGGCAAATACGCTAATGATAAACTCCTCGCATTTTCACAAGCATCAACAAATCCAACATGACAGCACTCGTAAGTAGCACCAGTCATGCTTGGACTAGTAGTGACAACAGCAGTAATCTGGACAAGACAGGCGGTAATGTTGAGACAGTCCTTGAACAACTAAAAGCAACAGCAGCAGCAAGGACAGGAAGATCGAGTGGACGAACACAAGCTTAAACACTGCCAGGGGCCTCATTTTTCGATTTAATCTGCCAAACATCCTCAAGCCCACCCAAACCACGGACCCTTCTTCTCAGAAAACTTCAATAAAAACTGCTTCCTAAACCCAGATTCCGAAACCCCCAAAGGAGGAAGTAATGTAGAGCCCCCATCGCAGGATCCAGATCTCCGAATAAGGA
>CAJNDT010004491.1:326584-456584 GCA_905221615.1 Symbiodinium sp. CCMP2592
CAAAGTTTGTAGCTGTGGTCGCCGTAGCCGGCTTAGCCAATCCAAATCCATGCATCCCTCAGCAAACTCCACACTGCAAACAAGGGGCACGTCTTCGTTCAGCCAGTAGGGTGGCAGCGATAGCCCATGGAAAGCTGCCTTTGTCCGAAGCTGGTGACCAAGGTGTCGTCACGACAAGCGACCAGTGGATGCTCTTAAACACGAAACCCACTCGTCAAGCACGTGGTGGACCCTAAAGCCAAACCCTAAACCCCCCAAAGTCCCGACCTCGTCAAGCACGTGGTTCAAGTTCCGGACCACCGGTAGGTGTCTCAAGGGCCCATCGTAGCGAAATACCAGCTGCTGCTCGCGGCATCGCCCCGCCTGCTAGCATTTTGGCCCTTGGGTTTAGGGATTTAGGGGTTAAGGGTTGGGGGGGTGCAGAGTTTAGGGTATGGTACTTCTTGTTATGAGGGCCCACAAGGTATAAGGTATCTTATCCTGAGCTTCGGCGTGAAGATACCAGCCTAGTGATGCCAAAAGCTACGGGCACAGTCTTGTTCAACGGATTCGAGCTTTGGAGTCGGGACCCTCTATGCTAACCAGGCAACAATCGCGCAATCTGGGGTTCAGAGATCTGGGCTCCGGAGGTTTATGGTGTAGAGAGCAACTCGGCAGTTCCCCAAAACCAAGGTGGTTGCTGCCGAGCGGAAGCTCTTCAAGCGCCGCAAAAGCACTTCGACTAAAGGAGATTGTGAGAAGCCAAAGACGACTTGACCACACCAGGACGAACACACGAGACTGCCTTGCGGAGGGAACTGTAGCTTTGTAAATTGTAAATAAGCAGCTCTTGTATTTGCAGACATGTGACGCCCAAGACTTGAGGGACAAAAAGGCAATGACGCGAACAAGATTGCAAGCTCAACCGGGGGAGTCAGTCTTTGAGGATCCCAACTCTAAACCCAACAACCGCGCAAGAGGGCAAGGAAGGCAGGTGGAACTGTGGGACTTGAAATACTCAGATTACGGTACAGCCATGGCAATACAAGCACTCTTACCTGCTGAGAGAATTGCTGCACGTCGGGAGGGCGAGTACAAGCCTTCGACCTCTATGCCGGAACGAAAACTGAAACCCTTGTCCGTGGCTCATCACAAACTCGGGCTACTCTCACGCCTCGCCCAGGTTGCACACGTTGCAGACAACGAAGCTCCAACCCAGCCGATCCTGCTGGGCTGGCTACAAGCATCGCAACAATTGCAAATGCTTGCGTAAGAGCAGCGGCGAGGCGGAGGAGGTGGATGTGGAGAAGGCAGAGGACATTGTGGTGATAGTGGTCGCGTGCAAAGTAGTTTTCACATGCCACAATAAATTAGCTGCCCACCCTTCTGATCTCTAGTTCAAGGCAGCATCATGCGAAATACATCTATGGATAAACATAGGGAACTGTATGACAACAGGAAAAAATGTGGCAGCTGCACCCTCACGAGTTGGATCAGCTGGGACGTTCAGGGCATCCGGTCAAAGCCAGGCATCCGGTGATCGGACTGTCGGGAGTAGCGGTTTGCAACGCTGTTTAGGGTTTAGGGTTTAGGGTTGAGGGTTTAGGGTTTAGGGTTTAGGGGATCGTAAGAGGTGCTTGTCGTCTGCAGCTCGTTGTTTGCAGCTTCTAAGTTTGTCTGTAAGATGTTGAAACCACACTTTCAGGCAAGCGCCGGACTCAATCGTCAATAACTTTGCCCCCGACCCAAACGTGTCTTTAGCTGAGCGGCCACCATGAAGTCGCAGACGCGCATGGTCCAGCATCCCAAGTTGTTGTCGTGCGCTCCCCGGCTGAGAAACACATCCACAACCAGGCGCATGATCCTAAGATCACAAGCAAGATCCTAGACTAAAAGTCGCGGGTACCACACGAGTAGTTAAGCACGTCAACAAGTGTTATGGTATTCAGCTTGATCATCGGCATAATTCCACGGCCAAGACTGGAATATCCTGCAGCAGCCTCTCGTGCTACCCCTATAACAACCGCAGCAACAACTGCTACTACCGTCATCACCACGAACACGACCACGACGAGGACTACTACTATTGCCACGACCACCGCACCAACCGCTTACTTCTTACCTCCGGCCACCTAGCACCTGCGACGCATGACAGCAACGACTGCTAATACTGTGACTGCCCCTACTGCTGCTGTTGTTCTTGTTGTTGCTGTTGTTGTTGTTGTTGCTGCTGATGTCGTTGCTGCTGCTGCTGCCACAGCCGTTGCCGTTGCTGTTGTGTTTGTGGTTCGTGGGTTGGTTGGTTGGATTGTTCGCTTGTTCGTATGCTTGCTTGCTTGGTTTGTATGCTACTTATCTTCCACCAGCTTTGTCAGTGGCATCATCATTTTCCTCCAGAGAGTCATGCTTCTGGGAATTGTTGTAGCTCCCAAGGAAAACAAACACGGAACTAGGAGCTTCTACGCCCACGTCAGCCACTCACCGTACGAAGTCAAAGGTCCTGTTCCCATGTGAGTGGTTGTCAAAATTATGGTCCCATTGTGGTTCTTCATATAATACGGCACCTAATATTTCGGGCACCCCAAAAGGGACCCTAATTTTGACAACTACCCAATGTGAGGGTGCCGAAGCCTTTGTCGGGGTCGGGGTGCTACTTGGAGGATCAGGGGACTTAGTAAGTAGGGTTATAAGTAAGGTAACTATAGTTATACCTACTTATCACCCTAATTCAGGTACTTATAACCCTACTTACTAAGTCCCATGATCCTCTAAGTATCGGATGGTCCGCTTGAAGTGCGACAGGCGCTAATTGCCACAAGCACTGCGAAGGACCCGTGGGTTGGGGGAAGACCGCAGGGGCGAGGAGGGCCCCTCGGCAGTCTGAATTTTCAAAAAATCTCGGGTTTGAGCAGGCATCTTTCAAGAAAAGCCAAAACCCTAAACTCTGAAACCCAAAGCCCTACACCCTCCACTTTAAGACCGATGCTCGACCCTAAAACCCTAAACCCTCGCCCCCAAGTCGAAGGGTGCTCGGGCAAAACTTAAAAAAGTTACCCCCAAGGCAGCTCCTCAAGACCTAACCTACAGAAGCCAGAAAGTTGGAAACCCAATAGCCTCAATCCTTAAGAGTAATGTATAGGAAATCCCAGCACTATTTGGCCTTAATGCGGTTTCCAACTTTATGGGTTCTACTTCTAAACCCTGTAGATCCCTTTAAGGAAACCTAAAGATCCCTTATAAAGGATCTGGTTTCCAACTTTATGGGGTTTACTGTAGGAAGCTAAGGTCTGGGAGGCTCAAGGTTGCGGCGTCAAGCATCTAAACTCCACGTCGTATGCCCTGAGCCGTAACCCACTACAGAACTCTTCGAGTCTGAGAGTAACACCAAAGCCCTAAACCCTAAACCGTCTAAGTACACCCAGGAGCCCATTCTCGTCTTGACCATCGATAGCGCCACCCAGGTAGTTTGTCAGGAACTTCTTGAGGGGCTCGATGGCTGCAGAGCAGTCGCCAACTTGGCCTGAAGTGAAAAAACAGCAGCAACCCACGAAAAGGATATGTTAACACTGATGGTGATGAGCACCAGCAGTGCATATTGTTCAAGATACTTCTGGTCACACTCGCAGTCACAAGAATGAGGGTCATAACTCACAACCTCTCACCGTTCGAATCGTTGGTGTTGCCCTTCTATTCTTCCTCGCCCTGATTGTCGATCGCTCTTATCCTGAAGCCGACACCGACTTGTGATTTTTCGGGGGGTCGAGCGTGTCAGCTTTTATGTTGCCCTACTGTGCTGCTGCAACGCTATACTCGTCCGTAACATGACACAGCTACACTCATGGTTCCCACGTCCTGCCACCTTTGAAATATCAGCTGCATCTAAGCACTGTTGCCATACTGCGCTATCTTTGCTGTGCGTGCTCCTAAGACTTTCTAATCGCTCCATTGGCTTATGCTGGATTAAGTTAGTATTGGGCCGATTGCTTTGGTTCAGTGCTCGGTGGTGCCGCCCCATATCCACTTCGATGGATTGGCTTGCGGTTTAGATGGCAAGACGCAAAGCTCTAGCTCCAACTTGCCTGCAGGTCATGCAGCAGTTGCTGCTACATCTACAACGACGACGACTACTACTACTACGCCGATGACCAGAAGCGCCAGCAAAAAGCTACCTGCAATGGCCAAGAGCCTAAACATGAGAACAGCCATGCCGGTGCTAACGCATGAGCTGTCCCTGTGACGGAATTCTTTCTCACTGTCTCTGTTGTGACCCTACTAACAACGGTACCGGACCTACTTCCAACACATTACTGACGGTAACGGCAAACGGGGTCACAACAACTACAACAGTAGCCTGATCAACAAGCATCATCACCAGCACCACGCTACCATCACGATCATCCTTTCAACGATAGCGACACCAACCGGAGTGCAGCTAAGCGGCAGAAGCGAATCTGCTGATTTGCAGGCACCTTCTTCATCTACGTAGGGTTATGGATCAAGGTTTACATGTAAGCTTACCATGCGTTCACCACGAGACACCGAATCCGAGACAAGGGGCTCTCGCTGTGCAGTTTTGTGGTTCCAAAAGTTTTGGATCGTCGTAACAGTACTGGTGGTACTAGTGGTAGTGGTAGTGGTAGTAGTAGTAGTAGTAGTAGTAGTAGTAGTAGTAGTAGTAGTAGTAGTAGTAGTAGTAGTAGTAGCAGTCGTAGGAGTCGTAGCAGTCGTGGCAGTCGTGGCAGTCGTAGCAGTCACAGTGGCAGTGGCATTGGAAGTGGCCGTTGCAGCAACAGCAGGCGCAGCCCGTGCGAGGCATCCCAAGCAAGAGACGATCCCCCAACTCCCGAGCCCTCTTCGCTCTGCACCGAAACTCCAAACCGCAGCGCATGGTGGGGTTTG
Source organism: Symbiodinium sp. CCMP2592 (assembly GCA_905221615.1). NCBI lineage: Eukaryota > Dinophyceae > Suessiales > Symbiodiniaceae > Symbiodinium > Symbiodinium sp. CCMP2592. The sequence continues at coordinate 331,463 of CAJNDT010004491.1, forward strand.
GAACGGCTTTCCTCGGCCTGCAATCACACGCAAGAGCAGGAGTGCTGCGTGCAAGCCAGGTTGAGACAGAATGCCGACACACAATTACGTAGGCCTAAACAGGCCAAGACTAGCAGCAACACAAACAATGCCGACGCCAAGCCTACCTGTTAAACTGTTAGAAAAATCCTGATAACCATCGTGACCATACTGAATGCCGCCATTGCCAAAAAACGTATGAAAAGCAGAAGCATCGTCACAGCCATAGTCAGAATCATTGTCTTAGCAATCAAACGAAGGCCCGAGGACCCGAACGCCCTAACAACCCTACAAACCCTAAAACCTTAAGTTTAGGGTTTAGGGTTTAGGGTTTAGGGTTTAGGGTTTAGGGTTTAGGGTTTAACCCCCACAAGCCCTAAACCCTATACCTAACATGGAGCCTAAAGCCCAAACGCCCTGACAATTTCCCAAAAATCCTCGGCCCTAGAACAAAAGCCCCAGATTCTTTCCCAGAGCTGCCCCGAAACTGCACAACCCGAACCCCTAAACTGTCATCTCAACCCCAACCTCTAGACCCTAAGCCCTAAACCCGAAGCCATGAACCCTAAAGCCAAACCCTGCACCCTAAACCCTAACCCTAAACTGCCTGTGTCACGTCCGGCTGAGCATAGAGCTCCTCCGAGCCTCCACAGTCTTCGTGGGTAGCTGCTGTTGAGGCTTTGAGGTTTAGGGTCTAGGGTTTAGGGGTTTAGGATTTAGGGAAGGACTTTAGGGGGTTCTATAAGGAGGTTAGGGTTGAGGGCTCTATCATAGTTCTGTACGGAGCGTAGGGTTTAAAGCTGAGGATTGAGGGTTTGGGGAGGGTCCAGTGCAAGGTTTCAGGAATGCTGCGAGGCTTTGGCTCAAGCATTTTCGCTTCTGCATGCCTCACGGCGTAGACTTACAACCGCGCACGTCAGCTTTGCAGGTTCTTGCTGCGGTCGGTTGTCAGGCTCTCAACGACTCCAGCACTGCTGCACTGTCCAAACCGTAAAGCCGAAAGTCCAAACCGGCGGGCTTGCCCGGTTTCTGAACTAAAAAAGCCCTAAACCCTGCACGACACTCGGCCTTCACCAGTGTAGAGCTCCAAAAACAGGTGAGGCTCCACGGCACCCTCCCGCGAGGATCCTCTTTCAATTGCTACTTTCAGGTTTACCAAAGGGGCTACAATGTGGATTACGACCAAAGGAAGCTGTAAGGGTTGGCGTGGGTCTATTTCAAGGGTTTCACTTTCTTGAGCTACTCTGCACTGTGGTGGTCCGTAATGCAAGCGTGACGTATTCTCTCGGACGTCTGAAAAGGGATCCTCACTTGAGAACTCTCCAGGAAGAGGCCGACAAGATTTGACGAGGATTTCCGGTCTGAACGTATTCCGTAAGAATCCACTTAGGAACGTTGGGGAAAAAGCATTAACTATTCCGGCACCCATGTTGTCATTTCTAGAATTCTAGAAGAGGGTTGCTTCAGTCATCGCGATCATTCTGACCGGTGTAAAGCCAGCCCTAGACAAGAAGCGCACAGTATCCTAAACCTGGAACACTGAACCATGGAAACCCGACAGCAGCCCATGTAGTAGCCCTGCAGAATTAGGATACGGTTTCGAGCTGCCTTGTACTACCATTAGATTGCGAGCTCCAAGGGACGACATGTATTTGTTCCGGCCCTATATTACATGATGTAGGGCCTGAACAATTAGAATAGGCTTTTGTGGGCCATTATACTATAAATATAATAAGGAGCCCCCACAGTAGTGTTGATACTTAGTTAGGCCCTTATAGTATCCTTAAGGGAGGGGGGTCCAAGGGGGGTATATAGCCTAGTGATCCCTAATTCTCCCTAGTATTCCCTAAGGTTCCCTTACAGTCCCCTAAGGATTCCTTATAGCCTCCCCCCTTGAACCACCCTCCCTTAAGGATCCTATAACCTATAGTAGGCCGACCCGTCCTGGTCGGAACAGAATCTGCTGCTCTCGACTCTCTGACTTTCCCCTCTTGGTCACCACGGTCCCCTGAGAGCAGACCTGGCGACTGTCGGGCACATACATGGAGGGTCGGGGGAGTTAGTAAGTAGCTGCTTTGCAGAGTTATAAGTATCATAACTCCATGACAACCAACGAATCGCAATCGTAGGAAACAGAGAACACAACTGACACAACAACCGTAACCAAAATCCAAGTAAACAACATGCAAAAGCCGACTCCTCACAAAATACTGCGACCCCGAATATATGGACTCAAAACAAGGACCCTGAAACGCAAGAGCGCCCAAAGAAACCTGTAAAGCCCGCGGCAAATCACGTCAGCAGGCTCAAAAAATGACCGATGAACGACCTAATATAGCGGCATTCACAGCTAGAATTGGGTTTTGGGGCCCATTCTACTATAAATATAACAGGGAACCCTAAAATAGTATTGGTAACTATTGAGGCCCGTAGATTTTATCCGCGGGCCTGCATCTGCCAGCCAAGGCCATGAAAGAAGCTCGTGAGGTCCGCGGACGCCCACATCATGTCCTGGCGACTCGAGCTTGAGGCATGTTTAGGGCTCGGGGTTTGGGGTTTTAGGGGGTTTAGGGCTTAGGGTTTAGGGCTTAGAGTTTAGGGTTTAGGGCTTGGGCTGCTGGTTGAGGGTTTGGTGTTCAGGGCTCGGGATTAGACGTCTGGGGTTTAGGGAATCCGGCGTGGGCATGTGGAATATAGAAAATACACCCTAGATCCCATTACAGCAATCCGCATGGATTCTACAGGGGCGCCACGACTCGAAGTAGTGGTCGAAGGGTTTAAGCATGCAAGACTGACTAAGCCTCAGTTATAGCGCGTCGAAATGTAGGGCAACAGACTTCATCTGATCGAAAAACACAGTGAATATTATGCAACACAGTCCGTCACGAGAAAATCACCTAGTAGCGAAGTCATCAAACGATGATACATGTATATATGTATCATGGTCTACAAGTATTATAGTGCATGTGTGAACTACATAGGCCCGTAACTCACGTTATCACGATACATTCACAAACTGTAAGAGAAGCATACACCACAGCATTATAACGCAGTCCGGAGGCAAAAAAAGGAAGAACTACACAAAATGCACATAAGGATACACACGCAAAGAGAGGTAGAAACAATGGAAGAGGTAGAGCGAAGGGTACGCATCATTTTGTGCTCTTTTCCCTCCCCGCCCACGCCTGCGGCCCTTGTGTGTATGTAGCTCCACACCTTTGCATACCTTTCTGTGTGCTCCCTTCCAATCCCTACATTCTTTACCTGATTTTGTATTTTGTTGTCCGGAAAGTATTAACAACACATGCCTACATACCATCATTGCAATTACAGACGAACACCACTCAAGAAGTAATGTGCACCAAACATATGGCCGTGAAGGCAGAGAAAAGCCGGGCCCGTATTTCCCCAACACAGACATCCGCATAATCCCAAGCTAAACCCTACAGAACCCTAAGGCTCAGGCAGCCTAGATGGCTTTACTCTGCTAACATTCGTACATGAGGGAGAAGGCCTTAAAAGGGTTCAAGCGGGTTTTTGCACAAGGTTTCTGGTCGTGCTTCATGGGGTGGGGTTTTGCTGCTCTGTATTGGTTTATCAGGGTCTTGAAAAGGTTTGAACGGGTTTTGAAGAAGGTTCTGGTTTGAGGTCTCCGGATTCAGCGAGGAGCGTGATGTGAGGAAAGCATTGCTTCGACGAAGGCAAGCACTGAGGGCTACTGGGTGAATCATGCCATTGTCCCCTTACACTCGTAATCCTCTGTACTACATATCCCAAACCTCAAAGCCCTGTTCTGCCCCCAAATTGAGGTTCATGCTTTTGGCATCGAGTCCTGGCCCCGTAAGGCGGGCTAGAAATAGAACAAAGGTTACCGTAATTACAGTCTTACTTGAGTTTCAAGTCAGAATAACTAATAATGATAATATTAATCATTAATAGTAGTAATAATAAAAAGGGTGTTTCGGTCTCTCTCTCCTTTGAGGACCATGCGAGCTTGACATCGCAGAAGGGCTCCTGCCACTTTCTTGCGGCGAGGTCTTTCTGGGAACTCCGCAGTCTTCATTCACAGGGACGTTTTGAAGGGATCTTTCAATTCTAGGATACCCAGTAACCTAAGAATAAAAAGGCCTCTCTTTTCGGTATTGGGTAACTTGATAAGGAACCTAGGACTACAAAAAAGGAATAAGGGTACTACTCGGCATCCTAGAATTTAATGGCTTAGGGACTCTGGGGATTTTGGGCTCAGTGTTGGGGTTCAGGGTTGGGGTTTAGAGGCCTACAGCCTTTGTTAGCTACGCAGGGGTCCCATGAATCCAGGGTACTGTCGTGAAGGCATAGGATGGCGTAGGGCATGGTGCTTTCATGTTTCTATGTCTCGAGCCAAAGTATCAGTGCTCAACTTGCCTAAACCACCGAGGCCTCAACTCTTCAGCACCCCTAAACTTAAACCCCTCAACCCTTAAACCCCTAAACCCTTGAACCCCTAGACCCCGAAACCCCTAAACCCCTAAAACCCCTAAGCCCCTAAACCCCTAAAACCCCTAAAACCCCTAAACCCCTAAAACCCCTAAAACCCCTAAAACCCCTAAACCCTAAGCCCCAAGCCCTGGATCTTGAACCCTCAGCCCGGAAGCCGGAACCTGGCCCGGGATCTTCACCGAATCCTTGCAACGCCACTTCTCCTGGAGGGTTTAGGGTTTAGGGGTTTAGGGTTTAGGGGTTTAGGGTTTAGGGTTTAGGGTTTAGGGTTTAGGGTTTGTCGGCATGTTGGAGCGAGACGGAGGCGGAATCAACTAATATAGGCGCCTGAATAGTTGCCTATACTGTTTTGCGAGTTTCTGTACTTATAGTATAGTGGGCCCCAAAACCCAGTTCTAAGTATTAAGGCCCCTGTATTGCAGAGTCGGTTCAAATTCAATCGCTGGCTGCTTCCGGGAGGGAAAGGGTGCCAGCTTCAACTTTAGCTTTCTAACTCCCATTGGTGCACTCTGAACACTTACCCCAAAATCCCCAGCCCACAAGCCCGAAAGTCTGGAACAAATGTTTGGGGGTATCCTTCTATGGTTTGAGGCTTAGGCTTTTGCAGATTCTGACAATCGAACGCACTCTGCAAACCAAGGCTTTAGGTTCAGGTCCGCGTCTACAGACAAGCTACCCCCCCCCCCTTGAAAGGATGCTGCGCCTTCAAGAACTTCGTGAGCTTCCCATGGATGCCGTCAACATCTTGTCCACAGATCTGATGCAGGTTGGCATGTGGGTGGTTGTCAAAATTAGGGTCCCTTTTTGGGTCCTGATTATAATACGGCACCTCATATTTAGAATACCCAAAAAGGGGCCATCATTTTGACAACTACCCATGTGTAACCGGAAAACTAAACTGCTTCGCAGGAGATGTATGTACCAGCTGGCTCAGCTTCCGATGCACAACGCTGTCTTAGCGATTCACATTAAAACCACCCTGTCAGACCCAGTCACAACTGTGGGTAGGAGGCCGCAACCCTAAACCCTATACGGTGTAGGCTATACCCTAAACCCTACACTCCGTCTGAGTCTCAAGCTTCTAGGCCTTGAAGACTGGAGACCCGAAGCTGCACTGAAGTCGGGGACGAAGAAGGAACACTTCCGACAGGGCCAGTTGGCATCTCCCGGGGGGCAAAAGGAGTGGCGGGCGTTCTTCCAGGGCTATGAAGCTTCCATGTTGAACTTGCGCGTTGCGCAGCTTCGGTGAGATTGAGAGTTGCCTTACTTGGAGGATCAGCGGACTTAGTAAGTAGGGTTATAAGTAAGGTAACTATAGTTATATCTACGTACAACCTTAATTAAGGTACTTGTAACCCTACTTGCTAAGTCCCATGATCCTCCAAGTAGACACCAGGCTGTTGGGACGAAGCCTATACCCAAATATCTTGAAAACCTAAATCCAAAAACCCTAAACCGTAATTCCCAAACCCCAAGTCCTGAATCTTAACCCCTGGACCCCGGTTCCCTCTAAAACCAAAAAATAGGGCCTTAATAGGGTTTTGGGGCATATCACAGTATAATTATAATAAGGAGCCCCCAAAATAGTGTAGCTCATCACTCAGGCCCCTTTTTTTGCTCACCATAGAAGCCTTTTAGAGGAGCCCCCAAAATGGTATAGGTAATCATTAGGGCCCCTATATTGCTCACCTTTTAAAAGCCGTTTGCCTCGATATAGCCAGCTTCTCTCAGCTCCACCAAAAGGTGTGGGGCTTCGCGCAGAGGGTGGTTGTCCCACCGGAAGACCATCCTCAGATCAATAGGCATCTGTTTTTACCACAGGGGTCTTAAGACTTAGATTCTGTATTAAGACCCTAAACCCTAAACCTCAAACCCTAAACCATATATTCTTAACTCCAGGAACTGCAGCAAGAAGCGTCAAGGAACAGCAAGCCGTGGCAAGCAGTATGTACTACCTGGACCCTACAAAGCCTTCCGTTTTAGGGCTCCCTATTATGATTTCCTTATATAAGGCCTCAAAAGGTAGGTTGTTTGGGGGTCCAAGTAGTTGCCCAGGCCCCCTGTATTACTCTTTTCTGGGTCTGGCAAGTGGTTTTGGTCTGGCGTGGGCTTTTGGGATTCCTCTCGGATCGTAATGTAAATCCTAAATAACAGGATTCTTACTACAAGGACCCCTGAAACGGCAGACTGCACGTAACACACCAGAATCTGCATTGGACCCGCAACGGCCAACATTTCACATGCCCTCTGACCGAATCCAGCCCCCGGATGTGCGACGCAGTTGCTGTTGCTCTCGGTGCGAGCCATCGTCACCGTAGTTGCCTCATGCAGTTGTACAGATTGCTTCGTTGGAGTTGAACCATGTTGATTCTGCCTACCTGATCGTCGCCATGGTTGCCGCAAGTAGTGCAGGTTGTTTCGTTAGGGGTTGAACGGTTGAACCATGCTGATTCTGGCTACCCCAGGTCCGAGGTTATGATCTAAACTACAATACTCGAAACACGATATGGGACCATGGCTTTAGGGGTTCTCTCTCGCAAAAATCATGCTACAAAGGCCCATGACATCCCATCTGCTGCGCTTGCCCGCCTCCGTTGATGGTAACGAGGCTGAAGCCGGGGAGTATGGTCACCGCAGAATCGCAAACCTCACCTGGGATATTGCTGGGCTTTGGTTCATGGTTCCGCAATCCAAAACCCCAAAGGGCCGGAATCATTTCGATGGAGTCTGGCTGCTTGACTTTGAGCCCCTCAAACCCACTTGTGGTGCGGCTTAGCTTCGCAGCAGCACAGTGCGAGGCACTCCCGGATAACTAAGCCCAAAGCCTAAATTCCTAGACCCCTGACCCATGAATGTCCTTACGGCCCTAGACAGTCCTAGGCCAAACCGACCGAGCGGCTGGTGAGCTGGCCGATGTTGTTCTCACCACTTCTCCCGCGCTCCTTGAACATGCCGCTGCCAACCTTGAGGCAGATGTCGCAAAACTCATCATGTCCTCCAGCACCAGCATGTTCCAAGGTTCAAGGTCACAGGCATCAGTTGCAGGATTCGAGGCTTGCGTGTTTGCCTTTGTGGCTTCGTTTTCCTCTGCGGAAGCGTGCAAACACCCCGAGGTCAGCAAACCCACACTTGTCCGGCACTTCAGGCTTGGGGTTCAATGTGTTTGGACGTTCCTAGGTGGTACAGGTACAGACTATAAAACCGCAAACCCTATATTATAGACCCTGATAGGATGCCCCTACACAACCCTACAACACCATACAGCAGCAGTTACATTCTTATAAAATCTACACAGCCAGTACCGTGAATGCCTTAACTTATTCGACTATAGGGGCCTTAATTCTTCGATGAGGGCTTCCGGGATACAGTACATTGGGGCGGTATGACTGGTTCTTCGGGCTTTCGTTTTGATTCAGCAGATAAGCGAATCATAAATGGAACTCTCCCACGCTCGATTCTCCATCCAGAAGGGCACTTGTGCAGTCGGTCCACGGCCTGCGCTGTAGATCCCAAAGCCCTACATCCCAAGCCCTGAAACGCTACATCCTACACCCCCAACACCCTGCACCCTACGTGCCAAAGCCCTCAATCCTCCACAGCCAATCCTTCCGCGACCTGCGCCTTACCTTCACCCCAAATAGAATACCCTTTTTGGGACTCATCTCAGGAAATGATCACAAGGAACCCAAAACATGTAGGTTCCTTAGGGTCCAACTGAGCCCTAACCCGTCGATCCTTCTTCAACCTCCGCTCCATATTGGCTCTCGAAGTGCTCTCGGAGCGTTGTAAGCGCGCCCGCGTCGCTGCCGCAGAGCTCCACATAGCCTTCGCAGGTACAGTAGTCCAGAGACTCCAAAACCCCGTACTTCAGGAACATTTAAGGGCTTCAGCAGGATGAATTTTGGCTTTCTTTCTAGGCGTATAAGGAATATACAAGGGGCATCGGGACGCTAATCCCGTCCACTTCTCTTTTGCACTAGATCGCGGGTGGAGAGCTTGCGGAATCCAACTTGGGCTGCATAAGGTTGCGCAAACGTAAGGTTGTCTTTTGCATTTCAAGGCTTGCAGTTTAGGGTGTCGGGTCAGATGTGCTCATGGTCTTGCTGATGGACTTAGTGCTCAGGGCTCGAAAAAGCAAACCTCGCCCGGAACATTTCGCGAAACATGAACAGCTCATCAACTCTTCCGCCTGCCGATCGCAGTTCGACCATGACGTGGGTGCTGACCAAATTCCTGGCCCAGTTGGGACTGTTTGATGAAGAGGATCTTTAAGCTTGGCACTTACTTCCTGAAACTCCGATTTGACTAGCACTTCCGCGGCTTTCATGCTTGATTGCATTTAAGGCTCTGATTGCAGAAAAGTGGGCAAAGAAGAATGACATACTCATGGAGCCGGTAGTACGGTAGTACTACAGACAGTCGAGAGGAACTGTGTAACTTACTGAACCGAGGTGCATTTGGGGATTTATCTGGCTACTAACCAGCTTCTCAAACTCCTAAACCCTAAACCCTAATCCCTAAGCGCACTTACTTACAAGGCAACCTTGAAGCAGAGCTGCTCATCTAGCTTGTGAAGCCAATGTGATTTCTGGGTATATCCCAGAACCCAGAACCCTAAACCCTAAGATGCCGCCGTCTAGTGTTGAAGCACTGCTAAAAAACTTAACAGAAACCGTGAACGGTTCATTGACGACTGAAGCTTCTGTGGAGCCTTGAACCCTCCTGCGAGACATCATGACATGAATCCTAGATCATAAAATCGCCGAGCGTTTTGCAGGAGGAAAGGGCGCTGCTTCTTGCCTCGGGATCTGTGCCTTGTTTTAAGTCCGTTGGTGCATCTTTCTGTCAGAGTAGCGAAAGGGTGATCCTCAACACACAAAATAAAGCGTTGGGGTAGATAATCGTCTGACTACATAGGGACCGCAGCAGGGTTTCACTATTAATCCTACACTAGACACCACTAGACCTGCATCTCGCAAGCCGGGCGGCATCGGGTGAGGCGCTTTGAAAACGATCTGCTGCTCGCGGACCTCGCCCTGCCAGACGCAAGCAATATAGGGCCTTAACAACTAGACTGGCTTTTGGGATGCATTACAGTATAATTAACACAAAAGGAGCCCTAAGGAAGAGTATTTATAATTCAGGCCTCTATATTTAGCGGGTATAGCAGGGTTTGGGTTGAGGGTTTAGGAATGCAGAAGAGGTTGTGGCCCGTGGCTGTCGTCGTCATAGTCGTCGATGCTTTAGGTCATCCAGGTCACCGTCGAGTGCACGAGTTTCTAGAGTTCAGGAGGTTTAGACTATCGGAGTGTAGATGTGTGCTTCGTCAGGCCTGTTGCTCGATGGCTTGACTCTCTGGCTCAGAGGCTCTCAAAGGCGTGGAGATCTGGGCAGTTCAAGGGTTCTAAGACAGACCCAGTGCACTCACAGAACCAGTTATCCGTGCATGGTGTTAAGTTGAGCACCGGCGCCAAAGGGACACTCTCTCTCAAGCACCACAGAAACTCACCCTCGCTCTGCAGGGAGCGCATGTGCAGAGCATTTATTCGCCTCCAGAAGCCATCTCTCCCCTACCTCTTCTGCTCTCCAGTCACCAGTTCCATGTTGAAATTGTCGAAAGATGTGAACGCAGTGTACAGCATCGACATGGGGCGCACTTCTGAACTTCTGAACTTATTGACCGTCTTGTTCGCAGCAGCTGGATCAGAAAGCCGTTTTAGCTTCATAGCAGGCTGGTTCCTAGAACTTCTAAGCACGTCTCAATCTAAACTGAGGCATGCTCTCCATCCCCCAAACCCAGATACCCCGACACCCTAAAACCCTAACCCGTATCCGCGGCTCCATGACAGATCTCTCGCTGAAGAGGGGCTCCGAAGTTCCGAAGTTGTACTGTACGGACTTAAACGATTACAAATATTTTTTTTTTTTTTTTTTTTTTGGGGGGGGGGGGGGTCAGTATTGTATTTATCGTATAAGATACCCCGAAACCCTATTCTAACTATTAAGGCCCCTACATTAGACCCCAGTTTCATTAACAACCCCCATGTCCGATCCCAAGACAGAAGTGGAAGTCCCCGAAAATGCGGGGCCTCGATTTGGACCCTGAGTTGTAAGACCCTCGTTAAGGACTCTTAGCTTGGGCTCCTGATTTCAGAGGAGCCCTAGCTGATTTTTCTGCTTGCGGTTGCTTAGCACCAGTTTATGGGGCACGTGCGAAGCATCAGCACTTCAGCTTAAACATCTTCCAGGGCGTGTTGGCTTAGGGTTTAGGGTTTGGGGGGGGGGGGGGGTTGAGACTTCTAGGACCTTTGAGCCGACGTTGCCGCCGTTGATGACACCAAGTGTCCAGCTCAGCTGGTTACACATGTAGTCAACGAGTCCTTGGCAGTTCTCTGCCGACAGCTTCCGGAGGGCCGTCTTACATCTTGCGGGGGAGTGCATTGAAAGCTGGCCCGTCATGCCTTCAAGCGTGTATGTTTACGTGCTGCCGTGGGCTCCCTGTATATGCTGGGTTATGACATGGTCTTGTTTGGTAGTATTAAGTAATGTGATCTACTCTCCCAATCCGCAGACCCTGCAGGACACTAAGGTTGCCCTAAACCCTAAACCCTCCAAAGCCCGTACTGAAAGGCGTAACACCTACATAATTGTAGAATAATGTGCTGCATGCCCCACAACCCTGTTCCAAGCGGTAAGGTCCCTATATTGCATGGTAGCGTTTGCAGACCTCTGGACCCGCAGTTTGATGCCGACGAGGCTCGCATCGTTGCAAGGCCCATGTTACCTCGGAAGGACTGTAGCACGGAGGGCGGAGTGTTGGGGTTTAGGGGTTTAGGATTTGAAGTTTGGTGTGCAAGGTGTCGGGGGGGGTGCGGCTCGTACTTCTCATGTCTTTATCCACGAACCCCAATTACTGCCGAAAACGCTCGGAAAGAGATCCATTGCAGCAGAGTGGCTGAGACCCTCTTCGCCGGCCGCCTGGCTGCTGTTTGCGATATGCGACGCTCATAGCGGGGCTGGGGCTTCATAAACAAATTCTCTTCGCAGTTTGTGGAAGGAACAATCCTGACCTCTTAGCCCGCAAAAACCTCTAAACACAAACAAAGCCGCCAGCCCTGAAACCCTGATCCTTCGTCGCGACTGCCTGGACATCGCCAGCTTGGCATTACTTAAAGTAGATATACTTATGATAATCTTACTTAATTATAATCTTGCTCAAGCCCCTGATCCTCTCTAAGTAGGGCTTAACACCAACAACCAATGCCCGGAGCCCTGGACACTGCAAGTTGGGGGGTATATCATAGGGAGCTCAGGGTTGATAGACATGAAGGCTTGCGACCGAATTTCTGCGACCGATTTTCTTTAGGATATCACTGTTCCGGGTTTAGGGTTTAAGGTTTAGGGTTTAGGGGTTTAGGGGTTTGGGGATCAAGGATTTCAGCGTTAACGGTTGAGGATTCAGGCCTTTGAAGGATGCCCCCCGGTTAAACCACCACCATTCACGACGGGGGACGTCGGTTCGTCTCGAAGTTCGGCCGTAGGTGTGGGATAAGGGGTTCAGGGTTTAGGGTTTAGGGTTTAGGGTTCAGGGTTTAGGGTTTAGGGTTTAGGGTTTAGGGCGTTCAGGGTGAGGGTTCTGTCGGACGAGAGTGTGGGTTCTTGGGTCCCGTTGCAGGGCAGTTTATATCCAGGATTTGGGAGGTTTGCATGCAGCAGCTCGCTTCTGCGGGCGCAGCTGTTTTTCCGGAAGAGTCATGCTAAGTCCATGGGAATTCTATGCCGGAGACTGTACAAGATGTGCAAGGGCGTGTGGCGGTGTATGGATACACAGGACAAGACCATTAACCTGCAACCCTGATACCTGGAGTCGAAACCCTCAACCCATGATCGCTCTGAAGAGGCCTTGAAGAAGGGCCAGCTGTAAAGGGCATCGCAGAAAGGCAGCTGCGTGTCGTCGCTGAGATCTCCAGCATCCAGCTTCTGGCAGGACCATTCCTTTGGGAGTCTGCATACCATTTTTGTACCCTGGTAGTATCCTTTAACATTCTCTTGTAGTACCCCCTCTAGTAACCCTAGTACCCTTTTTCAAGAGTTCCCTGGAGCTCTCGGCCCTCCAGAACGAAATCCTACGTTCCAAATGGCTCTTTCGCGAACTGCTCCCAAGAATCCGTAGGGACTTTGCAGCCGACCCAGGAGTGCTGTTGTCTGGGCTCTTAAGGGATTTGATTTAAGTTACCATACTATGGACCTATAGTAAATAATATGGTTTCTTACTTATGGTAACTTACACTAAGTTCCTGAACAGGAACCTAGTTCTTCCTCATCCTCTTCGTCTTCCTAGTCTGATGACGAATGTGATTTCTACGACGGCCACCGCGTGTGACCACTGCCACCTACTACCGCGACCAAGACGACGACTCCGGTGGCGATCACGACTGCTACCACTGCAACTGTAACCCTTTCGGGGTGTCTTAGACTATACCTGGAGTCGGAACCTTAAGAAACAGCATTGGTAATATTCTTCCTGCTCTATTGCGCGAGCCTCTCCAGTCTTAGGAAGCTTAGACACGAAGTCAGAAGGGTTCCAAAGCCGGATGCGACACGAAAGTTCTGAAGTAAACTGTGTCACAGAATGTGGAAGCATAGATTGCGAAGTCGAGGCAACCACTGCTATCCGAGGTTCTTCCCTGAGGAACTTGTCCAAGAAGCCGTAAACCTGGGCACCGAGCAGGCCCATGTGGGGTCCATGATCGTCGGACAAGCAACTGCTCCCCACACTTGTTGCGGGTCTGGGACATGGGGCTATACAGTAGGGTGAAGCGCTTGGGCAGGCCAAAAAACCGGGCCTGAGTCAAATCGGCAGAAATGCAAATCATTGCTCCTTCTGCCAGGCCACGCCATACTCGTCCTTGCCGCAGATCTCTATGTAGCTCTCCCCGCCGCCTCCTTAACGCCAGAGAGATGTAATGTAGGGCCTTAAAAGTTAGAATAGGGTCCGCCACTGACACAGCAGCTTCTAAATAACAGTACTAATCACAATAATATGAACTACTACTTGTGTTACTATTACTAGGAAAATTTATTAAACTATTGATCCAAGATTCCACGCAGCTCAACCATGATGAAGGGTATCTTTGTCGCCTCCAGCTGCCGGGGGCTGGGGGGTCGCTGCGGCCGCTGCTGAGCTTTCAGGTTCAGCGTGTAGGGCGGAGGCGCTCTAGGGTGTTGTTTAGGATTCAAGGGCTCCAGACTCTTTCTCACCTCATAGACAGACTGCAAGCTTATAGACTTGATTTATTTAAGTTGCAACACCTGGATGCACCTCCCTTTCCTACAGTTCCACACCCAGAGCACGTGGACCCGGCTGAACCCCAAGGCCTGACAATCCAACCATCAACCCTGTCCCGGAAGCCCCTACTGGACCCCGAGACTTCGGTATAAACCCCCAAACCCTGAACCCAAAACCGCGGAACCCTCATATGGGGGCCTAAATACTTACCAAGTCCATTTTGAAGGTCCCTGTTATAATTATAGTATGATGGGCCTCACAACCCTCTTCTAATTATTAAGACTCCTATATAAAGCCCTAAACCCTAAACCCTAAACCGGTTTAGGGTTTAGGGTTTAGGGAAAGGACTCCAAAAGCCCAAGCCGAAGCCAGGAACGCTGTGAGGTCGGCCTTATCAAGCTCCTGAAGCTTTCGAAGTCGGGCATGAGCCGTGATGCTCTGATCCTAAGAAGTCGAGGGTAAAAGGAGGGACCCTTAATAAGGACCCCTAGGTATATACCCTTAATATAGCTATTATATACCCATTATATAGCCCATTATAGGGTAGGGGTCCGCATTGAGGGTCCCTCCTTTTCCCCTTTGATAAGAAGTCGAGGGTAACAAGGTTCAAGGCTGACGGCTTCAAGTGAAGAGTGCAGCGTTTGGGGCTTACGTTTGAGCTTAGGGGTCACTGGGTGCCCGAAATTCCTCGGGTTTAGGGGTTCAGGGCTTTGGGGGTTGGGTTGTGGTTTTAGGTTTTAGGGTCAAGGATTTTTGTTTTCAATCCCAATCCCATGAAAGTGCTTTCGGTTTGGGCCCCAGGTTCTGGGCGAAGGCTCTGAGCCCCCTGGACATCTGAGGTGCTTTCCCCACTTGTGCCTTAAACTACCAGATTACATTTTGGTAGGTTCGTGTTATAAACCCTACCATGGGAATATTTGAAGGGGCCTCACCAAGAAGAGTAGGTCCTGGTAGGTTAAAGCCCCTCAGTAGTGGGACCCTTCTCAATTCGGGACTGAGGCTCCAGGTTAACAGAATTGGCGTTGGAAAGTATCTGGGGGATTGATTGTTTCCTTTGCTTGCTCTAGGTCTTGCAGGCATTCCCGCTAGTTTCACTGGCAATGCAAACCCTGAGCCCCAAACCCCGCATTCAACGGCCCTCATGAAATAAGGTCGAAGATGTAGGCGTTCGGGCTGGGTACTTCGTAGCGTACAAGGGGTCCCCCAGTATGACGGAAGGTGTGATAACACAAGTTTATGTACCTCTTGAACAACTTAGCCTGCTGACTCCCTGAGTGCAATGCATTGAGCTTTCAAGGCTTGTGCTTCGGGTTTGGGAAACTTCCATAGTAGCATCACCTGAACCTCAGTCTCTTTTTTGTGAAGCGTTCTTCTTCTCCAAGATGTGCGCAGCAAGGCAGAGCCATTGCATCAATCATAACTTAAATCATCAGAGCCCGAAGCCCTGCAGAAATAAATCACATCCTAGTCCACCGCCCTTTATATAAGAATCCATCTCCCTCCCAAGCACCGCACCCCAAACCCCTCCCCACAGCAAAAGAAACCCCTAAACCAACCCTAAACCCGGAACCCTTCACCCTACACCCTGAACCCTAAACCCTGAACCCTAGGCCCAAAACCCTGAACCCTGAAGCTTTGAACCCCGGAACCCTCCCAAGGCCCCCTGAAAAATCCCCCTTACAGCCCCCTTAAAGCCCCCCTTCAAGCCCCCAAAAGCCCCCCAAGGCCCTCGAAGATCCGCCCAGGCGGCCCCGGTGAGAGCGGATCCCTCGGACTTCGCCGAAAGCTGGGAGCCGAAACCTCGCTTAGGGTTTAGGGTTTAGGGCTTAGGGTTTAGGGCTTAGGGTTTAGGGTTTAGGGTTTAAGGTTTTTTTTTGTTGAGCTCCTTTTCTCCGTCGCCTGAGAAGGGTCCCGAGAGGCCATACGGCCAGGAAATGGCTTGGCCCTTACCGCCAGCACATTCGCCCAAAGGCACAGAAAAACCTCAATCCACGACGACAGCATACTGACAGACACCGCAGAGTGATCACCTCATGTTCGACATAGTGAGCACCCTTCGAGCCCTACAGGGTTTTAGGGTTTAGGGTTTAGGGTCAAGGGTTTAGGGTTGGTGGGGGGGGGGTTCTATGAGGGCTTCGGGCTTTAGGGCTTTAGGGCTGTAGGGTTTTATGGGCTCGGGGTTTTACAATAATTTTGCATTTTGGGGTTTGGGCTTTCAGCGCAGGGCTTGGACCGTGGTCTTTTTTGGGGGTTCAGCCCGAAATCCTTCACCCTCGACCCTTTGACCCTTTGATCCCACCGAGTGGCTTTTTCCGGACGCAGACCGCTTCCTCAGCTGACAGCCAGGTTTGTGAGCCTGTAAAACCCTGATGAAAGCCTTCTCGAACCCAAATACGCATTCTGGGGCTCAGAGCGTCACCGTCCCTGTTAGGAGGCCGAAGGCTAAAGGATCTCGAAAATATCTGAAGAATAATGGGAGAATTATGATACCATTACTAAGGCAACCTTCCTAAAACCTGTGTTCTACATTTTGGTCTCGCTTTGCTGCTTGTAAGAACTATGGTAACTATGGTATCCCTAATGGGACAGACCATTCATACGAACTGTGATTACACGGCTTCGGGGGGTCAGGTTTGGTTCTTTGGGGATTCGAGCACTCTGATATGTGGGGTTGAGCGGCCAAAATCGTATGACCTGGGAGCATGATGCTTCGGCTTCAACAGTGGTTCACGGTTTGAGGTTTTGGTTCTAAACCCTTAACTCTAGACTGCCCTAAAAGGCACTGTGCGCTATATGCAGCTGAAGCCCCTCTAGACAGACCAGCTCTTAACCCTAAGCCATGCTTCCTTAAGTTCTTTTTCTGTTAGCGTCGTTATGATTACATCGTCAGTGCTGGTCGTGCTATTACTCGTATAGTCATTCTGATTCTGATGAAAATGATCACGTCCGCTACTATTACCACTACTACTCCTACTAGCATTAACCTTACCAGTACTATTATTGTTATGACTGTCGTAAGCATTACAACTATGTCGTAGTCGTAGTCGTAGTCGTAGTCGTAGTAGTAGTAGTAGTAGTAGTAGTAGTAGTAGTAGTAGTAGTAGTAGTAGTAGTAGTAGTAGTAGTCGCAGCAGCAGCAGCAGGAGTAGTAGTAGTAGTAGTAGCAGCAGCAGGACTAGTAGTAGAAGTAGTAGCAGTAGCAGTAGCAGTAGCAGTAGCAGTAGCAGTAGCAGTAGCAGTAGCAGTAGCAGTAGCAGCAGCAGCAGCAGCAGTAGTAGCAGTAGTAGTAGTAGTAATAGTAGTAGTAGTAGTAGTAGTAGTAGGAGTAGGAGTAGGAGTAGGAGTAGAAGGAGTAGTAGGAGTAGTAGGAGTAGTAGGAGTAGTAGTAGGAGTAGTAGAGTAGTAGGAGTAGTAGGAGTAGTAGGAGTAGAGTAGTAGGAGTAGTAGTAGTAGGAGTAGTAGGAGTAGTAGGAGTAGTAGGAGTAGTAGGAGTAGTAGTAGTAGGAGTAGTAGGAGTAGTAGGAGTAGTAGGAGTAGTAGGAGGTAGTAGTAGGAGTAGTAGGAGTAGTAGGAGTAGTAGGAGTAGTAGGAGTAGTAGGAGTAGTAGGAGTAGTAGGAGTAGTAGGAGTAGTAGTAGTAGGAGTAGTAGGAGTAGTAGGAGTAGTAGTAGTAGGCACCCCCCCCTACCAACTACACTTGCTCTCAACCATGTTAAGACAAAATCCATCTCACAAGTTATTTACGGCACTTTCGTCATGTGCGCTCATCCTAAGAGGCCCCAAAATCGACTTGTCGAGTTTGCAAACTCGGGCTCTTGATTTTGGACTTGCTTCTGGGGGTGGGTGGGGGGGTGGGGGGGGGATGATGACGACAGTGTTACGCGAACACACCCAGCAGCATCACCACAAGAGCCGTTTAACTCGGTATTTACGGTACTTTCGTGATGTCAGACTTTGTTACATATTCTGAGCCCCTACTTCTCGACGATGCGTATTAAACTTTGCTCTTTGGAACTGTTTGCAAAAAAAATCGAAATTGGGTGGGGGAAAGCTTCTTCGGGGATGATCACGACACTGTTTTGCGGACACCCTGAACAATATTTCCACACTCAAGCGCGCACACACCACACACACACACACACACACACCACTTCAAAAACAGACCCTCCTACGCAGAGGTTGGGCGGTAGGGGTGTTGGCGAGCCCCTCCCACGTACAGCTGGCATCTTTGTTTTTGATGTTCAGAAGATGTTGCGCTTCAGGTTTTAGAAACGTTAAACCCTTGTTGGCAGCACCTGGGTTTTGCACGGTTTTTATAGCGTTGTCGCACTATCCGACCACCTGGGGTTTATCAGTTTCTTCCCCGTCGAGCTTGCAACTCCAGCTGCTGTGGCAGTTTTGGGGCCTGAGCCCCTGCAACTTCACCGGCTGTGACAGTTAAGGAAACTGAGCCTCTGCAACTTCTGCAGCTGTCACAGATAAGGAGCCTGAGCCCGTGCATCTTCTGCAACTATCGCAGTTAAGGCGCCTAGCAGCTACCACTGCCCAGCCCGGATGGAACAAGTGTAGTTGGGAGGCGGGGGGGGGGTGGCTAGTAGTAGTAGTAGTAGTAGTAGTAGTAGTAGTAGTAGTAGTAGTAGTAGTAGTAGTAGTAGTAGTAGTAGTAGTGGTGCTAGTAAGAGGTGATGACGACGACGATGCCGGCGACGACGACTACTGTGATTACCATTACCATTACTACTGCGTCCTCTTCTCGTCACTATCACTACCCTATACCCAAAACCCAAAACCCCTAAACCCCTAAACCCCTAAATCCCTAAACCCCCAAACCCCGAAACCCCTAAACCCCCAAACCCCTAAACCCCTAAAGCCTAAACCCCAAACCCCAAGCCCTGCAGCTACCACTGCTGCGAGGTTTCAGACTCGAGGAGGAAACAGCGGCGACCGGAGCATCTGGCTCTGCCACGGGTGCCGAAGAGGAACAGCCCATGGCTCACGCGGTCTGCTGCGATTTAAGTTGACCACTCTTTTCAGGTTTTCAGGTAGGACAGGTTTCATACTTTGACGCTGGCATGACCATGATGCTGATGATGGCTTTGTGGTGTCGGGTGGTCAGGTATACGGGTTCCAGCTCTGCTTGTTGGGGTGGTGCAGGGTTCCGGGTTGATGGCTGTGGCGGCCAGTCTAAGGGCTCCCATTCCACGTATGAGTTCTCATAAGGGGTTTTTTTCAGGGGCTAGTCTAGACTGCATTCTGGCCTTTGTCGGTAGACATGACCAAACTGAAGCTTCGAGTCTTCGAGGCTGTGGAGCCTACGGCTTCAGAGGCTTTGGGCTTCGGGCTCGGTCTCAACAACGGCGCTGCGCAAGCCAAAGCTGCATGGCCAGCGGAATCGGTCAGCAAAAATCTGAAACTCCGAGCCCTGAAGTCTCAGGCTACACTATTTCGGAGACCGATGCCGAAGTATGCGGGCTCTAAGGGCTCTGGCGCTAAATCCCTGAACTCCTGAAGCCTGTGCTACCCGAGACCCTCAGTTACACCAGTTACACCCCGCAACCTCGAAACTCACGGGCCGCTTCCACGGGCATGGGGTGCTAATATTGTGGTAGCTGGTATATCATAAATATCGTATGATACGCTGCAAACCGAGATCAGCAAGAGTAGGAAACCCCAGGGCAACTGGAGTTTCCTGCGCAAAGAGGGCAACTTTGGGTTTCGGAAACCGTTGACTGCATGCCTGAAGCGGTGAAAGCAGCGCCCCGTGGGCGGCCGCCATCGGAGGGAATTTGAAAGACCGGGACTTGAAGTTTCTGGGCGCTGAAGACCCCGGAAAATTCCCGCTCCTTCTTAAAGACCGTACTTTGCTGAAGTGAATGCAGCCTTTGCAAGAGCATGAGGGCCAGGGATGAGAGCTCAGGGTTGAAAAGGTGTCGGGAGGCACTAGCAGGGTCGACCCCTATACCTCTAAAGCCAATTCCTGAATCCCCAATCCGCAAACTGCACTTGGTCATGTGCCCGATGACCAACTCCAGCCCCATGTTCGGTATATAATATATAATACACGGTATCTATTGCACCATATACAATATGTAAGATATAGTACACAATTTAACATATGATACATAATATACAGTATATCATAAACAGTATGTGATATATATATATATATATATATATATATATAGACTATAATCTACAATGTGTCATATACAATATATATATATATATATATATATATATATATATATATATTATATCATATCATTACATATATATATATATATATGTCTATATACACACACACACACACACTGTATATTATACATAATACGGAAACACCGAGCTCGTGGACAAGAAGTGCCATGGGCATGAGCCAGAGGACTTGGGGACGAAACGATGGAGGACTCTTTTGGGGCAGTTTGGATGAGCCGTTGGGGTTTAGGGTTTGGGGTTTAAGGGTTTTAGGGTTTAAGGGTTTAGGGTTTTAGGGCTTTAGGGCTTTAGGGTTTCAGTGTTTTAGGGTTTTAGGGTTTTGGTCGGAAGCGGATCATGAGGGTAGCCTGAGGGCTCAAGGATTCCACGACTTTCGAGTTGAAGCTTCGGGTTGAAAAGTTTGGCGATTTGTGGCGATGCGACGCTGACGGGCTGATCGCCGCTGCTATCAGTATCGCGGTTGCTAGTTCCTTTGCGGTCAACTTTGCTCTTGCCTGTATTCATGCGGACGCTAACAGAGCTTTGCTGCCGGTGTATCACCGTTGGAATTGGCCGTGTTGCGGTTGCTGCTACTGCTGCTACTGCTGCTACTGCTGCGACCGCTACCATTCCCAATCTTGTGCTAGTGTTCTTGTGGCTCTATGATACTCATGCATGTTGTGATGATTCTTATTACCATTAGGAGCTATGGTGACTATGGTGGTTCATGTTACCAATACTGCCGCTGCTGCAGCTCCTGCTCCTGCATTACTTCAACAGGGTATGGAAAGTAAAAAGACTCGGGTCCTTGGCAATGAGAGTCGGAGATGCAACCTTCTGCACGTTGCCGCGACGAACCCCGATCCCCCAGGTCCCACCGGCAATAGCAGTCCCCATAATTCAGGTCCTTGGAGCCCGAGTAGAAGGAGCCCGACTCCGCGTGCGAGGGCGCCACGACGAAGACCTCTTTGCCGGCCGGTCGGTCGAGGAATTTAGACGACCCCATCGCCACTGGTTCTTCAACGGATCCATATGTGGGTTTCCGAAAATTTGGGGTACCTTGTTTTGGTGTCCTTATAATAAGGATCCTACTTTTTAGGGTACTACATTAGAGTCCCCCATTTTCGGAAATTGCGAGGGATGCTTGGGGGCCCCTAAACCCGTTACTACCCCTAAACCCTAAAACAAAAAATCGCAAGCGTGCATCTTCTTTGCGGAGGTTAGGATGACCGCTTTTGCGTTTCTAGGTTTGGGAGCTGAAAGCATCTTTGCTTTTGGTCGCCCCGGTGCGATTTTCGGGCGTGAAGTCGCCTCGGTGGCTTTGAGGCACGAAAACCTGCGAACCTTAAAAGACTGAACCTACTTGCCGACTTTTGTCACTGAGCCTCCAAAGGCGCGATATGGGTGTTTTGGGTCGACCCGTGACACCATCTCCAGGCGCTGACGGTTCAGGCCGGCACGGTGGAAGGCGACAACCGCAAGTCTGCGTGGAGCATGCTCTTTTTACATGGTTGTGTTCTGGACCCGAGCTAAACACCGAGAACATCCTGCAAGGCCCACGCCCGTGGTGCAGGGTTTAGGGCGGAGCACGAGACCATGCGAAACCCAAGCTCCCAAACCCTCTACTCTAAACCCCCGATGCAATCCCAAAGCCGAAAGCGGGCCCCAAACTCCCTCGAACCCCGAGCCAACCGTGGCTAGGGCGCCAAAACTCTGGAGGCTTGAACTTTGAGCACGAAGGACTTCGATGGAAACTCGCGTTTACTTCCCTTGTTCCGTGATCCCTGTTAACTACTGTAAGGATTTCGGGCTCCAGGCGAAATCGGAGTGCCAGCTCAGCTTCTTCACCTGAAGGTCGGAGCTTTCGGGATTCGGGGTTGCAGCTTGGGGATTCCGGATTCAGGGTTTAGAGTTTAGGGTGTAAGGCTTAGGGATTAGGTTTCGGCTTTTCCACCATGGATGCGGTTTTAGATGCACTCGCAAGACTGAACCGCATCAAAAAAAAGCCGGGTAGCCCAAATCCCACACCTGAAACTCTAAGCCATGCAAAACTCTCAACCCCATACTGCTCTCTCTAAGCCCGCGAACGCCTCAACACCAACTAGGCCGCAAACGAAGCCGCAAAGCCGCAACTCTACTGCAAACCGGACCCTAATAGACCCCAAAATAAGGGACCCCTAATTCTCGGAAACTCCCAAATTCCAACCCTCGGCCGGTAGCCATGACCCCAAAACATACTGAAGCCTCCATCCCCACCCTAAACCCGAGCTGAACCCTCAGAACTGCCCTACCTTAACCTACTAGAACCTATTTTTGTAGAGTCCCTATAAATCCCATATTAGGGTTTATAATAAGAACCTACGAAAAAGTAGGGTTTGGTAGTTTAAGGTATACCCTAAGCCCGAAATCCTACGAAGCCGTAAATCCGTAACCTCAAGCTTAAACCCTAACCCCGTCTGTCCTAAACCCTCAACCCGAAACCATACGAAGCCCTAAACCCTACTACCCCAACCCTGTACGGTCGGGTTACAGTAGCCAAGGTGACGATAACACCAATTAAAACCCTTAAACCCCGCACCTTGAACCCGAACTCCTCTCTCACCTTTGGGCCCCTGGCCAATTCGAATTTCCCAGCATCGCCTTCCCGCCTCCAGAGGATCACCTGCAAGGCTCTTCAAGCATCAGGGTTTTAGGACTCAGGGTGTAGGGCTTTAGGGCTTTGAGGTTCTTGTTCTTGGCTCTTGTTCTTGAGGGCCTTTTTGGTGTCTGCATGAAAGTCGCAGGGACAATCACGAAGGTATGGGGTTTTCGATTTGGGGTTTAAGATTCCATCGTTCAGGGGTGCTGAAACCCTACGCCCAAGGGCCGTAAAGCCCTAACATAGGGGCCATGATCATTTCAATGAGGTCTTGGGGTGGATTTGGGCGAAAGTCTGTCGACGAAGAGCGAAACGAAGGCCGACATGTGCATCCTCAGAGAATGTGTATACACACGTGTAAAGAAGAAACCTATAACTTTCTACAAGTAGATTGCAGAAGTTTGAGCATTACCTCGAACTTTCGCGATCAGGAGTCCTAAATCCTAAACCCTAAACCCTAAACCTAAACCCTAAACCCTATACCCAATCTGTACAGGGAAGTCATTCAGTTCAGGGCATTTGCTTGCAAGCTTCTGCGGTTCACGAGAGTAACTGATCTAGGTTGGTCCCTTAAAGCCTCTGAAAAATATTCGTAAATAGGGTCCTATTAAGCCCAATAAGGGAAAATATGAAATGTCCCAAAGGCCTACCTAGTGATTAGCAGATTGCACGAGGCACATCTTTCAGTCCGTGCCCACGTTGGTTCCAGTACGTGCGTGCGGCGAGTTGAACCTTTGGAGAGCAGCCTGAAATCTCGTGATTCTGTTGATGACCGCATTGAATCGTTTAAGCGGTCCTGGCCGAGCAGGTGAGGCACTACGAATTTCTTGTGCCGTCAAAGAACTCCAGGTGTCAAGTGGCAGTTGAGTGATACATTTAAATTTGATGTCAGGTGGGGTGCGATTGGCTTTGAAGGCAGTGACCAGAGCAACCCAAGGCGGCGGGCCGGTTTTTTCACTACAAAGGCATCGAAGCCCAGCTTTTGCTGATCATTTCGGTCCTAAACAAGCAGAAGTCAGCGGAAGAGATGCGCAGCACATGAATTTTGTGTTCAATGAAGATATGCTGCCACAGCAGCATCAACAAGATCCCACTGGGGGAGTGTAGACTATTCCGACCCCACATAATGAGGCCTAGTCTCTAAGCCCTGAAACCCTAAAGCCTGAAGCCTCAAACCCTCAAGCCCTCGACCCATATCTTCTCCAAGGAAACCGACTCCTGCCTTAAACCTAAACCGACGAACAACGAAACTCCAAAACTCCCAGAATCTAAACTCCTAAGACTTTCATCCTAAAACCTGCAAAGCACCCAACTTCTGAGATCCGAAGCTCCTACAGCTGATACCCTTAAACCCCTTAAACCCCTTAAACCCCTTAAACCCCTTAAACCCCTTAACGCGAAACCCTAAATCCCCCTTAAACCCCCAAAAACCCCAACCCAAAGCCTGTGAGTCCAATCCTCCCGAGACCAGCCTGGGATTCATGTGCAAAACAAAAATGCAACAAGGGGTTCAGGGTTTAGGGGTTTAAGGGTTTAGGGGTTTTAGGGGTTTAGGGGTTTAAGGGTTTAGGGGGTTTAAGGGTTTAGGGGGTTTTTTGGGGGGTTAGGGGTTTAAGGGTTTAGGGGTTTAGAGTTTAGGGCAAGTTTAGGTTTAGTGGGTGCTCATGAAGCTTTATGTGGGTTCGGGGTCCCGGGTTGGAAACAAGGGGGCTTCAATGGTTTTGAAGGTTTCACCCCCGAGAGCAACGGCCTACAAGACCACAAGCGCCCAACTTGCAGTTGTTTCGGGCATGAGGCTTCATGCGCATGGGGTGGAGTCTCGAAAGTACTCACTCCCAGCGGCGGTCGGCCGTGTTTGCAGAGATGTACATACACATGGAACATCGAACGTGCACATCCTGCTTGTGTAAGCGTGGACCCGCGCTACGCACTGCATTCTCGACATGTTCGGTGCTGTATGTTTGCTTTTGCACTGTGTACCAATCCACACCGCGTGCGCCCGAAGTCAGAGCCTGGTGCGTGTTCGTGCGTTCGTGCGTGTGTGCATATGCATGGACCTGTAAACACAGACATAGAGCTATCTGCCACGTGGCGGCATTCACTGCCGACTATAGGGGTTGCTATAATTAGGCTTACTATACCCGAAGCAAGCAATCCAGGAAGCTATTTACAACAGGAGAAATCAGGAATTAGTACTTAGATTCAGTCTCTTTATTCCACAGAGAGAATTAGTAGTTAGATTCAGTCTCTCTTTTCCACAGAGAGGGATCATAGGGGGATACTCTTGCTAATTTTTCCGACCCCTAAGTTAGTAAGTACGGTAAGTGCTGAGTGAACCTGTACTGTGACTCTTCCGGCAGGCTTGGCGAAACATCTGAGGCTGAAAAACGATCCAAAACGCGACAGCTTGAGGGTTCAAGCTGGAGTTGGGCTTTTGGCTTGGAGGTTTGGGGTTTACAGAGGTGGTCTTGGTGTGGGACTGCGGGGGGCCTCAGCGTTCAGAGTTCCACGGGCTGTCTTCCAGAAAACCACAGCAACGCCGACTCTACGACTTTCAAAGAGCCACCTATGTCAGCAAGCCACGGCTTCAAGGCTTCAATCCGCGAAAACAGCAGGGCTTCCAAGACTCGTTGCTACGCTCCGCAGCCAGGGCACGTGCCGTCTCCCAACACTGCCACGCAGCGCACCTGGGACCAGCAGCCAAACCCATGCTGACATGCACATGCATTGAAATTCGGCTCGGCACTTGCAACTTGATACGCTGTCAGAATGTCCATCCGAACCACTTCAGTGATGAGCGCTGCTACAGGCACTAATCACGGAGGAGGTTTTGAACTGTGGTCCGAACAAAGGAACCAATATTCATCTGTGATGACTGGTACAGTTTCATACCGATCTATCAATGCTTCATCTATAGCAACAACTTGCGACAGCAACAACAAGCAGCTTTGTCAATAGTTGGCTTGGTATCCTACCATGGAGCCAAGCCTGCTATGACTCTTTGTGGACTCTGATGTCATGATATGCATAGCACTAGAGTGCGAACCCTAGACCCTTAACTCTAACCTCAAAATCCCAAACCCAAAAAAGGAACCCTAAACTCTAGATCCCAAACCCTAAACCCGAACCCTAAACTCTAAATCCCAAACCCTAAACCCGAACCCTAAACCCCTAAATCCAAAACAGCGCTTAACCCTCACCAGCCTGGCTTTCGTGGCCCTGTAGCTGCTGCGACAGCTCGTAATCCACATCCATCGTGGCGACGGAAGGGATCTTCCCAGAGAACCCCTCACCCTCAAAGCCCAAACAGTTTAGGCGTCCCTGCTTCCACCCCATGCAGCTCTAAGAGAAAGCCATGACCCTTCCAGAAATGCAGCACCTCTTTCGCTGCGAACCTTCACGTGGTACATGGGACATGCCTCTGCTTGATCGGAACAGCCAGCAGCGATGTGCTGCTTCGAAGTGCAGCTTGCCAACTACAGTTTTGCGGTGTGTCGAAGCTGAGCAGTTAGCAGCTGAGTAGAGGTAATCATACTCTTGTCCTGCTGATATATGGGAGCTGCCGAAAAGTAGGAATCTTACTATTTAAGGTACTGTATTGGGGTTCTCTATTTTCGGAAACTCGCACACCTTCTGTCACGTTTACGACCGGGGCACTCGAAGATGCCTCTGGAACTGAGAATCGTCTAGCCTGGATCCTAGATCGCGGAACCTACTATGGTTGCCTAAAGAATTACCAATACAATTTTGGGGGGGCCCTTATTACAATTATAACCCTAAACCCTAAACCCTAAACCCTAAACCGTGTAATTATAGTATAATGGACCCGAAAAGCCTGCTCTCATTATTACGGCTCCTTTATTTGATAGCGGAAGCTTGTTCACAGGAGCGACTTTCGGGGAACACTTCCGTTCCTCACAGATGCCCCTCCTTCGCCTGCACTGTGGAGACAGCGATGATGACAATGAGGACGAGAGTACTATCTTACTATAGGGACCTTACTAACTAGAATAGGGTTTTGGGGGCCTAGTATACTTTATGGACAATGAGGAACCACCAAAATAGTATTGGTAATTATCTAGACCCCTATAGTGGCATGAGGACCATCACAGTGTGATGACGATTCGGACAATGGGTGCGGCAACAATAATACTACACAGCAACAACATCAGCAGGAGTTCCATTATCCTGAGTCTTGTAAAAGCTACAATACGGCCATAATCATGAGCATAGCTTCATGGTCATGACGATGATGATGGCGACAACGAGAAGAAGCAGCAACAGTGCTTTTTTGCCACTACCACAACCACCGTAATCATGCGCATTTTGCAAATATCTACAAAAAGACTTCAAAAAACCCAATGAGCAGCATCAGCACTGCGACGATATGTGATATGGTGCATCCGCCTGTGAGGACCCCACCCAGATCCACCGCCCCGTCCTGCACCCACACCCTTCCACACACGACCCTTCAAGTCATCAGATCCACCGATTCCTCAACAGATGAGCTGTTTAGGATGGGATTATCCCCGTGCTGGATCCTCGGACAAGCAGCCTTGTTATTGTTTCTGCGTACGACACCCTCGCTTGTTTATGGCATGCTCAAAGCGTAAACCTCTCCTCTCCAGAGATCCCGCAGATCGTGAGTTCCACAGCCGACCCTGTCATCCAAGCTGCCATCCGCCCGCCTACCAGCCGGCGGACGATCACAAAAACAAGCGAGACAACACAACACACTCTTCAGATCGGATTTATGCACCTTAAACCCTAAACCCTAAACCTTAAACCCTAAACTCTGAACCCTAAACCGCGCGCCTTTTAAGCCTTTCGTTATCGACGCGAGTTCCAGCCTCAAGCTGTACTCAAAGGGGGCCGATGGGCCAATTCAAGCACGACACGACGTCCGTAGCCGAGAGTTTTAGTTGGGACCTGGGCACGCTGGCAGGAAACCCTGAACCTTAAACCCTAAACCCTAACCCCTGGACTACACCCTAAACCCTAACCCCTAAACCCTGAACCTCGGATCCTACACTCCCAAAAACCCGGAAGCGTAAAGGCCGAAACCCGAAGAAAGGGGTGAAACAGCTCATGAGCTCCTTCTTAAGAGGCTCAGTGAGACAGCTCCTCAGGATGCTTGGAGATTTTGTTCTCCCCGGGCATCCCCTGGCGCAAATGATGCTATGATGACGATACTGGTGCCGATGGTGATGATACCGATACTGATGGTGACGACGATCACAGAGCAGGTGGCGACGGCGATGGCGATAATGATACTGATGATGACGATGATGACAGTGACGGTGATGTTGATCCTGGCCACGACGAGGAACATGGTACGACCACTGCGACGACGGCGACTGTAACTACGCTATTGCGACCTGCTTCTGACAGGTTGGTTCCTAACATTTCGAAACCATATGGGAGTTTACGAAAATAGGGGACCCTCATCTAGCACCCTAAATAGTAGGATCCTTGTTAGAAGGAGCCCCAAGTAAGCTACCCCTGATTTTCGGAAACTCCTATTTGCCGACGACCGACGGGTCGTGTAG
Source organism: Symbiodinium sp. CCMP2592 (assembly GCA_905221615.1). Taxonomy (NCBI): domain Eukaryota; class Dinophyceae; order Suessiales; family Symbiodiniaceae; genus Symbiodinium; species Symbiodinium sp. CCMP2592. The sequence continues at coordinate 359,627 of CAJNDT010004491.1, forward strand.
TAAGCTCGGCCTTCTCCCAGTCCCGGAACCCAGAGCCGCATGCCCAAAAACAAAAAACTACGAACACGTAGTGTAGAGGCCTTAATAATTACAGGTTCCCTTTTTTAAAGGGATCCAAAAGGGTTCCTTAAAGGGATCTATAAGGGTTCTATAAAAGGGTTCTATATATTAGAGGCCTGCATAATTACCTATACTATCCTCGACTTTTTTCAAAGGGGTCTACAGGTTTCCATAATATTGATTTAATATAGAAGCCTTAATGATTACCTATATTCTTTTGGGGTTTCCTGATTATTTATTGTTTTTATCGTATAATGGACCCCAAAACCCTATTCTAATCATCAAGGCGCCTAAACAACGCTCACAGAACCGAGACACGCGCACAGACACACAAAGGCTACAGTCTGGGTTTTAGTTTTAGTGGGTTTGGGAAGTTGGGCGTCTGCCTAGGGCTGCTGATGGGACTCAAATGTTGTTGTCAAGTTACACATAGGGAACCCTACGGAATAGTAGGGTGAGTTATAGTCATTGAAGCTATAATAATGGACCTTAGGCAATGGATCAGCTAGCTCTGAAGAGTGTGCGAAAACCCCTAAACCCTAAACCCTAATTTCGAACCGTGCACCTTGGCCTGTCATCGACAGCGGGTCCGGCTGGTGGAGGAAGTCCAAACGAGCCTGAAAAGGCTTGAGATGTTCTGAGCTGGGCTTGGGCTTTCAGGGTTTTAGGCTCTAAGCCCTGCACAACTCTACGCCGTTTAGATCCAAAAGGGTCCTGAATCCCAAATGCTAACCTTTAGGATTTAGGATTTAGGACGAGGATCCTGCAGATGAAGACCGCCTAACAGCGGGCCCTGTAGTATTCTAACACAAACCCCCATTCTGACAAAACCCCTAGTACCTTGCACAAACCAGATAACCTCCCAATGATACCTTAAAAGTTACAAAACCCAGATCAAAAGCCTTCGCCGGCAGCAACTGCCAAAATCCTGGAGAGCCTAAACCCTAAACCCTTACCTACCCTACAATCCCAAACCCTGGAGCAGCTCTAAGGGGGCTGCGAGGCTGGTCGGTGGCTTCCAGTCGGGCGGCCGGACGTAGGGCCAGCCTCATGGGGGCTGTACAAGGCTGTACGGTTGAGTGTTTGGGGTTCCTTTTGCGTGTCCATTGAAGGTCTCAGGGCTCCGTTAAGGGTTCCTTTGAAGTTCTTTTAGGGGTTCCTTTTAAAATTCTTGTAGGAATTGCTTCACAAGTTGAGGGATTCAGGGTTCCAGTTAGGATTCCTTTAAGGCTTTTCGTGCGGGTTCCTTCAAGGGCTCCTCTAAACTCGAGTGTTCCAAACCTCAAGCTGTGCGCATGCCGGGGTCTGCGCTGACAGTTGGAGAGCCCCAGATCACCACGTCTCGAACCTGCCGACCATGGGCTTGTTCTGAGTTAAGTTGGGTGCAGCACTAAGCCACTAATATGCAGCCTTTAAGCGTCGAAGATCCTTGCTTGTCTGTGTCAGGACTGGGGCTTTCGTATGGGGCTGGGGATGCCAGAATGCTGACTTGCGGGGCTCGCTCTGGGCCTTCAGCTAAGCTCGGGCCCTGAGATTGACGGCTCGGCGAGTGTTTCTCCGATTCTGACACTGTGAAGATTATCACAACCATTGTCACTGTCAGTACTACTCACATTCCATGCCAGACACCCCAGGCCAGAAAGCCTTGAACCAGAAAGTTTTTCCAGAAAGCCTTGTGCGGACGAAGGAGGGTTGTAGCTCCTTCCCACCCTCCCACCTAATTACGCTCGCTGCTAGCTCGCTTAACCCTCCATGCCTTCTTATTGGTTCCTCTCTCTCTCTCTCTCTCTCTCTCTCTCGCTCTCGCTCAGCCGAAAAGGGTTCGATTTTCCTGCAATGGAAGGAAGAGCCCGTTCTCCATGCTTCCTTCGACGTGACGTTCTTAAATTGCCGTCCTAATCCGCACTGTTATGAGGCGATCGCATTCGGGTGAGTAGTAAGTGATATCAATCTTCCCGCAGTCCGTACATGATGGTTATCATAAATGCGAAGCCCTATTAAAACTACCAAGACCCCTTTGCCACATTTCAGAATCCTTATACAACCAACCTTATCCTAATTATCAAAGCACCAAAATCCCAAAACCCCAAACCCCCAAACCCGAGCTATCAAGACATTCCTCAAGGCTCCCTGGGTTTGGGCGAAAGCCTTGAAGCGTATGGGCGGCAGCATGGAACAAAGCTGGCGCCTGTGCCGCAATCAATTTAAGGGAACACCGAACGCCCTAAATGGCAAAGCCCTAAACCCTGAGCCTTCTAACCAACGAGCCCTTGAAACCCTAAACCACAAACCCTGAAAACTCTCAAATCACGTCAACCTCATCGAAATCAACCCCGAAAGTCTCACGTCGGCCCTCCCAAAGCGCAACTAAAACCCTGAACCCGAAATCCTCAACAAATCTCAGCCCCCGGAAAAGGCCGTGTCAAGGACAACCCCTTGACTTGGCATGGCGGAGGGAGAGAGATGGTTGTCCTAAGCCCTACTTGGAAAATCAGGGGACTTAGCAAGTAGGGTTCAAAGTCAGGTAACTATAGTTGTATCTACTTATAGCCCTAACAAAGGTACTTGTAGCCCGACTTACTAAGTCCCATGATCCTCCCAGTACCCTACCCTGTCAACCCTAAGCCCTACAAGCCCTAAAGCTTCAAGCTTAACGGAAGAGTTCTGGGATTACAGGTTTGCCAAGTCTGCAGAGGCCATCATGCCAGGCAAACGCGGCTTGAAACCCAAAGTCAAGTCCCGAGGCCGGAAATCATAAACCCTAACATCCTGAAACGGTTTAACCCTCAGCCCTATCCCGCAAACCCCTCAGCCCTAAAGCCCCATGTCCTGAATTGCAGCTCGAAATGCGTCCATCCACCAGCCACTGGAAACAAAGAAAGACACCCGAGGGTAAACAAACGTTTCAGAGACTGTAATGCTTCTCGAGTTGATGAAAGAGCTTTGCCCTGCGTCATTCCGCGCAGGCTTAGTTTATATTATCTATGAGCCAGCTCGCAACGCAGCATACCCGGAGCACTGCATCAATCGCATTCGCTTACCATCATCTTCGCGCCTTTGCAATATGGGAGTTTCCAAAAATGGGGGACCCTACTTAGTAGGATCCCTATTATAAGGACCCCCAACAATAAGGTACCCCCCCCGCTAGTTTTCGGAAACTCCCAACAAAAACCGCCCAACCCTCAACCCTCAACCCGCGCCTGCCCCCCCAACCCCCCCCCCAACCCCCCCCCAACCCCCCCAACCCCCCAACCCCCAACCCCCCCCTCAACCCGCGCCTGGTCCTGTTGGGCTGCTGGACCTCCTGGCTCTGCTGCTGTGCCGGGTCGCCTGCATCGGAGCTCTCATAACCTCTCTGCCTCTAACATGTATCTACGTACGGATGTATATATATATATATATATATATATATATATACATGTATATATATATATATACATATATACATATATATATATATATATGTATGTCCCTATGTAGGTGTATAGAACCCATGTAATTTTGATATACTCTTCTTACATTTCAGGGCTCAGGTGCCCATTTAGACTAAATCTTGTGCAGCTGCGTGTGTGCGCTCAATTGCTGTGGAGTTTTCGGGCCAGGGCTTTCGGGGTCTAGTTGTAGGATCATGGGACTTAGTAAGTAAGGTTACCTTACTTATAGCCTTAGTTACTAAGTCCCATGATCCTCGGAGTAGTGATTAGGGTTGTAGTGTTTGGGCGTGTAGGGCTCAGGGCTTAGCTTTAGGCGGGAGTGCTGCAGGTTGGGATTCTTCGCCGAAGCTAAACCCTAAGCCCTAAACCCCTAAACCCTAAACTCCTAAAGCCTAAACACTCCACTTCCAGCCGGTACCTAACATCTCAACCGCTCTTTAACCCTCAACCGGACACTCGAAGGGATTCCCCAGGAAGAAATCTGCGGTTTTGGGCCGAGGGTGGGAAGTGGTGGGAGTAAGAGGCTTAGGGCTCCGGCTGAAGAAGAGGGAAGATGAAGACTACTGAGAATGATCATGATCAAGATAGCAATGATAGTAGTCACAGTAATAAAATAACAATACCCCTAGCAATATCACAGGAATAGCAAGTACTAGCAATATAAACTACTAGTAATAATCAGGAAATGAAGAGTCAAGGGTCCAAGAGTACCAAGCCACGACACCCGAAGACCCGCGACCAAAAGCAGGCCCACGAAAGCAGCCGTACATTCCAGCAAGGGCCCCGGAGTTCTCCGTACACAACCCAACTCCCCAATGAATTTCGTGAAGACATCAAAAACTCAAGGACATTGACTGCAGAACCCTTACAGTATTTGCAGGACCCAAGAGTTTCACAGGTGGGGTGTGCGAACGCGAAGCCCTAAACCCAAAGAAGTGGCACAGATCCCTCGATCCCCTGCGGTGCAGCTTTCAGATTCACTAAGGTTCGCTGCTTTGGGGTGTTGGCTTCAGGGGTTTAGGATTTGGTAAGGCCTGCTTGAAGGCTCGTGCCACTCGAAAAGGCAGGTTGCAAGCGCAACGAACAAACTGTCTTAGGCAATGTTCCACTTCTAGTCTACACACTACAGGGAACTCCAGAAAGTTGGAATATGGTTTCATGGTAGGATACCCTATAATTTACCATAGAAGGGTTAGGATAATCATATTCCAACTTTCTGGCTTCTACCTTATGTTAATCTGGCCGCAGTTCATTTACAAGAGCTGCGAGGCTCTCCTATTTAGGGAGTCAGGGAAGGAGGCCTGGGGTAATCAGGAGACCGAACTCAAGACCCTTTCTCAGAGGATCGCTTAAAAGACCCCCACGAACATGATGAAACCTTCAAGAAGCCTTCAAAGAACTACAGAAGCCTATCAAGGGACCCGAATTTCAGGAAGCCCTGTGTAGTTGAGCCTGAATTCTCGTCGCTGGGCTCCTGGTCGACCTCGGAGCTCTGACCCGCCGTCGGGCGCAGCAGGCAGCAAACCTCGCGCGAGGAGTTACGACCCCTTGGAAGATCAGGGGACTTAGTAAGTAGGGTTATAAGTAAGGTGACTATAGTTATATCTACTTATCAATTATGGTCCTTCAACCAGGCTTCGTCTGAAGCCATTAAAACCCCCACTACTAGTTAGTAGCACTTGACCCTGCTACTACTTGTACCGTTACTTGTAGTACTACCTACGACTGCCACAACAGCTACCACAACGAGTTACTAACACGTCCATGACCACCACCACCTCTTGACCGCGAACTCTATCGTCCAGCCATGATGCCAGCAAAACCCAAACCCAAGCCTTCAGGGTCAAAGTCAGCGTGTATGGTTTAGGGTTCAAACCGAAGGTGCTACAGTCCTCAACTCCAAAGCCTACGCCTATGCTAGTCCTTGACCTTTCGGGTTTGGGTGTTGGCATTGTTTGGGGTTAGATGTGCTTAGGCCTTAGGATTTCGGGCTTAAGGTCCGGGATCTACGCCTTTTGAATTTGGGCTTGCGTCAGCAACCCCCAAACCCTAAACCTTGTGGCATGGGGTCCCCGCCACCCCAGGCTGCCCATCGCCACTGTCAGCCTAGCGAGCGGATTCTGGACTTGACTAAAAGTCTTCCGAAAGAGGGCTCAGTTCTTAAACCCTAAATCCCCTTAAACCCTAAATCCCTTTAAACCCTAACAGTCCCTAGTCTTCCCAGAAGAGGATTCATTCCTTAAGCCCGAAATCCCTTAAGCCCTAAATCCTGAGGGCTTGAGAGTAGGGTTTATGTTTTAGGGCTCCGGGCTCTTGGATGCTAGGGCTTTGCGGCTCTGGGATTTTGGGTGCCAAAACTTGGTATGAAAGACGGACGATGAATAAGTTTGTCTGGGGCTGTTGCTGTTCCGACGTTTCTGCCATCAAGACCTCTTCAGGCCCCCTCCCTTATCTTCGGCTATATCCCCCTTAGAGCCATAATAAAAATAGTAGTTTAAGTATTGTCTTGGGTTCTAGATGAACAAAAACCAAAACCCTAAGGAGACTAAAGTCGGGTTAAACCCTCATAGACCCTGATGAGACGCTTGTAGAGCCTCGTAGAATACTACAAAACCCTCTGCAAGGCATCGTCCTTAACTGGGGGCTTCCCTCAGCTCTCTTGATGTCACAGGGTTCGCTGCGTCTGGATTTGGAGTTCAAGGTTCATGACATATCATATGCAAAAGCTTCTAGACTAGAAGGACCCTTACCCCGAACACACCTAGGTTTCAAAATTGTAGACTTGATCCACTCTTTCTCTCCTGCCGCTCACCGAAGCCCTGATCCTGACTGGTACTACTGCGGCTCCAGTGTTCTTGGCCCTGCCCTGGATGGAGGGGTAGGGGAGAAGGGTCAAACCCTGCGGCACCCAAAAGAACGAGACTTGATGCAAAACTATGTCTGACATAATTTAGTCTTATACCTTCATTCATTTCACAGCGATATTATGACACTTCGTACTACAATATAGCTAATGGTTCGTACTAGACCACATATCCATGCAGGGTGTGGTAAGGACTCTGCATTGCGAAATCTTGACCCCAGACCTGCTTGGCTCCCGCAAGTTTTGTGTCCCAATAAGACCAGCTGGTGCCGTAGGGCTTAAACCCCTAATTCGCAAGCTCCCAAGTTGAACCTTAACATGAACCTCGAACTGTAGGATCCTTACAAGTATTCTAAAGACCCCGAAAAACAAATCGACCCGTACCTTGGAGAAACCCTGTAATTTCTTGTTACAAAAACCCTCAAAGTAATCCTAAACCCCAAACCCTAAACCCTAATCGATCTCCCAATCAAAACAAAGAGGCGTTAATGTAGGGGCCTGAATAATTACCTATACTATTATTGGTGGTTCCTTATTATGTTTATAGTATAATGGGCCCCAAAACCCTATTCTAACCATTAAGGCCCCTGAACCACAGATCCGTATCTTAGATCCCTTTACAGGAACCCTATTCTACTTATTAAGGCCCCTATTATTGACTCTTGCTGGTTTTCCCTCCCCGGCCTTGGCAGGGACCGGCGGGCAGCCGCCTGGAATCACAGCACAGTGCAGGGTTTCGACCAATATGTTAGAAGAGGCCCCCACCCTGTAAAAGTGACTATAAGGATTGTATTAGGGCCCTACTATATTCCTATTAACCACTATTACAGGGTGGGGGCCCCTTCTAAGGTTTTAGACCAATATTCCATATTGGGAGTTTTCCGAAAATAGGGGACCCTAATCTAGTACCCTCATATAGTAGGATCCTTATATAAGGACAGCAAAATATTGGGTAGTTGTCAAAAATAGGCTCTCCTTTTGGGCACCTTAAAGATTAGGTGCCGCATTATATTAGGGACCCAAAAAGGGACTATAATTTTGACAACCGCCCATATTCATTCCGGAGGAGCCCCATATGCAACACCGGACCAGCCTCAAAACGCTTAGTTTGAACCCCACGTCGATGCAACTCCCTATGAAGGGGTTTATGGCTTGGGGGTGTTTCCCTTCGGGACCTTGAGGACGTTAGGCTTCGGGGCTTCAGCAACTTTGGAGCTTTGGGGTTCAGGGCTTAAGGGTTAAGGGTTTAGGGTTTAGGGTTTAGCTTTTGAGGTGTCTACTTGTTTTGAGGGCCTTTTTGTAAGAATACCACTGTGGTAGAGCCAACGGAAAAAGCAATTGCGAGGATCCATCGGGGACTCCGAAAACAATAGGCCCATTCCAAATCCGAGCAACCAAACGCAACCCGTCAGACTACCAGCCTCACCCGTTTAACACCAAAATCAAGTTAAACCAAACATGGCTTTCAGGTTTAGGGTCTATGGTTCTGACAGCTACGGAACACCCACAAGCTCCATAAGGCTCCCAAGACACTTTAGAGCTTCAATAGAAAAAGCTGCACCAGAGGACTTCAATAGAAAAAGCTGCACCAGATGAGGTTGGGTTGAAGACACAGCCCAGGGCGGTACTACACGGTAAGGCTGCAACTTTTGCTTGAACATGTCATGATGACATAACTGTTTCCCCACTCCTGTCTCCCCTCTGCAGACACGACAAGGCAGAAGCACGTGCGGGTTCCTTGCAACACCCAGCATCAAGGAGCTTTTGCCCAACCAACCTTGCAGACGATCCTGACTGACAGGTACTAGGTTCACAATGATGGATATAAAAATGCGCTAATTAAATATCCTAGAACCATTGAACCGAAGTCAGGGCGCCAGGTCACCCTTCCTGGAGTTCTGCAGGAATTTCCATGCTTCGAGTGTGCTCACGTGAAGCTGAACTTCCACTAAACATTCCTGTGAACATTTTTTATTCTGGCAGTCTCTCGGAAACACCACACCCGACGCCAAAAATCAAAAACCAAAACCCTACAACCGGAACCCTGGACCCCAAGTCCGCAGCCCAGAGTCGCAGCATTCGAACCCACCCCCCCACCCACCCCCCCAAAAAAAAAAACACACACACACACACAAAAAATCCAGAGAAACCCCCGAACCTTCGGTGTCCTCCTTAGAGGACCAGGGTGCCTAGTAAGCAGGGATATGAATAAGGGAACTACAGTAAAATCTACTTGCAACCCTGACCCTGATTAAGGTGCTTATCTCCCGACTTGCTAAGGCCCCTGATCCTCCAAGTGGAGGCAAAGCGGCAAAGCGGCAAAGCGAGAAAGGACCCCGAGTACCTCAAACCTCCCACCCTTGCGGAGCGGATTACTGTTGAAGTTTGCTGTGAACGGCCACTACAAGGGTTAGTCTAACGGCTACTACTAGCATAGCCTCATTCAGAAATCGAGTCAGTGCCCGTACCCATCTGATTAACCAACACAGATAAGGTCTTTGAAAACCTCTATCAATCAACGGCTAACATCATGGGCCCAGAGCTTCTCCTTCCCACTCAGTGCTAAATTCAGCTACACACCCTAAACCCCACACACCCTAAACCCTACACCACGAACCCTACATCCTAACCCCAAAGCCCTCGGTCCTAGACCCTTAAACCCTCAACCCTTAAACCCTCAACGCTGAACCCTTAAACCCTAAACCCTTAAACCCTTAAACCCTTAAACCCTAAACCCTTAAACCCTTAAACCCTAAACCCTTAAAACCTAAACCCTCAAACAATTAAACCCTAAACCCCTAAAGCCTTAAACCCTAAACCCCTTTGACTTCCGACTGCCAACTGCGGCGAAGCCACCGAGTGGGCGAAGCCTTGGAAGGATGCGGCGCTGAGAGCTTCAAGTGCTTCAGGGCGCTTAGGGGGTGTCAAGTTCAGGGGTTAGGATTGGGGCCAGATGGTTTAGAGCTTGGGGGTGGTTTCAAGTTTCGGGGACTAGGGATTCGGTCCAAGGGTTCGAAGGGCTTAGAGGGCTTTGCGAATTGGGGTTCAGATGAGGGTTCGGGATTTGGTTTGGTGGCTGCCCTGCGGCTTAAACTTTAAAGTGTTGGGCTCTAATGACTCTAATCTCTCGCAGCTTACAGGGTGGTCTTTGGTTGGAGGGTTGTGAAACTTGGGGCTAGAGTATCTGCTTCCAACATCAACCATCCTCTACGATCTCGCGTTTTCGCATGCGAACCACAGCGGGCATCATTAGCATCAGCTTCCCCTCCTGCCGACGAGCCAGCCACCAGCAGTCAGCGTTGTCAGCATCTGCTCCGACACCACCCTCTCACTAAAGAGCACCCGAGAGCTAGCATCATGATCATGATCACCATCATCATCACCGCCACCATCACCATCACAAAGACCATTCGGCCCCTGCCAAGCCAAACAGCAAGCATCATCAGCATCAGCTTGCCCAGCCCTGCACGACACAGCCACCAGTAGCCAGCATCGTCAGCATCAGCTCCTACACTGCACCATTTCCCCCCTCAACCTAGGCCACGAAGAAGCCACGCATCATCAGGATAAGCCGGCTTCTGTCAGAGCCCACGCCACATCAGCATCATCCGGCCTCTGCGTAAACCTGGGCCCATAATGGCCGCGAATCTTCAGCATCAGCCGACCTCTTTTTGAAGCTGAGCCCACAAAGGCCGCGCATCATTAGCATGAGCCAGCCTCTGTGTTTACAGTTGGGCCCACATCTGCCAAGCATCATCAGCATCAGGATGCCTCTGTGTAAACCTGCGCCGGCAGAAATCGAGCATCAACAGCATCAGCCATCCACTGTGTAAACCGCGCCGGCGCAGGCCGCGCATATCCGCGCATCATCAGCATTAGCCCGTCTCTGTGTGAATCTGCACCCGCAAAGGCCGCGCATCATCAGCATCAGCATGCCTCTGTATAAACCTGCGCCAGCCGCCATGCATCAGCAGCATCACAGAGGCCGGCCTGCGCAAAGGCCGCGCAGCATCAGCATCAGCATGCTTCTGTGTAAACCTGCACCCGCAAAGGCCGCGCATCATCAGCAACAACCGGGCTGTACATGAACCTGCGTGCGGAAACCCCACACATCATCAGCATCAATCGGGCTGTACATACACCTGCGCGCGCGAAACCCACGAATCATCAGCATCAGCCGGCCTCTGTTTAAACCTGGCCCCACAAAGGCCGCGCATCATCAGCATCAGCCGGTCTCTGTGTGAACGTGCACCCACAGAGGCCGCGCATCATCAGCATCAGCAGGCCTCTGAGTGAGTCTGGGCCCACAGAGGCCACGCATCAGCAGCATCAGCCGGCCTTGCGCCCGTTGTGTAAACCTGCGCGGCAGAGGCCAGCATCATCAGCATCAGCATGCCTCTGTATAATCCTGCGCCGGCAGAAGCCCCGCATCATTAGCATCAGGCATCAAGCGGTCTCTGCGTAAACCTGCACCCTCAGAGACCATGCATCATCAGCATCAGCCGGCCTCTGTGTAAAACTGCGCTCGCAAAGGCCACGCATCATCAGCATCAGCCGGCCTCTGTGTAAACCTGCGCCGGCATAGGCCGCGCATCATTAGCATCAGCCGGCCTCTACGTAAACCTGCGCCGGCAGAGGCCAGGCATTATCAGCATCAGCCCTCCTCTGTGTAAACCTGCAGCCGCAAAGGCCACGCATCATCAGCATCAGCCGGCCTCTGTGAAACTGCGCTCGCACAGGCACAGCGTCAGCCGCCTCTTTGGAAATCTGCGCCCGCAGAAACCAGGCAGCATCAGCATCAGCCTGCCAATGTGTTGTAAACCTGGGCCCACAACGGCCGCGAATCATCAGCATCTGCCGGCCTATATTTTAACCTGGGCCGACAAATCCCGCGCATCAGCATTAGCGGCCTCTGTCTAAGTAAACCTGCACCCACACAGGCCATGCGTCATCAGCATCAGCATGCCTCTGTGTCAACCCGCGCCCGCAAAGCCACGCAGCATCAGATCAACCCGGTTGTACAAAAACCTGTGCAGGCAAAACCCGCGCATCATCAGTATCAGGCGGCTTCTGTGAACCTGGGCGCAGAGGCCGCACATCATCAACATCAGCTGGCCTCTGTGTAAACCTGGGCTCCCCGATTGCTGCGAAACAGCACTCGATAGGAAGCTTCATGACTGTCAGCCGTCCCGCTTTTCAAACCGCAGCGAGCATTATCAGGCATCAGCCTGTTACCGTTGTACCAGCGAGCCAGCATTGGCTCCAGCACCACCCACTCACGAAACAGCACCCGCATCTTCAGCATCAGCTTCCCCATCTCTACAAGAACAACCATCGAGCAGCCAGCATCATCCGCATCAGCCCCTCCATGACCCCTCGCGAATGTCATAGCAGTAGTACCATCATCTAATTTGACGTATCACTGAGATGCGCGCGCACATAAAAACCGTCTCCACCCTACAACCCCCCAAACCCTGAACAGTATCCACCTGATAAACCCCCTAAAATCTAAACCCTAGACTGTGTTCGCCCAAAAAACCAAGAAATTCCAGCCAAAGCCAAGGCACGCTGGTCTGCAGGAGCCTATCGGACTTTCGACGAGCTCCTTTTCCGCACCAGCACCCTGGCGGCAGCCCAGGATTCAACAATTGAGGTCATTGATCTTTTAGGGGGGGTTTCGGAAAAGTTAGGGTTACGTTCAAACGATTATGATTCTGACCTTTCTGACTGTGAGGTTGGCTATTGCTTTTCTTCTTTCTCTGTGGTCTTTCTCACAACGGTACGACCATTAGGATCTACACGAGGGTCCCTTACGTTCTGGAACTATCACAAAGCAAGGGCATGTGGAGTAGAATATCAAGAATTAACATTTGGAAGTTGGCGTCAAACCCCCCCTGAATCAAGAGAAGTCAATGCAAAATTCCCGAGGTGACCGAAGTTCTGGTCCAATTTCTTTTCTGGAAAGCTTCGGGTTACGGGCCTAGGAATGGGTTGGTAATCCTTGGGGTTTGGGGCCAACTTTAGGGCAAACATAAGGCCCTTAGTCCCGCAGCCTGGCGCCCTTGCCTAAAAGGAGATATCTGGTGGCCTGCTCTGTGCTCATCTGACTGCCGTGCCGCTGGATGAAATCGTCCACGAAGGCAGCGTCATGACTGTAGGAACCTCTGGGTCAGCACACTTTCACTGCAAAGCCACATGTAACTTTGTACCATGGTGATTGTGTAGGAACAGTAGCACATACTAGTACATCCTTCATCTCCTTTTGCAAACGTATTCAATACAAGTATCTATCTAGCCTGCAGCAATCTGCCAATGCATGCAAGGCTCTCAACACAAAAACAGGGAAGCTGGTGTTGCCTGCATGCCCCTCCACAACCCGTCACTGAAGCACTTGGCCTTCAGGTTTCACATTTGGTCTTAGTCAAGGTTTCGGGCCTTGAATGCTGATGGTGATGCGGACTAAATCAGTGCAGCAGATGACCTGCCTCGTGTCACAGGACCGCATGCTGGGCCCCCACACGTGAGAAAGCTTCTTTGGCTAGGTCATCACTGGAACCTGCCGGACATCTCCGAAAAGGACCGCTTTAGGGCTACGTTCTGAACGAATTCCTATACGGGCTGCTACTACGAGAGGTACTTTCAACTGGCGTGTCATGGCAAGAACCTACGCCCTACAATGATACGATGCGCGAAACATTGAAGAAGTAAAATGCGCGTTTGTCATAGTACCCTAATTTCGCCACCTCCTAACCTTCGTCCTTGCCCTTGCGCTGATACTATGCTATACTATTTCAACTCTCCTCCTCCACGGGAGTATTGTTTCTCCTAACGGCAACCAGTACCAGTACCAGTACCCTACCGGAACCTTCTACCCTCAACTCCAAACTCCCCAAACGACCCACGAACAGGGGACCGACACCCACAGGCCCCAGAGAGGGCTTGGGGGGCCCACCATCCAAGGCGAGGTGGCAAATGCCCGCCAGAAACCATGCGAGCCCGAAAGCTGCGTCTCCGAAGGCCGCGCCGTCCTCCAGAGGCACTAAGCGTTCCCTTTCATCGTTCTAAACGGGTTCTGACAGTCATGGTCCCAACCCTAGACCTTGAACCCTAAACCTCATGAGCCCCATAAACCCAGAGGGCCAGGAATTGGATGCCCATGTCAATCTTGGGGCCCCGGGAGCTTGGAGACTTCGGAGAAGAGGGGATTCGGGTCTTGCCGTCTAGGTCTTATAGGGTTTACTAGTGGGTGTATTGAGGGCATAACCCACTGAAGAAAAAACTACACCACATCTGCAGAATCCTTGCTAATTACGCCAAAAAAGCTGTGCCCAACCCTTGTCATCCTGTCTTAGATTCTTTTCAAGAACCGCATGAGCAAAGGTTATGATTTAAAAAGATTGAAAACCCAAGCATTCCTGAAGCCCTAAAGAGCCAACAACTCACGAAACCTCGGGCACCCTCTAGCACGCAAAACGGAACGTCGGCAAGGGTTTAGGGTTTTGTGTGTATTTACAAGTACGTCCTGTCCGCCTAGAAGCTGTGAACGCCTCGGTTGCGAGACCTTGAACCCTAAACCCTAGACCCCAAACCCCTCGAAGCTAAACCCTAAACCCCCTGAACCCCCAAACCCCCAAACCTTAAACCCTCGCAACCCTGGTCTCGACCCGCAAGTCCTCCAAGAGATCGCAGAGCCGCTCCACCGTGCTCAGCGCGCTCCGATACTCCTTCGTGCGCAGCTGACCTGGGCGGAGTAATGATACTAGAAGAAACAATAACCACAGTTGTAAGAATAACCATAGTAGCAAAAATAGTAGTACTAACAAGGGCAGTGATGGTAGAATAACAACAAAAAACATAGCCTGTAATAATAACGATAATATAGAATAGGGCCCCTGTGTGCTTCAGAGTTTGGGCTTGAGGTCTTCGGGCGTGTGTGTATACATATATACATGTACATATATATATATATATATATATATACGCACACATTTATTGAATGGTCCTCTATATATATATATATATATACACACACATTGTGGTGGCATAACAATATGATATGCGAAGGAACCCTGAGGAATAGTTCGGGGGGGGTGAATGGACTTTTTGGGTCGCTGTTAAGGTCTGTATGAGTGCCATTATTGCGGCTTAGTCTTAAGCTTGGCCTGGCAGTTGCCACCGATTCGATGATTGCGACGACAAGCTGCTCTGGTGAGTTGGTGTTACCTTAATGCAGGGGCCTTAATAATTAGAGTAGAATTTTGGGGCCCATTATACTATAACTATACTCAGGAACCACCAAAATGCTCTAGGAAATTATGTAGGCCCCTATAGTACCTCTTCCAGTTGTCAAGGCAACGGGTCGCAATTAAGCGTGCCCCAACCCGGTCACAACGTCGCTGCAAGGCCTGGAACTGCGAACTTGAGCCCCTAAATCCTAAACCCCTAAACCCTAAACCCTAAACCCTAAACCCTAAACCCCCAACCCACACTCAGCCTGAAACTCTTAAGCCCGGTCGTTAAGCCTCAAACCCTGAACCCCGAAACTCCAAACCCTGACCCTAAAATCCCTAAACCACAGTCACCAAACCCGTAACCCGGAAGCATAGTCAGCTGCTGACTTCTGAAGCCTTGATGACAATTTCAGTGACGAGCAGGTATTGGTTCATCGGGTCTCGAAGGGTTCGGAATCAGGAGCCTTTTACAAACGAAGCTGTAAGAGTCAAAACGTGTCCGTCGTGGCTTGTCCATGCACTCTAAAAATGTTTGTCGTACAAGAGCATGACGATGCGCTTCGTATGCCGTGAACTTTCAAGGCAAGCCCGCGTGCAAGTAGGTGCTGGCGGCAGGCAACAAGGACAATAGATGGGGATGGATGCAGTAAACAAGGGGACACTTTGCGACGGTCATCATCGCTTTGTCTGTTGGAAGCATCCTCATCGCTGACCCTTACCCGACTCTAAACCGTAGTCGCCTTTCTTCCGCATCTGCTGCAAGCTTCCGTACCTCTTCCTCGCACTGACGTATGTTGGTGTTCTTTTATCCGCAGCTCGGTCTGCGTTGGCGGGCTAGTTCCTTGTTAAGCCTCCATGCCTCCTCCTGTCGGTTGCTTCAACCTGAATCACTAGTATAGGGGCCTTAATAATTACCTATACTATTTGGGGGTCCTTAATATAAGTATAGCATCATTGGCCCCAAAACCCTATTCTAATTATTAAGGCCCCTTGTGGCAGCCCGGCATCGGCAAAAAGGCGCATGCCCCAAGAGAAGTTGACCACTGCGTCTCCCTTCACGATCCTACTTGGAGGTTCAGGGGACTTGGTAAGTAGGGCTACTTATGGTTATAGGTAAATATAACTATAGTTACCTTGCTTATAACCCGACTTACTAAGTCCCCTGATCCTCCAAGTAGCGCAAGAGGCTCACATTGGTCTAGCACATCCGAATCGCTCACAGCACCGTCCGCTGAAACCATCTGGGACAACAAAGGCTGGAAGGAGACGCGTCCTGGGAATGCCACAGCCTATGGATCGTAATCCACAGGCTTTGGCCTTGCCAGGACACGTCTCCGTCCCGTCTGTGGTATCGCCGGTATCGCAGCCAGCCGAGTATGCGCATATTCTCCTCAAGTATGCCTTCAAGCGGTATGTGGCTCCAGGACAGCGAGCTGGAGCCGTTTGTGCACCACACATCAATTACAGGAGCAAGCCTCGTTCACCTGAAGCCATTCTCTGCCAGGTCCTTCATGATCTTTAAATCCTCTGCAAAGAGCTCCGTTGTCACGCGGACTCCTCGCTTCTGAGTTTGCAGTACTCCAAAACACGCGAGCCGGAAAGAGGCGGCTCAAATGCAAAGCAACGACTTCTTGAGGCGTGGCAGATTTGGGTAGGAGTCGAGTAGGCATGATATTCGCAACTTCCACCCAATCCTGAATCCCCTAATGCCTTAACCCCTGAATATTAAACCCACCGACCCCATACTATTTCGCCGTAAACTCCTGATTAGAAACTCCTAACCCTAAATTCCTGGGCCAGCAGCAGAGCGCCATGTTGAACGTGCACTCGCACTCGAAGATGGAGAGGCCTGTCATCGAGCAAGCGGTTCTTCCAGTTTGGGGAAGTAGGCATCTTGCAAAAAGGAACTTCTGCGGCAGCCCTGCACCCTAAAAACTTGAACTGAAGCCCCAAATCCCGGGAAAATCGAAAGGTTTAGGGTGTGGGCTTGACTGCTGGTATTGCAAAACTTTCGGAGTTCTCATAGGCAGCCCAACGGATGCAAGCTTACTCAGACCACAAAGACCAGATACAAGACCAACGGCTCGGGGTTTGGATCTGGGTTTAGGGTCTCGGGCTTGGGGTGTGGGGTCCCCCCTAAAACCCTCGACGCCAACTCCTCGCCCGCCTTCCCGCGACGCCACCTCCGGTGGAAGACACTCCCCGGGCTTTCGATGTTCCCAGTTGGCCTGGCTCAAGCAGAGGGCTTTTCCAGTTTCAGAAAGGGTTTGCATGAGGGCTTTGCCGTAGATTTCATACCGGCTTCATATCGGACCTCGGTGCGAGCTTTAAAGAGCTAGCCAGAAAGACAAGGGCCTGGTGACATGCTTAGCTACATAAGACTTCACTCTGCCCCTCGTCACCCAAAAAGCCATTGAACCTAAGGACCTCAACCATAAGCCGAAACTCTCCTGAAGTATCCATTCCAAAGCAAAAGTGGTCGTATTTACCGTGAGCGCTCGTCTTTTTGCTACCCCCGCTATGCCTGCTATTGTTGCGATGACGACGATGATGATGATGACGGTGGTGATGATGATGATTACAACGAGTTGTTTAGAAGGAAATAAGAGAGATATCAGTTCTACCGTTCCGAGTATTGCATGACCACTAGGCTCGCGGCCGTTACGCGCTCTTTACCTTGCATCCACAAGCCCCGAACCGACCCATAAGACCCTAGCATCCCATGAAAAGCCTAAACCAGCAAGCCGAAAAACAAAAGTAGCAACACGGACGTCGAATCACCAAGCACGAGGACCCCCCCATGATGGCCGTCCACTCGACTACTCCCAAGATCATCAGGATGTTCATCAGAGGCTCCAAACAACTCTACAAGCTCCAAAACCCCTTTTCTCGGAGTAGCGGCGATTACAAGAGGGGAAGCCGTCAGGAATGAAAGGCGAAACCATGCTGAGGTCTGAGGCGGGAGCACCAGATCTCCATCCAAAACGCGAAAGCAAGGGAGAGCGCGATTTAGGAAGCTGGGAGAGCCAAGGAACTGCGTGCATGACGCCCGCATGCGCTTCGCGACCTCACTAGCCTACTCCTGTGCAGCCTGCACAGGAGAACCCCGTTCGATTACCACACGAGCAACCCAAAAAGCAGACCCTGCACAGCTGTGGGATGCCTCATCTGCTGCGGATGACAAGTATCTCGCCAGCTCCAGGGCGGCAACGAAGTCCTGCGAGGATTCTCCAGGCTTAAAGAAGCCTGCGGACCTGGGGTTTAGGACTGGGATATGAAAATTTATGGGTTCGAGGCAAAAGCCGTAGGATTCTAAGGCGGCTGTCGAATCTTGGAGCGAAGCTTGCGAGTGCTGGGTCTTCGGGCTCGGTTTGAGAGTTTCACGATTCAGTGCATAGAGTTCAGGTGTCTTAAGCTGGGGGTTGGGTGGCTTCAAAGGCAGCAGCAAATCGGCAGTAGGCCAATCGCCCATTGTCGTTCTTGTCATTGACACGGTAATGGCCAGGTCCGTAGATCATAACTGCAATCATTACTGACAACAATAAACAATAATAACAGCAGCAAGAACAATAGCAATAACAGCACGAGTAATGGTTACTAGAAGCAGTAACAGTTGCAACAACAAAAACAACAACAAGCACGAGGACGACGACGACAACGACAGCGACAGCGACAACGACGCCGACAGCTGACGGCGACAGCGACAGCGACACCGACAGCAGCAGCAGTAGCAAACACGACAACGACAAGCAACAAGCAACAAGCAACAAGCAGCAAGCAACGAGCAACAACCACCAACCAACAGCAAACAGCCAACAGGCAACAGGCAACAGGCAACACGCAACAGGCAACAGGCAACAGGCAACAGGCAACAGCCAACAACCAATGAACAGCAAACAGCAACAGCAACACCAACCACAACGAAAACGACAGGCACAACCACAACCACTGCCACCACAACGACAACGACAAGGATAACGACAACGACGACAACTACAAGCTTGATGAGAAGGAGCAGAAGAAGGCGGTGGCGACGACTACCCAAAAAAAAACTCCAACATCCCTTACTTAAGGAATATTCCTTAATTGGAGACTCTGGGTACTACAGTGAGGAAACGCTCCTGGTTCAATAGCTCCTTTAGGAACGGCCCTTGCTCAAATTAACCCCCAGGATTCGGCTCCCTGGCGGTTTCGACTCAGGGCTTCGGATCGAAATCTCAGAATCCAAGGGTTAGGATTCAGGCTGAGGTGTAGGGGCCTAAATAGTTACCAATACCATTGTGGTGGGTTCCTTATTATAGCCATAGTATAATGGGCCCCAAAACCCCATTCTAATTATTAAGGCCCCTATATTAGGTTCAGGGCTTGAGGCAGAAGGCTTCGGGCTGAGGCTCTACTGGATCGTGGGAGCTTGGCTGTATCAGGACTCAACTCCACAGAATCCCGGGGGGAGGGGGTTTAGGGTTTAGGGCTTAGGGTTTAGGGTTTAGGGTTTAGGGTTTAGGGGGGGGGTGCAATGCTCACGGACCTACACCCACAACTCCCTGGTCGAAACTCCTGAATAAGAGGATGCTCTTAGTAACATCCTTGGGGAGAAGCCCCAACTTCACATTCAAATTGGCTACGGTTGTTGTCACGACCATGTGCATGACCATGAGCATTACGATCACTGCTACTGTTACCCTTACTGTACTACCAGTATTGGTGATGTTGTGGTTGTTGCTTGCGGGGATAGACTCACTAGTATATAGTATCATTACTTTGACTCTTATTGTTACAAGCTGTTTGTCTCGTTCGTTTTCTACATATTTGTAACCTTCTTGTTGCTATCAACGGTACCATGACCACTGTCATTGCAACTATTGTTTTTCGAGTCTGACGCTCCCAAGCAAACGGGTCCTGGATGGCCGTTGAGGCATCCCCCACATAAAGCCTCGTTTCGACGGGGTTAGAGTTCAGGTTCACGAGGGTTCAAGATGTAGCCATCAAAACGAAAGCGATTGAAAGAAGAATCACAATCATAACAGCATTACCAATCATTGCCATGATCGCAAAGCTGCTCTTAGACATCTACACAACCCGAAACCCTCAACGCAGGGGGGAGGGGGAGCCAGAAAGATGGACTTGAACTTCAGACTTCAGCGAGGTCGGCTCTCTCTCAAGGCCGCAAGATGCCCTAAACACCACAACCGCAACAATCCTGATGGCACCAACAGTGAGAATACGCAGTACATTCTAGTACGGAGGAACCTTGAAAAGCCGTACTGGCTATCATTTAGGCCTACCAGCTGGGCCCGTGACGCTCCCCGAGTTCGAGTTCGGCATCTTCTCTCTGAGCCTCTGGGGCACCCGACGAAGACACTCCTCGCAGGACCATCAGCTCATGTGGCAAGAAGATGACCTGAAGAGCGCCATACTTGGAGGACTAGGGGACTTAGTAAGTAGGGTAGCTATAAGTAAGATACTTATAGTTATATCTACTTATAACCCCAATTCATAAAGGTACTTATAACCCTAGTTACTAAGTCCCATGATCCTCTAAATACACGAGCTTACTTTCTGGAGAGTTGCTACTCAGAATCTTGCCAGTCTTCCGGTATCTGGAGGCCTCCATATGGGGGGTTTCCGAAAATTAGGGGTACCTTAGTATGGGGTCCTTATAGTAAGGATCCGACTAATCAGGGTACTTTCTTAGGGTCCCCTATTTTTGGAAACGCCCATATCGGAAATTTTTTAGGGTACGTCTCCTCGGCTCATGGCCTCTGGGTGCCGTACGCTGCCTACAGGGCTTAGGGTTTAGAGCTTAGGGCTGCCTTGAAGCTTTGGGGGAGTCTCCTGTTTCAAGTTCAAGTGCGGGGAGTCCCTGCTCCTTAGAGGATCATGGGACTTAGTAAGTAGGGTTATGGGTACCTTAATTGGGGTGAGAAGTAGATATGACTCTAGTTACCTTACTTATAACTGTACATGCTAAGTCCCACGAACCTCTAAGTACGATGCTTTTCCTCTCCAGTCGGGCCCCAAACCTTGAAACTCCCCAGCCGATCACTTCGGAGAGCACCGCAGAGCAAAGTCGCTGGAAAGACCGGAAACCGGAAAGCTCCAACAACAACGGCGACCTAAGCGTGAGTTTAAGGCCTAGCGTTTGGTCAAGTCTGGTCTCCACCTCTAAACTGCAACTCTCGAACCGCACCAACCGTATAGATGGTTTATAGAAGCCCTTTAACGGAACCCTCAACTCCTATAGAACCCCATCAAAGAGAACCCTGCCGCAACTCTCCGAACCCTCGAAGAAAAGGCCCATGCTGGCAGGCCATCCGAAGCCGTGGGAGGTACCTGCCCCGCCTCGTTGAAACACAGGGTTTCGGGTTCAGGAGCTTGGGGGCCTGGGAGTTTAGGGGGCTTGGGGTAATGCAGGGGCCTTAGACACTAGTATAGGGTTTGAGCGTTTCTTATACTATAATTATAACATGGAACGCCCAAAATAGTCTTGGAAACTATCAAGGCCCCTACATTACGGTAGGTCGCGGCTTGAGGAGTTCAGAACTCGATCTGAAGGACCCAGAGAGCCCAATACCTCTTAACGACGGAAGAGGGCTTAAATTCTTTAGGGCTTCCTCTTATGATTTAAGCTATATTCGTTAATTCAGGGTATTGGGCTCTCTGGGGAGGCCGTACTTAAAGGATCAGGGGACTTAATAAGTAGGGTTATAAGTAAGGTAGCTATAGATATATCTACTTATAACCCTAATTAAGGTACTTATAACCCTACTTACTAAGTCCCACGATCCTCTAAGTAGTGCTCTGGAGCCCTTGTTCCTGTCGAGGGGTCGATTACTCGAGGCCATGCAATCGGCAGTTCCCGCGGCACTAAAAGAAAAGGACCAGTTGCCAAGGGCTCCTTTAAGGGTTACTATAAGGGTTCCATCATAGGGTTCCTTTAAGGGTTACGACAAGGGCTCTAGAATAGGGCTTAGGGTTAAGGGTCCATGTACCCAAATTGAAGCACAAACACCTCGAAAGGGCCGAGAGCAGCTGAGCTCCGATCCGAGACCAGGCCGCCACACTGGTGGATCATCATGTTCAGCCCTTGGTGGTATATATTATACACTACAGACTGATTATGTACAAAAGATAAAGAGGTAGTATGATTCAAGCCTACTTATGTCAACATGGAAGAAGGCCTATCCAGGCTGCCGTGGTGTTTTGGAGTTTGGCGCTTATCGCTGTGGGGTCAGACGCTAGGAAGCTTAAACGCCCGTAGCATCCCCTAGCCCTGAGATCGTAATCCAAGAGGAGTTTCATCTTTAGGACTGAGGGGTGTTATTTGTGAGATGCGCTTTCGACCGCGGTTCGGCGGTATAAAGTACCATGCAAACCGTGTCCAAATTCTTCGTCAAGTTGCGTTGAACAGTGGCCGGGCCATCTAAAAAGAAGCAAATGCGGCAAGACTGTGCAACTCCTGCACTCTCTTTGCTTTGCTCGTACCTCCTTTTTGCCACTGGGCTTGGGGCTATGCTCGTACCTCCTAAACACTAAACCCTGAAGCTTCTATCCTACAGCCCGTAGCCTAAGTCAAGTTCATCCTGACAGGAGCCTACAGTAGAGGCTGAGCCCCGCACGGACGTGTGCATGGCGCCAGTCACAGCGAAGCATGGACATGAGAATCCCGACCTTGCAATGTATGAGTGGTCACTGTAGTAGCACAAAGACACATGTTGCATGTCTGCATTTGCATTTCTGAAAGTACAGACTATCATCTCTCTCGGTCTGACTGCAGTGCTTGGCACTACCCTCGATGGAATCAGTGATATATAGGCAGCAGAGGTGCCAGTTGCTTCATGCAGTCAGGGAGTGTGCAACGGCCGTTTGCCAGGCAATAACTGTCGGATTGCGGTGTTGGGGGGGGCTGGAAATTCAGATACAGTACCCCAAAAGGCCTCTAAACCACCGAAGCCCAAACAAGGACTGAGGCCGCTTCCCCGTCCTTGGCTCGCACAGCCGAGGACATGCCCGGGCCTGGTACTAGAGGGGCGTTCGTTTTTCGATAGTGTGAAGGTTTAGGGGTGTAGGGTTTGCCGCGGGTTACAATAAGGGCTGCTAAACGGCCTGCATAATCAGGTAGGAAAGATGTCCCTCAAGGGTTGCTTAAAAGGGACCCATGCGGGCTACTTTAGGGGTTACTTTCAGGGTTCTTTTTAGGCTACTACGGTATGAGGGGCCTTGATAATTTGTTTAGGGCTCAGGGGCATCCTGCACTATAGTTCAATGCAGGGGCCTTAGTAATAAGTTGAGGTCTTCGGCTTTGGGGGGATGTTATTCCATAGTCACCAAGGGGAGACTATTGCAAATGGTTCAAAACTCTGCAGTAGTGTCGCGTTCCGTTCAGGATTTTGCACGGGTTCCATGTATGCTGTATAAGATATCCATAATAGGATTCTTTCAGGATTCTGGTACAGGTTCTATTCTACTTTCGGGGGGTTGGTAGGGGGTACCGGGCTTTTGGGTGTTTTGGGTGTAGGGTCGTTTACTGCCAGGGCTCAGACCCTCGGGTTTAGGAACTATTGGGTTTTTCGGGATCTGGTGGTTCAGGGTTTTACGGATTTCGACTTTGGGGTTTTACGGATTTCGACTTTGGGGTTTTACGGATTTCGAATTTGGGGTTTTACGGATTTCGAATTTGGGGTTTTACGGATTTCGAATTTGGGGTTTAAAGCTTTAGGATGTAGGGTTCTTGGAATTGCGTGATTTGATGTTTGGGGCTTCTTTGTTGCGCTGAGCTCCTTTTTTAGGGACTTCAAGTGGGTAGCCAGTCAGGCCCCTTTGTATGAAGAAGCAAGGGTCCCGAAGCCAGCGGAACAGATCCGCTATGTTGCCGTAACCTGCAATCTCTTCGGGTGATAGGGTGGCCCTGTGCAGAACAAACTGTTGAATCCCTATGTGTGCGAATCACGCGGCATCTCCGTTCTGTCAATTTGGGGCTTCGGGTGCATGGATTTGGGGTTTAGGACTTTAGGCGTCGGTGCTTTTTGGGCGGGCATCACCCTCGAGACTATGTCTGGTTGGGGGACATACACTGCATGAAGTCAAGCATCAATCAGAAGCTGCACGAGAAGTCCTTCTAACGTGGACGCTTTCAACTCAAAGTGTCCCTTCGTGTCAGATCTGGGGCAAGCACGTACGCGGACTGCACGTGCAAGCTCCTGCAGACACGCAAGTCACTATGAGGAGATTTCGAAAGGATGTGTAATATTGATGTAGGAATCTGATTAAGAAACCCTGACCCTATAACCCCAAAAGTTCATACAAGGAACCTTCATAAGGTTTCTGACCTATATTACCAGAGACCCCGGCTCTCGGATTCCCTTGGAGTTTAGACACTTCGTGAACAGCTACTTGGAGGATCATGGGACTAAGTAAGTAGGGTTATAAGTACCTTAGTTGGGGTTACAAGTAGGCATAACTAATGTTACCTGACTTATCACCCCACTTACTAAGTCCCATGATCCCCTAAGAAAGCTTCATCGGTGTAGGTGCGGAAGTGATTGCTGGCAGGGCCTTTAAGCAATGGAACGAGAGCAGCACCCTGTTTCCACCTACGTGTACCAATCTCAGAACCGTTTAGCTTTTACCAGAGTGCTTGGAAGCTTGAGTATCCAAGGGGTTAGGCCACTTGCGGGAGCCTGCTCTTCCATTAACAAAACACTTGTACTGGTATTGGTATTACCGTTATTGCGGTGTCGTTGTTATCGCTATCGCTAATCGCTGCTCGCTGCTCGCTGCTCGCTGCTCGCTGCTTGCTGCTTGCTGCTTGCTGCTGTTGTTGTTGCTGCTGCCCCTTGCTCTTGCTCTTGTTGCTTTATCAGCATTAGTAATCGTATGGGTACTCAGACTAGCATTAGCAGTAGTGGTATAGCAATTAGTTACTAGCAACATGAACATGCGTACTAGTAGAACTACTACTAGTAGTAGTAGTAGCAGTAGTAGTAGTCGTCGTCGTCGTAGTAGTAGTAGTACTAGTGGTAGTAATAGTAGTTGTAGTAGTAATAGTAGTAATAGTAGTAATAGTAGTAATAGTAGTAATAGTAGTAATAGTAGTAGTAATAGTAGTAATACTAGTAATAGTAGTAATAGTAGTAATAGTAGTAATAGTAGTAATAGTAGTAATAGTAGTAATAGTAGTAGTAATAGTAGTAATACTAGTAATAGTAGTAATAGTAGTAACTGTAGTAATTGTAGTAATAGTAGTAGTAGTCGTCGTCGTCGTCGCCCCGGTGGCGGTGGTGGTGGTGGTGGTGGGACGAGGAGGATGAAGAGTAGGAAGAGTAATAGGAGTAGTAGCTGTGGTAATCGTCGCAGTAGTAGTAGTAGTAGTAGTAGTAGTTGTTGTCGTCGTCGTCGTAGTCATCGACGTCGTCGTAGGAGTGGTCGCAGCAGCAGCAGCAGCAGCAGCAGCAGCAGTAGTGGGAGTAGCAGCAGTGGTAGCGGTAGTAACAGTAGTGGCAGTAGGTGCAGTAATAACAGTAGTAGCAGTAGCAGCAGGAGTTGGAGTCGGAGCAGGGGTGGCAGTAGGAGTAGTCTTGTCGCTATTGTTGGCTTGTGGTGGTAGCGGTGGTCGTCGTCGCTGACATGCGACGCTGCTGGTGGCAGAGGGTGCTGCTGATGCCACTAGGAAAGTTCACCCGCTTGCCCTGTCTAAGCATGACATTGCTGAAAACATTGCGCGTGATTTCGTATGCTTATTCTTGTGGAGTCTCCTAGGCCTTGCACCATTACTCCTGGTGATACCACTGCTTGCCAACAAACTCAAATGCTAGGCCCTTAAACCATCCGATCAACCCTGCTCCAGCACAGGACCCAACCTCATTAGCCCTCACATGCAAAAACAAACCAACATCTGCAGCGACGTGAACTGATGTGCACAACCACACATGGTGATAGACACTGCATGTACACTAGATGTAGCACTGCTAGACAGACACACGATTTATGGACTCCACACACTACACACTGAACTCATAGTTTAAACCTTGAACCCAAACCCGGAAGCCTAAGACACTGATCGCGTCTGAAAGGTGTAAGATGAAAGTCTACAGACTCAGATTTCCAAGGTATGCACACTGCAGAGTATTGAAGACGGGGAGACCCGAAAAGTCTAAACCCTAAACCGCTTCCACCCAAATCCGAATCCTTGCCTGAAGCCTTAAAGGGTTCATGGTTGAGGGAGGTTGGGGTTGGGAGCAACAAAGAGAAGAATGCAACACGCTTCGAACGAACCTGCTCGGCACCGGTGAGGTTCCCGACCAGGAGCTGCGCGAGTGCCTTGCAGGGTCTAGGGTTTAGGGTTTGGGGTTTAGGTGTAGGGGTTAGGGTTTGCTTACTTAGAGGATCATGGGACTTAGTAAGTAGGGTTACAAGTACCTTTGATTTGGATCATAAACAGATACTTTATAGTTACCTTACTTATAACCCTACTTACTAAGTCCCCCGAACCTCCAAGTAGAATCTTAGGGTTTGGAGGTTTAGGGCTTCAGAGCTTCAGGGTTTCCAAGGTTCAGGGATTTGGGCTTCAGTGTGGTTCAGGAAATTGGACGGATGAAGTAAGGGATCAGGAAGGCACTTTGTCTACGGTTTTTCGGGAAGTAAGTTCGGGTTGACTGCATTCCCCCCCCCACATATATCTACAGACATACAATACACATTTCCCACATATATCTACAGACATACAATACATAGTTCATGTCGATGTATGTATATATCTATGTAAATACGTACACACACACCTGTATATATACACATATGTGTGTGTATGTCCAGATATATATGTAGTGATATGTACATGTATGTGTTTGTGTCCTTTTTGTTTATGTATATTTATATTGTAAGTGTGTGTATGTATGTATGTATATCTATCTATACATACATACATACATACATGCACATAAAAAGTTCTAAAAGTTCTAAAAGTTCTAGAAGTTTTAAAAGTTCTAAAAGTGCTAAAAGTTCTAAAAGTTCTAAAAGTTCTAAAAGTTCTAAAAGTCCTAAAAGTTCTAAAAGTTCTAGAAGTTCTAGAAGTG
This sequence comes from Symbiodinium sp. CCMP2592, assembly GCA_905221615.1. Classification (NCBI taxonomy): domain Eukaryota; class Dinophyceae; order Suessiales; family Symbiodiniaceae; genus Symbiodinium; species Symbiodinium sp. CCMP2592. The sequence continues at coordinate 386,289 of CAJNDT010004491.1, forward strand.
CTAGAAGTTCTAGAAGTTCTAGAAGTTCTAAAAGTTCTAAAAGTTCTAGAAGTTCCAAAAGTTCTACAAGTTTTAGAAGTTCTAAAAGTTCTAGAAGTTCTAAAAGTTCTAAAAGGGCGCCAAAATTCCCACGCACCCCAAACGCAGCGGAGACATTCCCACGCACCCCAAACGCAACTAGCGCGTAAGTTCTGCCTTCAGAAGTTCGGGGTTAGGGTTGAAGGCTTGCATCCGGCATGTCCGTCTTTGAGTGTGCGCACGTACATGTTGGTCACGCCCTCGAAGATTCATGCCTGATCCACAAACCCTCATCCCTGAAGCCTGAACCCTGAAACCGAAAGCTTGAACCCAATCCAGTGGCTAGATCTCTCTTCTCGAAACCTAAACCCGAAACCCCTAGAGCCTCGAATCCCATGTCCCCCCCGACTAAACCCCTCAACCCCAAAACCCAAAACCCCAAAAAAAACCTGAACCCTAAACCTCTCAAACCCCCACCCCCTTCACCTCCAGACACCGCAAACCCAACCCTGAACCCCTTTGCTCTGGGAACCGGGCGCGCTTGAAAGCCAGCCTGGCAGGGCAAAGGGGGGACTCCCAGGGCCCTTTGCAAGAAGAGGGGTGTAGGGCTTAGGGTTGGGAGTCTCCGAGTTGGGAGTTTCCGAAAAGAAGGGATCCGAATAGAGTAACCTAAATGGTAGCATCCTTCTTATAAGGAGCCCAAAATACGCTGTGGGGCTTTAGGCTTTCGGGTTCTCGGTTGTAGGGTTAAGCATGTAAGGCTTTCCAACATTCAAGGCAGTAGAGCGGCCTTAAAAATTAGAACAGGCTGTAAGCTCGAAAAAATATAGTCGAATTAGAAAAAAAACCCAAGGAATACTATGGGCAACTATTCATATGTTATCTTACATGTTCGTCTATCTTGCTTGGTGAAAGGGGATTGGATTGGAGTCTCTGGGAGGGCCAACGTTTCACGACCCTTTCCATTTCTACTTAGCGTTGAGAGTCTGGGGATGTCTAGGGTAAAGTTGGGGTCCAGGATGTGATTTAAGGATTCGCGCTGAGGTCTAGACCCTAAATCCGTGAAATGGCCGAAACCCTAAACCCCGTCGCTTCCGAAACCCCAAGACCAACCTGGAGACAGCTGGCTCCGAGAGTTTGGCAGCACTTCCGTACGCGTGGAAGGCCTGAAAAGGGTTGGCTTTCGGGCTTTGGTTTTGGGGTTTAAAGTTTCGAGTTTGGGGTTTACTCACACAGCGTAGTGGATGCTTGAGACCTTTGCCGTTGCCCGAGGGGTGCAAGGGGTCAGCAGGAAGCACTCACGACAATTACCACCCGCGACTAGCACCGCACTGAAACCCCCTGCTTAAACCCCCTAGAGAAGGTCCCCCACCCTGCTGAAAGCAAAAAAGCACTGTAATCGAACCCTTATGCTTACAGTAGAGCTCCCAGGTAGAACCCGTAGACACTAATCCTAAGAACGGAACCCCCTTGTGCTCTAATCCTCATAATGGCAGTCTGACGACAGAACCTTTACAAGAGAAACCCTATAGCAGAAGCATTTATTTATAATGAAGCCGTTTTGAAACAACCCTTACAGCGGAACCCTGGTAAACCACAAACCCTAAACCCCCTAAACCCCCTAAACCCCCTAAACCCCCTAAACCCCCTAAACCCCCTAAACCCCCTAAACCCCCTAAACCCCTAAACCCCTAAACCCCTAAACCCCTAAACCCCTAAACCCTAAACCGTTAAACCTTTTGAAAAGAGCTCAAAAAGCCTCTCCAAGGCGACCATACTGCAGGCAGAGATCCGCGTACGCCTTTTGGGGCTTTCGGGCGTACGGCTTTGAAGCATAGGGCTTTAGGGCTTTTTGGCTTAAAGGCTTCTTGCACCAGGGTTCTACTGTAAGGGTTGTATAAAAAGGGCTCTATGATAACAGGTTCTAGTTTGCTATCGGTCTCGAGCCTGTATTTAGCTTTAGATGAAAGGGGTTCTCTTCTTTCGTGCTCGAGGGCTTTGGACTTCAGGGCTTAAGGCTTTAGCGCTTCGCCTTTACGGTGTAGGATATCACGGGGGCCCCGCCACAGAAAGTCATCCGTAGAACCCTCGGAAGCCCCCCCTAAGCAAGACACCCTAAGCCCTCTAAAACCCCGTCTACACCCCCAACATCCTGTATAACCTCTTAAAAAAACCCCTCTCAACCCCATAGCACCAAAGATACCCTCTTGAACCTGAAGGGTTTAGGGTTTAGGGTTTAGGCTAACCCTAGAAATTTCGTGGATTCGTGGACTCCAGAACTCCCTGAAGAGCCCGGGGGGGGGATGTGTTTTGGCCTCATGGACGTCGGCACGTTCTGGTGCCAAGGCCACGGCGGCCGCCACATCCTTCATATTGGGGTTTCCGAGAATTTGGGGTACCTTAAAATTCCTGTAAAGGGATCTATAAGGTCCTTTAGAGGGATCTATAAGGGTTCTGTAGAGGGTTTAGGGTTTCCGAAAATTAGGGGTACCTTATTTTGGGGTCCTAGTATTTAGGGTACTATATTAGGGTCCCCTATTTTCGGAAACCCCCATATGGCAGAAGCGGTTGTGGGTTGGCGATCAAGGGTGTTGGTGTCTCGGGTTTAGGGTTTCAGAATTTCAGAGTCTAGTAGGGGGTATAGGGGTTGTAAAGCTGTAGGCTGCAAAGGTTGGGATGTTGAGTTTAGGTGCCCGAATAAGATGCTCCTACCGTTCGAAGTGGGCAAGAGTGCGCCACTCTTCCTGTTTAGGTGCTGCTGTTTTGGCCGATTCTGGGATTCCGGAAGATAACACTCATCCCTTGAGGAAGAGCTATGGGCCGTTCGAGGATCCACCTTTAGGGTTCATGGTTTAAGTTTACCTAAGAGGCTTCTGCACCGGTTCTTTACCACTGAAGCCTAGACTCCTGCCTCAATCTGAAGAACTCAACAGGCAACAAATATGAACTATTGCTGAACCGAATGCTTCAAAAGCTGGACGCCCGTAATTCTCACGACGGAGCTCCATAAAACCCTGCCGCGCAACCCGCAACCAAAAACAAAAGCACAATCCTATCAAAGTGGCAGAAACAATCAGTCCATCAGCCACCCCATCACTCAAGCCAACCCAACCCATCATCATCATCATCTCGACCCATCATCACCCCAAAAAAGATAAATCCTACACAACCCTAAACTCAACACCCGGCTCTAAACCACAATCATGGTCATCTTCACCATCACCGAAATACACCCAAGTAGCAGGCGTGCACAATCAGGAATACTATTCCTTAGGCCTCCCTAAAACACAAATAGTATGCTATATCCCAAAACCCTGTCTGAATCATTCAAGGGGCTCCTATAGTATACCCTTATGGTGCATTCATATGTAATAACGCTCCAATACTATACCCTTGTACAATGACTCTTGCAGGACTCATTGCAGGAGCCCATAAGGGATCCTTCAAGGTTTCCTTGACGGGATGGATCCATTAACTTATCAGGCCCGCCCTTCCTCCCTCTTCCGCCTCGAAGGCGGCCTCCAGCTCCCCCATTTCCGAGAGGCACCAGCCCCGCATGACGCGCGCGTCCGCGTGGCCCCTGGGCATTTGGGAGTTGGGGAATGATGGTGTAATGAGGGTGTAGGGTCCAGGGTTTGGGGTTGAGGGTTCTCCGGCAGGTTGGGGTTGTTGGGGTTTCTTTTTGTCGGATTGAAGCAGGCATCTCCGTAGATAGGTGGAGTAGAAATCTGCGAGTGAAGCTATTCCGCCAGAGTCATGTTTCACAGTCTGGAGGACTGTTTGCACCCCGCAACCTCGGTGACGTAGCTCCCACGTCGGAGACAGAGGGCTTGGCGTGGCCGTGTTGCGAAACGGCATCCCGAGATGCCGGCTAGAACCTTACCTTGACAACACCCCAACACAAGGCAGCCCTAAAACCCTAAACCCTAAACCCCTAAACCCTAAACCCTAAACAATGGAGAAGGCTGGGGTTGACCCAGGCACTCAAAATCCTTGACTTGCCCCAAAAAGGCCGATGAAACCCTGCAATGCAAACCCTCAATTCAAAATCCAGTCCACGAGCCGCTTGGGCAATACAGAGGCGCAACTCTCCCCTCCCTAAAAACCGATGTTCTGGCACCGTTACAGTAACCCTTATAGTAATCCTGTATAGGAACCCTTATAGCAACTTCGGTAGCCGCTACAGCAACCCCCATCGTAACACTCATAGCAGAATCCCGTTTTAGCAAGCCTTATAGTGACCGCTATTGCAACCCTCATCAAGCCTCGTACTAAACCCTACTAGAACCCGTATAGTATCCTCATAGTAACCCTCCCATAAGGTCCTTCACAACTAGAATAGTATGGAACTCCTTATTAAAAAAAGGCCCTAGTTTAGAGAACTACCCATATGAACCCTCAATACTTCAAAGCCCTCCTAAACCCTAAACCCTAAACCCTAAACCCTACCTTAAGCCCATATATGAACCCCCCCAAATCCTTCAGACCCCTCCCCCCCTGCCTGGAGTTCAGGGCCAAAACGGCGGAGCAGGCCTGGGACCGACTGGAACAATAAGGAAAAAGTAACCACCATACCACCGTTTAGGGTTTAGGGTTTAGGGTTTAAGGTTTAGGGTTTAGGGTTTAGAGTTTAGGGTTTAGGGTTTAGGGTTTAGGGTTTAGGGTTCTAATATACTATGACCCATTATACCATGGTAATAATGGATAAGTAACCACCATACTATGGCCTCATATACTATGACCTAGTATAATACGGAGAATGTAACCACCGTAAGAGTAGTAACAGTAATAAGTGTAGTAGTAGTAGTAGTAGTAGTAGTCGTCGTCGTAGTAGTCGTAGTAGTCGTAGTAGTCGTAGTAGTAGTAGTAGTAGTAGTAGTAGTAGTAGTAGTAGTAGTAGTAGTAGTAGTAGTAGTAGTAGTAGTAGTAGTAGTAGTGGTAGTAGTAGTAGTAGCAGTAGTAGTAGTAGTAGGAGCAGCAGCAGCAGTAGTAGGAGGAGGAGTAGTAGGAGTAGCAGGAGTAGCAGTAGTAGTAGTAGTAGTAGTAGTAGTAGTAGTAGTAGCACCAGTAGTAGCAGTAGAAGCAGCTGTAGTTGTTGTTGACGCAGCTTAGTAGCAGTAGGTCGCAAGGTTCGTTCGAAGGTGTCATGGGCTTTCTGGGGTTAAGCTTCACAGGGTGCGTTGAAAGCTTGCGCAGGGGTTGTTGGCTGTGTAGTGGGGTACTGGTTTGATAAAACTTGCAAGGTGGTATAGGATTTCTGGGGTTTAGGCTTGGAGCCGAAATAATACTTCAAATCATTCCAAGCTCTTCTAGATTCGGGTTTGGGCTTTCGCGGCTTGGGCTTTAGGATATGGTTCTCGGGTTTCTTACAGGTGCGGTGCACATGCTTCAAGGAAGTCCGGAACTAAGTCAAAGACTCGTCAGTTCTCCGGAGACAAGCTTCCAAGCTTCAAGTTCGAGAGGCTATGAAACCAATCAACCTAAACCCGAATGGCGTTTCAGCAAATGGGCATTTTAGTGTGGAAGGGGGTACCTGGAATAGGGATCTGAATATATGGGGGAATCCAGCCAACAGCCTGAAGCTCTAATCGAATGGTCCCGCAGCCCACACCCAACAACCTCAACCCGAAGGCCCCAACCCGGAACCCTACAACCTCAGAGCGCGAAGACCCCGGTGATTGCCGGACATCTTCGGAGCCTCTATGGCTTCGGAGTGCCTCTTCAGCAAGACCAGCACCTCTGCCTGGCTGTGCGATTGAAACGCTCAGGAGAGGATCAGGGCCAGGGGAGTGAAATTTGCGGGACCTCAGGCTCGGAGCTTTTGGAATCTGGGGCGTTGGGGTTGAGGTTTCGGGGCTTGGGCTTCGGGATTTATGTAGACACGAAAAAGAGCTGCAGGCTGGGTTTAGGCAAAACGCCAGGCTTTCGGACGGTGTTCATTGTCTAGGGGTTGAGGCCTGCGGCTGGGGGCTTGAAGATTCAGCCTAAGACCCCAGCCCCGAACCCCGAACCGAAGCCCGGAACCTAAACCGAAAAAAGAATAAACTACGCTGCTCTACACCCCAAGCCCCAAAGCCCTGCAGTCCTGGAGTCTGCAGTCCTACAACAAAACCAAGCGCTCGCAAAGTCCTCGACAGGCCTCCAGCGCACGCTGGCGCGGGACACATGGGTCGTGTCCTGCAGCGAAACGAGGGACTGCCGGCAACGGTAAGAACAAGCAGCAGCAACAGAGCACCAGCAATATGATACCTACAGTCATTCTGAGGGCAGTGAGAACAGGAACAGCACTTGCAGCAACCAGAACAAAAGTAGCAATCCAGACTGGAAACTGACAAACCCGTAACAATAAGCGCTTGTGACTAACAGCAGCCGCAGTGGTGGCGGTGGTGGTGGTGCTGGTGCTGGTGCTGGTGGCGGCGGCACCAGAAGGCGGTGGTTACGGCGGCGGCTTTAGCCGCAGCGGTGGCGGTGGCAGTGGCCGTGGCGGTGGTTTCAGTTGCTGCTGTAGTTGTTGTTGTGGTTGCTGTTGATGTTTTAAAAATAATTTTTGTAGCAGGAGGAGGAGGAGGAGGAGGAGGAGGAGGAGACTGCTACTAAACTACTGAAACTACCAGTACCACTACCATTACCACAATCCTACTCCTGCTCCTGCTCCTGCTCCTGCTCCTACTCCTACTCCTACCCCTACCCCTACCCCTACCCCTACCCCTACTACCCTACTACTACTACTACTACTACTACTACTACTACTACTACTACTACTACTACTACTACTACTACTACTACTACTACTACTACTACTACTACTACTACTACTACTACTACTACTACTACTACTACTACTACTACTACTACTACTACTACTACTACTACTACTACTACTACTACTACTACTACTACTACTACTACTACTACTACTACTACTTACTACTCTACTACTTTACTTATACTTCTACTTCTACTTCTACTACTACTACTACTGCTCCTCCTACTCCTGCTCCTGCTCCTGCTACTGCTACTGCTACTGCTACTGCTACTGCTACTGCTACTGCTACTGCTCTGCTACTGCTACTGCTACTACTACTACTACTACTACTACTACTACTACTACTACTACTACTACTACTACGACTACGACTACGACTACGACTACGACTACGACTACGACTTCGACTACTACTACTACTACTACTACTACTACTACTACTACTACTACTACTACTACTACTACTACTACTACTACTACTACTGACTGTATGTACTGTATGCCTACCATCTAATCTATTCGTCTTCAAACTTCACAAACTCTCAGTCGACGTAGGCCAAAGGCTTAGAGCCTCAAGACCTTCAGCTTCAGGCTGGGACGTAAGACAAAAGCAAGAACCCCCCAAACTACCCTAAACTCTGAACCCGATACTTGGGGGCCTCAATAAGTAGAATAGGGTTTTGGGGTATATTGTTATAATAGGGAACCCCTCCTAACCCAAGCTCGAAACGAAACACCAAACACGACTACAGGGGCCTTAATAATCAGAATAAGGAATCCCCAGATAGTATAGGTAATTACTAAGGCCCCTAAATTACAGCCAAATCCCAGCCCAAGGCCTTCGAAGTTGGAGCGACGCCCGGCACAGTGACGGCCGCTTTCGCAAAGTGCCTGGCACGGTCACGAAGAGGTTTCAGGCTTTAGGGTTTTAGGCTGGGTTTGGGCGGCTGCCTAAGACTCGTAGCCGCAATGCTCCCGGCAACCATACCGTTAGGAGTTGAAAGCCGTGACTGTAAGAGCATCACAGCAGCAGTAGCAGCAGCAGCCTCAGCAGGTGCGTAAAGTCTTGATGCAAAACATGCATCCAGATCTGAAGCCTCATGGAGCACTATTCTGTCGCTAAGAATCCGCTCAAAACCCGCAGTCCCAGAACACCGCTCTTTTCTACACGGTGTTGTACTCCATGCATCTTAGCATTCTTCCGCAGAAGCCCATCGTCGCTAGCGCATCCCTGAAGTTCCGGGGTGCCACTGGCACTTGTGAGGATTTGGGGCTACACCTTCATGAAGCCAGAGCTGCTGAACGAAGAGCGAAGCGTCAACGACGTCGAACTGAGAAAGCTGCGCAATCCCTTATAGTACACGTTATAGTACTCAGGCAGCTCGACGCCCGCGGTGCCTCCCAGGCATCCTCCGGCTGACCGAGGCTGCAAAGACAAGCGGCCCGGAGGTGGCCGGCGCCCAAAGGCGCCGGCACACCCACGATCATGGCCTGCGGTTTAGGGTTTAGGGGTTTAGGGTTTAGGGTTTAGGGGTTTCGGCCTGATTAAGGTACTTATAACCCTACATACAAAGTCCCACGATCATGGCCTGCTTGGAGGATCAGGGGACTTAGTAAGCAGGGCTATAAGAAGTAGAGTAACTACGGTTATACTTGCTAATAACCCTAGTGAAGGTACTTATAACCCTACTTACTAAGTCCCCGATCATGGCGTGGGGCAGCTTGAAATCTATGCGTAAGTGTATGTATGCACACCGGAAGCCTTCTCCGGGTCATTTTTACATATGCTTTTTTCGGAGAGGGAGGAAAGAAGCAGAGAGAAAGGGGTGCCTTGCATCAGGCCCATGCGGGGGTGCTGGGATCTCGGCGCTTTTTGTGGAGCTTTGGGCCCACAGTTTCGGGCCTGGGACGTCGCCTCCTCGTCTCCGAATGGCTTCAGGGCTTCGGCTTTCGGAGGTGGGGATTGAAATTTAGGTGTTGCGACGTCGGACTGGGGCTCTGCTTCCTTGCTGCGGGGTTATGTGGGGGAGGTGGGGGAGGTGGGTGGGGGGGGCGGGGAACAGATGCTCGACTTCCGTTTACGATTTCTGGCTTTGGAAACTTAAAATTGTGCTTTTTCCATGTCTGCGCATCCAGACATATCCCAACCCCTATGGAAGTAGACAATCACCTGGTACCCTGGAAGCCTGGCCATGGAAAAGGGACTAAGCCCGTGCCTGCTGCTCGACCGCCTCGAGATCCTCAAGTGGAGGATCTTAGAAGCTTCACTGCGGTAACAGAGCATGCCAATCGTGGACTCTAACGCTGCTAAACGAGACACCCCAAAGCCTAAACCCTGTGTCCATCAACCCGCAGCCTAAGCTGAACTAAACTTGCAAACCACGCACTCTAACGTCCAACACTCTCCGCCGTGTTGCCTGCGTTGAGGGGTATGTCTTTAAGACTAAGCCGTACCTTAAACAATCCTGTCAGGAACCCATTGTAGTTTTGAAGCACACTCCTTGCATAAAGCCTTGTAGGTTAAACCATTTTACCAACTTGGCAATAGATATGTTTTTACGTAAACATACACAGATACAGATACACCAAGGTATGTTCCTTGCCTTTATCAACTCCGCAACTCCTGGTCTTCCACATGCAGGTTTATGCCTGGAAGGGGGTGGGTTTCTTAAATTGAAACTTATTTCGGCTTTCGGACAGGGTGAGGGTTTAGGTTTAGGGCTGAGTGTTTTGCAGGGTCCTGGACCGCATCATTCAGCAGCTGCGCTACGCGCGCCGTCTCTTGGGCAGAGCCCTGGCACTGCGCTGGTGCTGTCTTCTGCTCAGATTGAGTTCTGGGCATTTCCGCAGGTCTAAGGGTGTCGGATCTTAGAAACTCCTCAGGCCTAAACAGTGAATCGTCGTGCAGGCTCGGCTACAAGAGGTTGGAGGCTTCTTCATCCTGGGCTGTCCAGTTCCACTGGAGGGCTGAAAAACTAAACCCTGAGCCTATCAAAACCCTGATCCCGAAAATCCTGAACAGCAAACCCCCTGCGTATGTGTGCCTGCATATATGCACGTCTACATGGATGGGCAGATTCACGTACACGACGCGGAGAGGGTAGAGGGCAAAGGACTAGAACCAAAAGTCCCACGTCCGGCATCAACTGATAAGCGTACAATTTAGGCCAGTGTCGTAGATCGAGCCCGTAACAAGGCTACTATATCCACAAGTCGGTTCGTTTCCAAATAATCTGGGAGCTCTAGATGCCTGTAGTATAGGGGCCTTACTGATTAGAGTCGGGCTCGGGGGTTTACTGTAATTCATACAATTACGAGAAGGAGCTCCCGTGTAACAATGTCGGCGCATGAATCTGTCTACATACCTAGAGCGAGCGAGCGAGAGAGAGAGAGAGAGAGAGAGAGACAGAGAGAGAGAGAGAGAGGGAGTGAGAGAGAGAGCAGGAGGGAGGGGGAGGGCGGGAGGGAGAGAGAGAGAGAGAGAGAAAGAGAAAGAGACAGAGAGAGAGAGAGAGTGTGTGTGTGTATAATATATATATATATATATACAGTATGTATACATATACCTATATCTATTTATTTATCTATTCATGTATTCACTTGATCATGTATTCATTTGTTTACATATAATAAATACATATGTACAAACACACTGTTTTAGGCCCTTGGTGCGTGTATGTGTGGGCACCTCCATCCCTCGAGCCCACGCGGCACAGGCCAGGGCAATGGCGCGATGCAGCCGCGCCTTTGTAAGTCTACGGCCTTACCTAACAGCTCGAGGGGCATAGTAGGTCAGCTGCAAGATTGAATTCGCAGCCGGGGGCTCGGAACTGAATCTAAGCACTCTGCGTTGCTGTCCTAGCGTGTCACTCCTGGCAATGTTTGCTTTACTTTCTATTGTTGCGGATCCTCGTGACTGTTCTGATTACGGGGATCGCAAACACTGCGAATATAGTCGCTACGGTCACGACGCAGACTCTACAGATTAGGCTAGACTGATTACATGGTTAGTTGTGATATGGCATGTGGTCGATTATGACGAATATGGTGGTTGCTGCACAGATGCGACTCACCTGGGTCTTCCTGAAGTGGCGCGACCCCCCTTCTACACTTGCCATATGCACTAAGTAGAACTCCTACTGTGGCTGCTCTAACCCATACTACTATTATACTTGTACTGCTACTACTTACTAGTACTGCTACTGCCAGTGATACTGCACCACCACTCTACTTCTACTTCTACTTCTACTTCTACTTCTACTTCTACTTCTACTTCTTCTTCTACTACAACTCCTGCTCCAGCAGTACCACAACTACTGCCGCCACCACCACCACGACGACGACGACAACGACGACGACTACTATTCTAATAGTACTGCGACGACGACTACGTGATGGCTCCTTGAGCAGCTGTTGCAACCATCAGTTCTTCCGACAATGTATCTTAGCTTTCGCTCTTGTTAGTCTAGCACCACGTTTGGACTGCTGCTACTCCGGAACGACTTTGGAACTCCAGCTGACGGATCGGAGAGAGTTGTGGAGTTTGCGGAGTTCAAGGATTCGTATGGGAGGCTTATGATGAACCACCCACTTTCCCCCCAAAAGAAACCCGCCTGTGTGCTGATCGGCTGGAGGCGGATGGCTTTGGTAAAGCAGCCAATCGCAGCCTGTTGGAACACTTCAGACACTAGTCCCTTCGCGTGTAAGTTTAGGGCTTTAGGGTCAGGGTTTTTTGGGTTTATCTAAATTTAGGATTCTATACTGTTACTACTGTTTTGCTATGGTTACATGCCATTCTGCGGAACCAACATCCAACAGCCATCTTCGACCCTTGAGACTTCAGTAGTCAACCTCCGCGTGGCTTGCGCACACAACGTGTGGACTCATGTAACGGAGCCCTTTTACTTAAAGGGTCATGGGACTAAGTAGGGTTATGAGTGCCCTAGTTAGGGATATATAAGTAGGTATAACTACAGTTGCCTTACTTATGACTCTGTGACTCTACTTACTAAGTCTCTTGACCCTCTACGTAAGCCGGAGAGACCTCGAACTTCAGATCCTGGAAGCGAAGGACGCCTGCAGCCACCTCGGTGGGATGACGAGTTTTCATAATCATAATTGGGTTAAGGGTGTAGGGTTTTGGGGCCCATTATACTATAGTAAGGAACCCGCTAGTAAGGAGCCCCCACAATAGTATAGCGAGACTTGTTGATGAAGGGTTGAGATCTGTAGCCTGCGAACATGGTACAATCCTGGTCGTCATCATGCTCATCATGGTCATCAGTACCAGTTGCACCGTAATCATCTCATCCCAGGAGCAGGAAAAGGAACAAGAAGCAGTAGGAGCACAGCAGCAGCGTGAGCAAGAGCAAGAACAAGGCCCCATCCCTAATGCGTTCGCGCTGTTTTTGGGAGGCCTTGGAATAGATACGACCAGACCTCGAAATCTCAAAGCCCGAGCCCCAAACCGTCAACCCCATACGGAAAAAGAACATCTTATGCCTCCGAGCTGCATGCATCGTGAAGAGCGTGCCCTCATCTCCAGGGTCCTCGGCGATTCAACTCGCAATGCTTTTCGAGCCCTGAGGTTAGCATAGAATATTGGGGCCGTAATCGCTTCAACAGGGTTTTGGGGTATACTAAATGGTAATTGTATGAGGTATTAGAAGAAGATACTGTTGTTAAATACGCAGATCTTTGAGACCCGACTGGAACTGGTTTACAATTACAACAAGGCTGGAATTAGGGAAGCTTCTTCGCCGAGGCCGGGACGATCAGCAGGGCCTGTCGGCAGTCTGCCACGGCCTCCGGCTCGCAGCGACTCCCCAAACCCTAATGGGACCTCTCCGACCCAGCTTCCTTGAATGGCTCGCCTCCCCTTTGCGGGCCGCTTCGAGGAGTAGGAGTGCTTCACGATGTATTCATACTGCAACGATGATTGACTACATGGCGATTCTCTTGCTATTACTGCCTTCACCGCCCGTCGGTACTCAACCCGACACTCCTAAGATAAAGACTGAGTACACCACAAGGAGGTGGCTCTTCAAAATTAGAGTAATTAAAGCCTTCCGCTAGGATCTTCAGAGGGCCATTACCCAGAGAGTGTCTAGAAAGCCTGGGATCTGGTTAACGGGTTCCATTCAAGTTGCCAAAGGAAAAGGAACCCTTTTGACAATGATTTGCTATAGATCCCTATCATGGCAACTTACACTAAATTCCTTAACACGAACCCAGAAGCCTCCTCCCATCTGCAAAGATCGCAGAGCGCCGTGACTCGCAGCTGGAAGAGCATCGCAGGTACCTGCCCGTGGCCCATCCCATAAATCCCTACCTGTAGCCGAAAAGGCCTACCGTTTTAGGGCTGCTTCTTATGGTTTCTATATCTCTATACATATATATATATATATATATGTAGTTCCTTTTGACAGGTATGTCTTTCGGGTCACAGCTCAGCTAGGCCCTAAGCTGGGGGGAGTCATTGCTCAGGATTTTGGGGTTCAAGGCTCTTTGGATGAGTATCGACGGCAAAAGCACAGGCGCCGGGGCCTGCGAAAACTCAGTGTTGCTACAAGGGTCACCCTGAGGATCAAGACAGCGGGTTGCTATGAGGGTCCTGCAAACGGAGCTACTGCTGTTTGGTGCATTTACTAAGCTGTTCAGTCACCCTCTGGGAAAAAAGCATTAGGTACTTCTCTGCGTTAGCCATAACGCACTAGGATCCAAAATAAAAATGAAAATAAGCAAAGAACGTATACCACTGAGCATCCTAGTTCAAGGCTCCAGGGCCTCAGGGCTTCCGGGCTTTATGGATTTTGGGGGCTTCGAGGTTGAGGGCGCTTGGGGGCTTCGCTGGGGGGTACTGGTACAGGCTCAAGGTTGAGAATCTGAGACTTCGGGTACTGGAATGCAGTTCTGGTGTCCTCAGCCGACTCCTCAAGCAACCTAAACTCTAAACCCTAGGATCCGAAAAACCCAAGAGACTGGACCCGTGACCCTATGAGATAACCTAAATCCTAAGCCCAAATGCCCTGCATCCTCAGATCCTGGATGAACCTTTCTAGAATCCTTACCGGAATCCTGAAACTCGAGCCTAAACAAACCTTAAACCTTTAAAGGGCACCGGCGCGGCTCTCTGCTGCGCTTCCCGGGCCACGAGCTGGATAAAGGTGCCTCGGCGCAGTCTCTTCGGACCGGGAGCCCGAAAACGCGGCATACGTAGGGTTTAGGGTTTAGGGTTCAGGGTTTAGGGTTTATGTACGAAAACAAGGGATCCTTATTACGATTATGGGTATTGCTGTTCTTACTGGTTTTATCGCTGTTTGTTGCTATTGTTATTATATTGTTATTAGTTCTTGTTATTGCTGTTCTTGTCACTATTGTGACTACTGTTCCTGTTGTTACTGTTATTCCGCATGTGCATTCACGCTCCTCCTCCTCCTCCTCCTCCTCCAACGACGACGACAGGCTAACAATAATCATAGTAATCAGTATTGTTGATGACTAAACTAAGTACATGCTATGACCTAGTCCGGTGTGTCCAGGCAGAGGCCGCTGTCTGAATTTCATTGCGTGATTTTTGGGGGATCCGTGTCGACTCTGTCATCCGCTCAATGTCAAACGTCTTTAGGGTTTAGTTAGGGTTCCCTAAACCCTAAACCCTAAACCCTAAACCCTAAACCCTAAACCCTAAACCGTCAGGCCTCGGTATTTTCCGCAGCCCTGGGCTGGGTGCCCCAACGGCACTGCAGCGCCTGCTCGAGGTCGTCGCCCTTCGCCAGGGCCTGCTGATTCCTGAGCAAGCCGGGGGTTTAGGATTTTGGCGTCGGGTGTGGTTTACGACTTCGAAAATTCAATCAAGGCGTGGAGGATTTTCGGACTAGAGTTGCAGATTTCGGACGTGAAACAATGCTTCGAAGGTGTTTAGATTCGAGTCAGAGTTGGAGTCTGGGGTTTTGAAATAACCCCCAACCCCCAACCAGCACCCCAAGCCAGGCAAAGCGGTGGAAACAAAGCACTTTGCGTACAAATCCTCCCTGAGCCCACATCCCGAACACCCAGTCAAAACTAGAACGACGATTTGCCGGGTTAACGTCAACCCTAAACAACCCAAAAACTAGTTGGCAGTTAGTTGGCAATTTTGAAGGGGCAGTTTAAAAACCAGTCAAGACTAAACTCTGAAGGGGGATTGCCAAGACCTCCCTGCACCCTGCAACAAAGGACAGCAGACACCAAGAAGCTCGGGGATCAGCTAAAGATGGTCTCAAGCAGCACTTACGGGTGTTAGGCTTCGACCTCATCGCTGGGGCCGGAACTTGACGAGAGTGCGAGTAGCCTGCCAGCGGGCCTGGCGATGTGAATGTTCTGCCCTTCAGCTTCCCAAAACCAGGTTTGTGAAGCTTTCTGGAGAGTGGCACAGGCTGTAGTTGTAGGAAGGGATCGACAACTCTGATATGATGCCTAAACCATAAGACCCTAAATACCATAAAACCCTAAACCCTAAGAGTATATTTCAAAGGAATCCTCAGCATTGATCGTTCACCTTAAAACCCTCTGTGCACTTCTACAGTAGATTCCCACAAGTTGGAAACCCCATAGCCTCAATCCTTAAGAGTAATGTATAGGGAATTCCAGCACTATTTGGTCTTAACCTGGTGTCCAACTTTCTGGAGTTTACTGTAAGCTCGACTCCTCCTGAGCCTCAAGAGATTTGCGCTTGGGCTTCGGGCTTGGGGAAAGGTTCCTTGAAGGCTTCCTTTAGGGGCTGCTTTGAGGCTTTCTTTAGGGTTGCAGGGTGCTCTGTCAGTCTTCCAAGAAGAGCTTTCTGTGCGTGTGTGGGTGTGTTCGTGTGTCCTCTTCTTGGGGTTTAGGGTTTCGGGTCTGCCTGAGCTTTGATGGGCGTTGAACCCCAAAAATCAGAAACGCTCATGATCAAGCTTCTTAGTACCCGCAGAGTCGTCCCCTACAATTCTAGGGCTTTGTACTACGAAGCCTGAATAACTACCAGTACTTTATTTTGTTTCCTTACATGCACACTGGAACCTTCTTCTGTCACTAATCCTAGTATTGTTGTGATTGCTATAGCTTGTTATATGTTTGTTATTATCATTACTGTTGTTGTTATGATTACTCATTGCTATTAGTATTACTACAGATGTTTGATATTGTGATTGCTATCACAATTTTTTCTTACTACAAGTATTGTTACAGCTCCTGTTTGAGGGTCCCTCGAAGCCTCCTCTGCACTCCGGCTTCGGGCAGAGAGGACAGCAGCGGCGGCACCTCCGCTGCCGGCCTCGGACGGGTCTTTTCCTTGAAGGGTTCTTTCAGGGCCCGTTTCATATATCTAGATATATATGTATAATAGACTTAATAGACACAGAGCGAGAGAGAGAGAGAGAGAGAGAGAGAGAGAGAGAGAGAAAGAGAGAGAGAGAGAGAGAGAGAGAGAGTGAGTCAGTCGGTCAGTCAGCCAGTCAGCCGGTCAAGAAGAGTTCAGGGTTGGGGCTTGAGAGTTTTGGGATTCCTTTGGCTTTACTATAAACCCTAAACCCTAAACCCTAAACCCTAAACCCTCAAGAAAGTGATAAATAGAAATTGCTTGTCCTTGTTTGTAGTCACCGCTACGGCCCAACATACCGATGAAAAATTGAACAAGCTTCTTGATAAACCAGTTTCCTTACAAGCTTGTAACCGCCGCTACGGCTTGTGTTTGTTTGCGATTGAAAATTGCCAGGCACTCGAAATTTGCAGAGTCTGTACCATACAAAGATACGTAGTTCATGGGTGGACGTTGGCGTTCCAAACTTACAGCGTCCTTGAAATTTGCAGTGTCTGCGCCATACAAAGATACGAAGTTGATGGGTGTACGTTGGCGTTACAAACTTACAGCGTCCTTGAAATTTGCAAGCTCTGAAGCATGACACATCCCAGGCCGGAAATGTGTCATCTTGTCCGCCTTACAGAAAGAAGCATTTTGCTCTTGTCCGAGAAGAAAAAAGAAGTTTTCAAATCTGGCCAATTCCAAACGCGGTCCTGAAGGGTTCAGGGAAACCCTTCAGATCTTGAAGGGTTTAGGACAACCCTTCAGGTCCCGAAGGGTTCAGAGAAACCCTTCAGATCCTGAAGGGTTTAGGGCAACCCTTCAGGTCCTGAAGGGTTTTGGACAACCCTTCACATCCTGAAGGATGCTACTGGTATCTGCAATTTTTGCACTGAATCAATTTCGTGGCCGCCCCCCCCCCCCCGTAGCCCCAGCCTCAGGACAGTCAAGACGTCTCGCTCAAAGGTTTCGTTCGAAACGTTTCGCAGCCCCCAAGAAATTTGTAAACATGGATCGCAAAAAAAAACTTTCGTTCAAAACTTTCGGTCAAAAAGTTTTTGGCACCCAAACCCTTAACAATTTCTATAAACCCTAAACCCTAAACCCTAAACCATTACAGGTTCACAGAGAGTTCTGAAGCCCTCAACCTCAAAAGCCGCTGGCCCCAAATACGACACCCCGAAACCTCAAGCCCCAAAACCAAATAAAGGGAACTCCAGAAAGTTGGAATATGGTTTCAGGGTAGGATACCCTATAATTTACCATAAAGGGTTTAGGATAATCATATTCCAACTTTCTGGCTTTTACCTTATACACATACTCAACACCGCAAAACCACGAAACCCTCTAAGACCGCTACGAGGCACTCAAAACACCTCGAATACAGGGGTCTTTATAATTAGAACGTATAGCATAATATTGTACAGTAAATGGTTAAAGAACCCCGTAGGAATATTGCCGGTAGTTATGGCCGCTATTTTACCTCAACCAGCCTACAGCTTCGATCTCAGCGTGCTGACCCCGGAGTTTGGGGAACTGGCCACGTGCCCGACGGTTCGGGCGCTCTGGCAGCCTTGTGCAACGAAAGGGGTTCACGGGTTTAGGGGCGTTCGGTTTAAGGAGGCTTGAGGGTCTCAGGCTTCGGGACTTAAAGGGTGTATTTCAAGGACTTCATAGGCTCTAGGATGCAGGCTTTGGGTTTCTGGTCAGAGTACACTAGCACACAACTCAAGATACAAAGTTGTGGCTGCACTGCAGCACCGCATGTTGTTACTGACGTGATGGAAGAATCGCTCATAAAGATGCCTGCGATTGTCTGCAAAGGCTACGTCCATACTGTTGCAGCTGCAGAGCCTGACCAAAACCCTAAACCCTAAGCGCAGATCCATCATGGTACCGATTCCGACACCTAAAACCACCCTAGGTTCTTCGTGATACCTGCTCTTAGTACCCCAGTAAAGTCCCGATATTTTATATAACTATACTTATGACTTATGATATGCCTGCACCGTGCACCCAAACAATACCCAATGGACTCTCCATCATAGGGCTTTATGATGAAGTTATAAGGCTTAAGGATTTTAAGGGCTTCAAAAAAATAGAATGGGCTCAGGGGCAGATCACAGCATACATAAGAAGTCAAACGTGAACCCTACACACCATGCTCCGTGAGCAGTCCTTTCTCCGAGGATCCTGGTTGAAATGGAATATGGGCACTGTCAGGTGAACGCTACGCCACAAGCTAGTTCTTTCCCGGGACGTCATGCCACAGGCTACAGACAAAAATGTACTTTCGGTGTGCTGTCACAGACTGCTGACAAGATGCCGTATGGGGTTATGGGGGCGGAGTTCTCTTCTGAGAGGTTCTAAAAAAAACGGTTCCCACTCGATTTAAATGCAAGCCTTGAACCTTAGAGTCGAATCAAGCCTGAAGCCTTACAGCCCTGTTAGGGCTATCATCTCAGACCGTGGCCGGTGAAGCTCTCCTCGCCCCTCTTGTCCGACTGTCCGAAAGTGCGGCGGAGGAATCGGAAAGGGCTGTGGGATTCTGAGGTCTTTTCGGGGTTAGGGGGGACCTGGAAGGCCAACCCTAAACCCTAAACCCAGGCTTCTAGCGCTGCCGCCGCAAACCGCAGACTGCAAAAGCAAAGGAGAGACAAAGCAAAGGCGACTGCTTAGTCCAGCAAGGATGAGAATATAATATGGGGGTTTCCGATTTTGAGGGGTACCTTATTTTGGGGTCCTTATAATAAGGATCCTACTATTTAGGTTATTATATTAAGGTCCCCTGCACGAATCAGCAACAGCAAAACAACCTGCCAAAAGCAGCAGCAGCAGCAATAGCAATGGCAACAGCAGTAGCAATCAAAGCAGCAGCAAAACAAGAACTGGCGTCAGTATATCTTTTCATCATCATCATCATCACAACCATCATCATGGTCAGAATACCCATCACCATGATCATCACAGTCACCGTCGCCATGACCACCATCATCATCATCATCACCCAACAATACAAGTATAGTATGACTCTGCAATACTACGATACATAGTCATACCAACAACAGGTAACACGAGAGTAACGGCAGCAAAGCCCGTCACCATGACAACAGACGAAGGTTTGGAGTATCTTGTTGTATCACTACCTAGGGCCTGTTCAACTAAGGCATGCTATTTGACAAACTACCCTAGACCCTACATCCTAAACCTTGCAAACCCCTCAACCCTGAACCCTTAACCCAAACCCTTTAAACGCAGACCCCTCTTTTCATTCCATCTTCGTGGGCCAGTGGACTGGTCAAAAGCCTCTTGGCTTTGACGTTTGAGGTTCAGGGAGTAGGGTGTTGGGTGCAGTTGGGGCTTTGGGTTTAGGGGTTCGGGTTCAGGGTTTGGAGTTTCTGGCTTAGGGTTTAGAGCACAAGGTTCAGGGGGTTTACGGCTGCGCTTCAGGTCGCGTGCGGATTATGCCGTCACAGTTTCGAGTCACAGAAGAAGGGCACATGAACTCACGCAATTACAATAGCTTGTTCTCATTCGAATTATAGTTGCTTGTGCCGTTGCGAGTCTTGGTACTAGCATGACTTTCAGTCGTTCCCATCATTGGGAGCATCTGGCTTATATGTAACTGTTACAACCACTCGTAGTATTGGGGTTGTCGATAATGATAAACGGGTGTTGACTGCTGGTTCTTCACTGTCAGGATTCTAGTTCATGGTTGGGATAGGATTAAAAATGTTAACTTCTATTCCTTATTGGGTTTAAGTACCCATAAACATGTAAAACGTTACCCAACTATGATGCAGGATTCTTGGTATCATCCTCCCTGCTTTTCTTGCCCATGCCATCGCCATCTTGCTACTCTGGGAATGGGGGAATCGATCCCTTAGCCCCTATATAATCCCCAATAGTGGTCACATAACCCATTCCCCCATTCCCTACTAAGAACCAGACAGCCTACTAAGAACCCTACACCTCTATAGTATAACCCCTATAGTATAACCCTTTTTCTAACCCTTAAACCCTTAAAGGAACCCTATTCCCTATCATGCTTCTTTGGTGCAATGCCCCCCAGACCCGGACTGAGGCACCCGTCCCCGGCACCTCCAGCGATGCCAAAGCTCGGTCCAAGAGGCCTTCGGCTGAAAGAGGGGCCTTAAGTTTAAGAGTTAGAATAAGGTTCCTTGAAAGGGGTCTATAAGGGCTCTATAAGGGGGTACTATGAGGGTACTATAATCTAGGGGCCTTACGAATTAGAATAGGGTTTTGGGGGTATATTATACCATAAGTATGGCAAGGAACCCCCAAAATAGTATAAGTAATTATCTAGGCCCCTGCAGTATGGTAGTTGGTTTTTTTCGGTGTTTCGGGCTTGGGGCCTCCTGGTTCTCGGATTAGGGGCTTTGGCTCGTCTCGGGAACAAACATGCAAAAGTGCCCCGAACCATGACCCTAAACCCTAAACCCTAGGCCCTAAGCCCTGAACCCTAAACCTTAAACCCTAAACCCTAAGCCCTAAACCCTAGGCCCTAAACCCCAAACCTTAAACCCTAAACCCTAAACGCATGACCCAAACTACCCAAACCCTGGATCGCAGGAGTTCTGATGGCAAGTGCATTGCTCAAGCGGTGGGAACCGTCTGCGCCTGCGCTGCAAAGGAGGGAAGGCACCAAAATATGTCCTGGTTATGCAAAAGGAACCCTGCACTTCTGCGCCCCCCAGAACAAAAAACACTACGATGATGTGATGTAGAAGCAGTACCAATAGCAACGACAGCAGGGCTAGCAAATGCGAACCAACCCGTAAACTCCAGCTGCCGAGAGTGTGGCTCAAGGCTTTAGTAGGATCACGGAGCTTGCCGGTTAGCTGCACTGCTGCCGAGCAGATCAACCTGAGCGGTATCGGGATTTCTAGAAAGGTGTGATAGGTGCTGTAAGGCCTGTATATGGGTGCAATAAGGGTTTGGGGTTCCGAGATGGGCTTTGCTCAGGGTGTGCTGAAACCAGAACGTTCGAACTGCCGTATTTTTGAGGCCATTTCGCTGGCCGGCTCGGCTGCCCGACAGCTGGCGCTGCAGGCAGACAACATTGCTTCTTTGTCCCTTCTACTGCTGCGTGTTTGGTGAGGGCGAAAACTTTCCGATGTCAAGAAGCAACTTCGCAAAGGCTCCTGAAGAACAAGGACGGCAAGCAATCATATCACGAGCAGGAAAAGCACTCCTGAACCCTGGCCGTGACATCCCTACATCACCAAGACTCGGAAGCTTTTGATACCTCATGAGTAGAATTTGAAAAAGGTTGGGTTACCCTGAAACCACCCGCCGGGGGTAAAGCAAGGTGCTCCGCACAGCTTGCGAAGAGGGGGACAGCTGCGTGGCCTCCAGACGCAGGGCTCTGAGCTGCTGCGAAGGGCGCTAGGGTTCCAGGGTGCAGGGTTCTGCTGACCCCCATCCTGTTACTCCTATATACATTTCAGCAGTTCCAGGAATGATTGAAAAAGCGCCGTTTGCCCATGCACAGGGTGGATGGATGGTTCGCAACAGGCGAGCTATGGTACCATGGCAAAGCGGAGTCACCCAAGATTCGGCAAGGCTCTGGAAGAAGAGAGCTCGCAGGCTGGGTTTAGGGCCAGGTTTAAGGTTGCGTCCTGAAGCGCGACCCCGAATCGCAGACATTTGCCCCATGTCAGCCTCCTTCAGATGACGCTGGGCCATCTCGAAATCGGGGTTGGCACGTGTCATGAGCAAAGCCTGCGCGACCAGGTAGGAGGATGCTCTGCTGCACGGTGCCGACAAAAACACAATGCTTCCAACAATAGATCCACGAGACATGCAAGCCCCAGTCACTGACCCAAGCCCTAGGGGTTGGACCTCAGTCTTCTGACGGAGGGAAGATCCGGATAGTAGCAGAACATGCCACCGAAGGTGGTTCGGGTTTAGGTTGTAGAAATTAAAGCTTTGCCCCCTCCCCACTCTTCCTGACCAGCCTCCCCCGCAAAGATCTTAAAGACCCGTGTGAAACACACCGAATCACAGTTTTTTTGCATCTGTCAGCTGCCAAGAATTATAGGATCCTTAAGGGGGGGTGGTTCAAGGGGGGAGGGTACTAGGGAGCTTTGGGGAACCTTAGGGAAGCTTAGGGAGTATTGGGGAATAATGGGGATTACTAGGTTACCTACCCCCCTTGGACCACCCCCCCTTAAGGACATCCTAAAAGAACGAGCCCAGAGATCCAACCCTCCTACTGCACCACGGTTATCTCGATGAGGAAGATTATTGTTACTGCCATATTACTACCTTTATTACTGCTACCATCATTCTTACTATGCCAAGCTTCCAAACCTGCAGAAGAAGCGGGCGTCTCGAAACTACGACCAAGACCGAAACTACCTTACAGACGGTTCAAGGGCACTTTTTCAAGGTTCAATTTTCAGATTTCTGGCTTAATCCCATCATCATACGATGTGCCCAACAGACCTCGAAACACGAAGACCTCCTTCTCTTCAGAATCACAGGTCGGTGTTGGATGTGGGTGTGTGTGTGTGTGTGTGCCACCAGAATCTGGTGTAGGGGAACTCTGCTACGGATTGTTATTCATTCTCCTGCAAGAAGTGCTCTTTCTCTCTTCCACACCCGTCCGAAGGGACCCTTCGTCCAGGATTCCTTTGTTGTTTGGATTCAGGGGTTATGGGTTCTGGGTCTAATGAAAGCATGCCTATTGCGTTTACACGTGTAAAACAACTAATTCGTAGGCCTGAAATTAAGTGGTCTGAAAGTTCCACTCGGCTCCCTTTCCCCTTCGCCCCGCACCCCCAGAATGGCGTGGGCCACTGCGCGGGTGGGCTCGTGAAACCTGAGCTTCTTTGCAGAGTTTCAAGGTCATGTCGACTTAAAGCCGAGATCCTAGGAGACCCTAAACTCCTAAACCCCTACACCCTGTAGCCCTTAAACCCTTAAACCCTAAGCCTTAGCTCGGCCAATGAGGTCTCAAGCTTGCAGGCTTAGATAAGTTGATGCTTGGCCTTCGAAGGACCGCGTATCTAGATTCAGCAGCTCCGAAACGGAAACCATGGCGTATCTGCGTGCTAACGTTCCTTCAAGAGTGCTTCTTATTGTCTGAGGGGCATACTCTTTCGGAGCCTTTCGTGTGCCCTGAATCCCAAACCCTCTGCAAAACCCTAAACCCTTAATCCTCAACCCTGCATGAAGCCGCCTCAATTCAAGAATTTGCAGGTTTAGGGCTCAGGGTACAGGGCTCAGCTTTTTGGCTCTTTGCAACACATGTCTCATGAGTTCTTGCAACTGAAGTTCAGAAATCCCGGAGCACTCGCCAGCAAAGCCCTAATGTATACTCGCCCAAAAGAACCCAAAGCAAAAAATCCCAGGCTGTAGAACGCCTAGCCAAGACCAGATTTCCACCAAGAAAAAACCTGAACCCCGAAATCCGAACATCTTCCAAACCCTGAACCCCAAACCCTCAACCCTAAACCCTAAACCCTGGACCCTAAACCCTAAGCCCTGAACCCTCAACCAAAAAAACCCAAAAAAAACCCTGACTTCGGAAAGACCCGAGCAGCTGCAGGGATGCCTGGAGGTAGGAAACCGCCTGCGCTGCACCCCGAAGCAGAAGCATAAGTAATAGTAGCAGCAGCAGCTAGCAGCAGCTAGCAGCAGCGAGTAGTAGTAGTAGCAGCAGGAGTAGTAGTAGTAGTAGTAGTAGTAGCAGCAGCAGCAGCAGGAGTAGTAGTCGTCGTCGTCGTAGTCGTAGTCGCAGTCGCAGTCAGAGTCGTAGTCGTCGTCGTCGTCGTAGCAGTAGCAGTGGTAGTAGCAGTGGTAGTAGTAGTAGTAGTAGTAGTAGTAGTAGTAGCAGCAGCAGCAGGAGTAGTAGTAGTAGTCGTCGTCGTAGTCGTAGTCGCAGTCGCAGTCAGAGTCGTAGTCGTCGCCGTCGTCGTCGTAGCAGTAGCAGTGGTAGTAGCAGTGGTAGTAGCAGTGGTAGTAGTAGTAGTAGTAGTAGTAGTAGTAGTAGTAGTAGTAGTAGTAGTAGCAGTAGCAGTAGCACTAGCAGGAGTAGCAGTAGCAGGAGTAGTAGTAGCAGCAGTAGTAGTAGTTGTTGTTGTTGCTCTGTTGTTGTAGTGGTGGTAGGAACGGTAGCAGCAGTAGTAGTAGCCATCAAGGAAGCAGCAGCAGTAGGAGTAGAACTAGAACTAGAACTACAAGTAGAAGTAGAAGTAGAACTATAGAAGCAGAACTAGAAGTAGAAGTAGACGTCGGAAAGCTCGATAGCGTAGAGGTCACCACCCGGCCTGAAGCTGGGAAACCCTGAACATTCCTGAACCTTGAACCGAAAACCTCAAGCCTTCAACCGAATCTCCCTTCCGAAACCGGAAAAGCCCTAAGCCCCGATGCCCTGCAGTTCGGGATCGCAGGTGCGGCCTCTTGATGCCGCTGCTGCTCTATTAGGACCTTGCCATACCAGAACAGCGCCAGCCCTTCCTGTCTTGGTCAAGATCAGCAAACGCTTTCGGAGAGCTTAGGCGTGCTGAGGTGTCTTGGGATTCTTCCTTTTTGTTTAAGGGTGTTAAGCTTCAAAGCTTCTTATGGCACAGGGCCGGAGATGTTTTGGGGCTTGGTGGTTAGAGTCGGTTAGAGTTTGCTTCATGGCTTTGGGATCCTGTCGACGCCTGGGTTTTGGGCTTAAAGGCTCGCGCACTGAAGGTTTTGTTGGACTGCCTGAAGCTTGCAGCTTGCAAATCTGCTGGGCAGCAGAACCGCTGCATTGCAAGAGATCACCAAAATTTCAGAGAAGGAATTTTCAGCCGATACCAGGCTCGAGTCACCAATTCGAAGTCAACTGCCCATTGACTCGCCGACTTGCCAACAGCAACCATCATCAGCATCAGCTTCCACGACTCAGCCCCAGCAATGAAGATTCTCAGATAGTGTCAGCGTCAGCTCCACATCCCCTGCACGAACCAGCCCCCATTTTTAATAACCAGCTGCCACACCCTTGCCGAACAAGACAGCTAGGATCAGCTTCAGCTGCCCCATTCATTCAACAGTCAGCCAGCAGCCAGCATCATCGGCATCAGCTCCGCCATCCCTTTAAAATCCCAACAGCTAGCGGCTAGCATCACCGTCACCATTAGTTGCCCGCCCTTACCGAACAAAACAGCGAGCATCATCAGCATCAGCTGCTCCATCTAGTCAAAAGTCAGCCGCCAGCCTGTGCAAAATCTCTACAAAAAGCTGGGAACATCACTATCACTATCACTGACCATCCTTCTCGAACAAGAGAGCGCATTCCATTCAAAGGTCAGCCGCCAGCAGCCAGCATCATCGGCATCAGCTCTTCCCTCCCCTGACAAAATCTCAGCAGCTAGTTGCAAGCATGACTATCACCATCAGGTGCCCGCCCATGGCAACACAGCGTGCATCATCAGCATCAGCTGCTCCATCCAGTGAAAAGTCAGCCACCAACAGCCAGCGTCATCAGCATCAGGTCCGCCATCCGTTCACAAAATCCCAGCAGCTAGCTGCGAGAATCGCTCACATCGTCAGCCGCCCACCATTGCCAAACAAGAGAGCGAGCATCATCAGCATCAGCTGCCCCATCCATTCAAAGATCAGCCGCCAGCAGCCAGCATCATCGGCATCAGCTCTTCCTTCCCCTGACAAAATCCCAGCAGCTATTTGCAAGCATGACTATCACCATCAGGTGCCCGCCCATGGCAACACAGCATGCATCATCAGCAATCCCTTCAGGCTCTGCACCTTGCATGAGAGCGCCAGCTCCGAAAGAGCTACCACCATCAGTGCACAGTTGGAGAGCATCATCGGCGTAAGCTCCTCAAGACTGCCGAAGGCAGTCGTCAACTGCGTCCCCGTGTGACACAGCTCCCAGAAGCAAACACCGCCATTCTCAGTTGCCTCGGCTGACGCACCCCAACCTTCCCTCAAGAACTGGCACCGCTGCCTCAACTCTAGCGCCACTAGCGAGCATTAGCATTAGCAGCATATGCTGCCTACTCCTTCACAAAGCACTCCCCAACAAGCTACTCAAGGGGAACATCGTCGGCATCAGCTCCCCCTGCCGGTTTGGTCCACCATTGGCCAGGTGCTTCCGTTTCAGGGTATACGAGTCTAAGGTTTAGGGGTTTATGGAGTAGACCAGTGACTGTACAGGTGCTTATCAGAGCCAGCGTCTGCATAGTGCCGCCGAGCCTACAGCCTAAACTGAAACCCTTGCCCACCCTACAACCTACTAATAACACAAACATGACAAAGTTATATAAGTATAAAAAGTAATATAGGAATTTCTATTTCCGGGCTTTCCATGCTGTCATATAAGTTCGCCGCAGCTAAAGATACAGATTTGTCTATTGGTATTTGTGTTCATATATATATATATACATATATATATATATACATATGCTTAGAACTATATGTATTATTTATGTGCTTCTTTTGAATACCGGCCTCCGGCTCCAATTCCAGAGCGTCCACGAAGTCGCTTCCTTTGCAGGAGATCGATGCTGCCGGGGCTTCGAGGATTTAGATGCGACCCAAAACATAAGAAACAGGGTTCCTTCAAGGGGTTCTATATGGGAGTTTCCGAAAATTAGGGGTACCTTATTTTGGGGTCCTTATAGTAAGGATCCTACTATTTAGGGTACTAGATTAGGGTCCCCTATTTTCGGAAACTCCTATATAAGGGCTCCTAGGGTTAGTTGAGTTTCAAGGGGTTCTATAGAAGGGCTACTAGGGTTTTTTGAATTTTAAAGGGTTCTATATAAGGGCTACTAGGGTGGTTTGAAGTTAAAGGGCTCTATAGAAGGGCCACTTTAAGGATGCTTTAGTATGGGGGCCTTGACCTCAAATCAGCTACCTTTTAAAGGACTTATATAAGGAAACCATAGTCACAGGGAACCCTAACAAGGAAGGCTTTATAGGATGCACCTGAATCCTGAAGCCCTAGTCGGATCTTGGATCTTCAAGAAATTCCAGAACCTTGCCTGAAGCCCTAAACCCCCCAAACCCCAATAGCTCCCAGGTTCATGGGGTGTAGAGTGTGCGGGTCTTAGGGTTTAGGGGCTCAGGGTTTAGGGTTGAAGTGTTCTGGGAGCAGCAACTCGGCGACTCTACCAAATAACCACTGCAAAACCCCTCCCATACATACTTCCAAGCACACCCAAACGAGGGGGCCTTTGATTCCAGGCCCCTGTCAGGAATCTCTGCTATGATTCAGGGAATGGCTCCTAAACCCTAAACCATCCTAAACCCTATCACTGCTATACTCTAGAGAACAATCCCTAAACCCTAAACCCTAAACCCCTAAACCCTAAACCCTAAACCCTAAAACCCCTAAACCCTAAACCCTTTAAGGCTTCTTTTGTTTTGTGAAGCCCTGCATCCTTTCCCGTCTCTGAGGCTCTCACCGGCTGCATCTAAGTTGCCGAGGAGCCGCAGCACTAGCCTTCCGCTTTTAGTCTTCAGGCTTTAGGTTTAGGTTTAGGGTTTAGGGTTTCGGGTTTAGGGTTTAGGGTAGGTTTAGGGTTTAGGCAATTAGGATTTGGGGCTGAGCGCTGTAGGACGATCTCGATAATATTACGGTGGGTTTTGCGGGTTGCATGTGAGATTCAAGGCTTGCGGGTTTGCATCCTTTTCCCACCATACCCTCTCCCCTTTACGGGGATCATCGTGGCGATCCTACCCTTATTGCAGCCTCTGTCTGCCACCAGCGACACAAGGTCTTGCTGGCGGCCATACCTGCAACACCTACCTACCCAAAACCCTGAAACCAACCAAACCCGTACAAATCCTTGTAGAGCCCTTATCAACCTCTCTGACAAAGCCCCCAAGATTGGTCGACATGTGGAGCCTACAAGGAACTGAAGTGAAGAGTCAGAATCTTGCAGCATCCCCAATTCATGTACTGGTTCTTGACCCGCTGCAAAGAGTCCTGTAAGCGTCTTCCATTGTTGAAGTTATGTTAGTACCACTTTGCTGCTCTCCGCGCCGGCTTGATCGGCTGACCGTTCGATATATGAAACCTTTTACATCCCTAAACCCCTAAACCCTAAACCCTAAACCTTAAACCCTAAACCCTAAATCCCAACCTGCTCACGAACGCTAAACTCTAAACCCTAATCTTCTAGATCCTCTCACCTTGCCACAATGTGGGGATCTATAGTGGACAGTTGGGCTTCCTCAGCATAGTGAGGCAAACTAAGTTCCTAATGTTGACTTCCTATTTATAATCCGGGGGGGGTAAGGGGTTTATCAATCGGAAGTCAATACCAGCATGAAGTTCCTTAACAAGGACCCTGAACACTGAGGAGTCTCCCTCCCCTTTCCTTACCTTTGGTTAGTAGAGAATGGAAGAATGGTAGTAATAGTAGTTATACTTGTACCCCATTCCTCCATTCCCTCCTAGCCACAGGAAAGTTCCTCGGCAGCCCTGTGAGGACTCTTCTGAGCGCTCGGCGCGCGGCGCATCAGCAACTCGACGAGGAAGCTCCTGGGCACTCGCTTTGGGGCTGAGGTTTTCAGGTTTTTTAGGGCTTGAGGGTTGTTTGGGCTTCAAGGCTTTTAAGGCTTATGGTTTACGGTTCAGGGGAGCATCTCATTTGTGGATGTAAGGTAATCGGCGAAACAAACACACCAGACCCTATACAGCTCCCACCCAACCAGCCGTGAAAGGTCCGCAAAACCACAGACATTACCAGATTCGGCGCCTATCGCCATTTTGCCGACCTAGGTGCTGGCAGCAAATCCATCTCTTCGAGCATCCCTGAACCCTAAACCTTAACTTTGGTTAGTAGGGAATGGAAGAATGGTAGGTAGTAATAGCAGTTAAAATTTTACCCAACTCCTCCATTCCCTACTAACTCAACGTAAGAAACTCTTGGGCCCCTTCTCACACCCTACACCCGAGACCCCTCCTGAGCTTCTCTGGCTCGGCCGTGGACATCAGGTCCTCTTGCCTCCCGGAAGCTCTGGGTTTGCAGTTTCGGGGGGTCAGAGTTAGGGTTTAGGGTTTAGGGAAGTTCAGAGTTTGGGGTTTAGGGTCCCGGTTTAGGGTCTCGTGCTTGAGCGTGCTGTTGGAATCTACACTGAACACTCTCGGTCTGGCTCTGGTTTTACTTCCCGCATAGCAACGCCGTGAGGGCTCTGACGTTAGGAGTACCCGGTTTCGGGGCGCCGAAACTGCAAGTCGTTCGCAGCAGGCGAGTGCGGCGGTTCCACAGCGCCATAGTGACATTTTTAACTAACTCATCCCGAAATGGCCGCAGTTGCCGAGTTTCTCGCAAAATCCAATACTTTTGCGCGAACTTGATCATCGCGGTCCGCAAATCGCACTCCGCCACGGTCCGGTGTTCGCTCTGGTCTTCAAAGTGCTCGAAGTGGAGATCAGGCCAAGGAGCCCGCGTGCGCTACCAAAGCTCGGAATGGTGCTCGTCGTCTTCCCACCATAGCACCGTGCCGCCTCCCGAAATCGTGCTCCTGCCCCAGTGTCTTGCCTTTTGGATTTTGACTGCGATGCATGTATCTAAACCTGAATCCTGCGCGTCCGGAAGCCCCAAAAACATACCCAAAGCCCCCCAAGCACAACTCCTTGAAATACCCGACACATTTCAATAGCGGCGGGAGCCGAGCCTCCCCGTCCTGCTGTCCTCCGCATTGAAGGATGGCAGCTGCTGGTTGGCAGAGGGGCTAGACCTGGGAGCTTAGCACCTTGGGGGGCTTAGCGTCGAGGGTGTACAGGCGATCGGACCCCTACTGAGCTTTAGGACTGTAGGGTAAAAGCCAGAAAGTTGGAATATGGTTTCAGGGTGGGAGACCTTATAATTTACCATAAAGGGCTTAGGATAATCATATTCCAACTTTCTGGCTTTTACTTTAGGTGTTCAGGCTTCAGGGTTTGGGGGTCATGGTTTAGGCGCACGAGACAGCCTGCAAGACTGATGTACAATTATGAGCTTTTTAGGCGCCGCCCTAAGCTCTAAACCCGAAGCCCTGTCAACCTTAAACCCGACGCCATTTAAATTGCAAAACCCCAAACGCTCCCCAAACCCCATAGACTCAACCCACGCGAAAAAAGCCCCCTAACAACCCCAAACCCTACACCCTAAAGCCCCCCAAACCCTAAACCCTAAACCCTACAACCCCCTAAACCCTAAACCCTGACAACCCCCAAACCCTAAACCCCACACCCTCACGCCCTAAAGCCCCCTAAACCCTAAACCCAGAAAACCTCACACCCTAAAGCCCCAAAGCCCCCAAAACCCTAAACCCACAAAACCCCACAACCTAAAGCCCCAAAGCCCCCTAAACCCTAAACCCACAAAACCCCACACCCTAAAGCCCCAAAGCCCCAAAGCCCCCTAAACCCTAAACCCACAAAACCCCACACCCCAAAGCCCCAAAGCCCCGTAAACCAAAAACCCACAAAACCCCACACCCTAAAGCCCCAAAGCCCCCTAAACTCTAAAACCACAAAACTCCACACCCCAAAGCCCCAAAGCCCCCTAAACCCTAAAACCACAACACCCCACACCCTAAAGCCCCAAAGCCCCCTAAACCCTAAACCCACAAAACCCCACACCCCAAAGCCCCAAAATACCCTAAACCCTAAACCCACAAAACCCCACGCCCTAAAGCCCCAAAGCCCCCTAAACCCTAAACCCACAAAACCCCACGCCCTAAAGCCCCAAAGCCCCCTAAACCCTAAACCCACAAAACCCCACACCCTAAAGCCCCAAAGCCCCCTAAACCCTAAACCCACAAAACCCCACACCCCAAAGCCCCAAAGCCCCGTAAACCAAAAACCCGCAAAACCCCACACCCTAAAGCGCCAAAGCCCCCTAAACTCTAAAACCACAAAACTCCACACCCCAAAGCCCCAAAGCCCCCTAAACCCTAAAACCACAACACCCCACACCCCAAAGCCCCAAAGCCCCCTAAACCCTAAACCCACAAAACCCCACACCCTAAAGCCCCAAAGCCCCTTAAATCCTAACATGCCAAGGCCCCGGCTCCATGCCGGGCGCTGGTGGCTCGGGGCTTCCATCTGACGCGGGGGGTCGCTGTTTAAAGGCTTGGGGTTTTTGCCTTTTTTTGAGTCTTTTGGCGTTAGGTTTGAGGTTGAAGGTCTTGGGGCTTCGGGCTTTGGAGTTGAGGTTTAGAGTTTAGGGTACTGGGAGGGTTCCATGAGTGTGCTGGGCTCTAGAAGGGTCGCATAAGTAGGGCTTGTAAGCTTTATCAAAGTTTATAAGAGAAAAAACTTCACCATAGGGGTCTTAACGACGTTGTCTGGGTTCTACATGAAGGATTTCGGTGTGTAGGCTTCAAGATACAGAACCCGTATCCAACCAGTTTAGAGTTATTATGATCCTTGGTTTTATTTTCCCGATCCAAACTGCTCATCCAGCTCGAGAGAACCACCCCCAAAACCCCCACGAACCTGTCAACAGCTCGAATGAAGGTGCCGTAGAATGTCGGATAAGGTCTTGCGGGACAAACCCATCCACCCTCTTGAACTCTAACCCTCTTACCATACCGCAACCCTGCAGCCCTACGCTCCCTTCCGCGCAATCCCGAACCGTAACACCCTTACACCCGAAACCCCTAAACCCCGAAAGCTAAACTTCACTCAATCCCCCAACACGCGAAGCCTCGCCTAAGTTCTCTGCAGTTCGGGTCTCAGCATTCCCGTCTACTCCAGTCTCCTGGAGCCAGCTGATCGTTTGATTGGGATTTTGTGTGTATGTTCTTTGTGTACGTGTAAAACCAAAGAATATCATATAACATAACATGATGAACTTAATGTAAAAGAACAGGGTAAAAAATAAACATAGTGTAAGAGAGCATACTTTACTTCATTATAACATAGTATGATATAATATAGCACAATACCGTAAACTTTATTATGATCTTCTGAACCACAACATACCACCATATACTATCGTATGTTATGGTACACTATAGTATACAACAGTATACTTTTATATAGTATAATACACAGTAATATACCAGAACATACAATAATATTGTAACACATCTTCAATATACAATAATGTATCATTATATAAGATTATACTAGTATCTAGTAAAGTAGTAAAGTAGTCTCAAGTAGAAATCAGCATCACTATGTTAAAGTACTATAGACCACAATATCATAATGTGTTGCATCATATTAGATTGTCTTGTACTGTCTGTATAAAGTTATATAGTAGTAGGTGATATCACATAATATAGTATAATGTACTGCGAAAATGGTGTAATACAATATCATGCTATGTAACGTGGTACAAGATAATATGATATGAGACTGGCACTTTACTGTATTATATATGAAACTATCTATTTCTACACGTACTATACAATACTGGAACTCGCTACAATAGATTAAACTCTGCTATATCATGCAACTTGTTGTGCAATTTTTGTTGTGTTATGTTATGCTGATAGTTTCTGTTATTTTCAGCTATCTCTGTCTACAGTCTACATAGGTATAGATAGATATAGATCTATGTACAATACAAACCGTAAATGGGGTTTTGATGTTTTATACAGTCACAAATACCTGAACGTGTGTGTATGCATTTTCTCTTATTCGCGAAAGAAAGACAGAGAGAGAGAGAGAGAGAGAGGAGAGAGAGAGGGAGAGAGAGAGAGAGAGAGAGAGAGAGAGAGAGAGAGGAGAGAGAGAGAGAGAGACAGCAGACAGACAGACAGACAGACAGACAGACGACAGACAGACAGACAGACAGAGACGACAGACAGACAGACAGACATACAGAGACAGAGAGACAGAGACAGAGAGACAGACAGAGAGAACAGAGAGAGAGAGAGAGAGAGAGAGAGAGAGAGAGAGAGAGAGAGAGAGAGAGGAGAGAGAGAGAGAGAGAGAAGAGAGAGAGAGAGAGAGAGAGAGAGAGAGAGAGAGAGAGAGAGAGAGAGAGAGAGAGAGCGAGAGAGAGCGAGAGAGAGCGAGAGAGAGCGAGAGAGAGCGAGAGAGAGCGAGAGAGAGCGAGAGAGAGCGAGAGAGAGCGAGAGAGAGCGAGAGAGAGCGAGAGAGAGCGAGAGAGAGCGAGAGAGCGGGAGAGGGAGAGGGAGAGGGAGAGGGAGCGGGATGCACATACGTACAGACATAAATACCTACATACATATATGAATACACCGATAATACATTTAATACATGTGTATATACAAGCACACTCATAATATTGACACACTCATGTTTGCTGCCTTGGGGGCTGTATCTGTTGCTAGAGGTTGTCACCATCATATCCCGCAGGTCGAACAGCTCCGCTGCGATGTTTAGGTGTGCCGGAGTTTCTGTGCCTTCGAGGATGCTTCGAACATCTCCGAATGCTAGTTTCAGCATTCGAAATCCAAAACCAACACCGTAAACCCCTCCCATGAGTCCTCCTGCCGTTCCTGCTGATCCTCCTCCTGCTGCTCCCTGTGCTCCAGAGCCTGGCAGTGACGGTCTCTACCACAGCTCAACGGAATCAAAAAGAAGGCGCTTATGATTCGAATTTCAATTCATGTTGTAGCAGAATGAACATGTAGGAGCTGCACAGGGATGCTAGTACTACTTGCTCAGTCTTCCTTACGACGCCCCAAACCTTC
The DNA here is from genome assembly GCA_905221615.1 of Symbiodinium sp. CCMP2592. NCBI lineage: Eukaryota > Dinophyceae > Suessiales > Symbiodiniaceae > Symbiodinium > Symbiodinium sp. CCMP2592. The sequence goes on from CAJNDT010004491.1 coordinate 420,023, forward strand.
AATCCTAAAACAGGCACCCTTATATCGCATGGGTTCTTCAGAACGTCGACCCTTTGAGCCCAGAGCAATCGCTCCCCATCGGCCTGCATGGTGTCGCTGATGGCTCTGCTGTAGTGGCGCACCGCCTGCCACATGGGAGCGCTTCCAGGTGCCCTGAAAGGAACCCTTACACGTTGCTCTTAAGAACTAGGGGTACGTTAGGGTTTATGGTTTGGGGCTACCTAGAGGATCACAGGACTTAATTAGTAAGTAGGGTTAGAAGTAGGGTAACTCTAGTTATATCTACTTATAACCCCAATTAGGGTACTTATAATAACCCTAGTTGCTAAGTCCCATGATCCTCCAAGTAGGATCCTGTCAGGTTCTACAGTACGGTCGACTTTCATCTGAAATCTAAAACTCCCTGATCAGGATGAAGAGCGCACACCCTCGCGGACTGAATCCCAATGGCTTACGGTTTGGAGGGTTTCGGCAAACCCAGAACCCTAAAGCCTGAACCCTTAACCCTGAACCCAAAACCCAATGCCCTGAATCCTGAACCCTAAACGGTAAACCAACGGTTTAGGGCTCAGTGATTCATCAAGCGCCGAAGTCGCTCTCTTCAAAACTTTGAGGAAGTTACTACGCAGGCAATTCTCTAAATTAGGGTCCATTTTTGGCCCCAAGAATGGTACGCCACCTTTTTAGAAAGGACCCTAAAAGGGACCCTAATTTAGAGAACTACCCATAACATTTTTTTCAGTGCAGTGCAGCCAGACAGCACAGACCCAGAAGCCGCGAATGACCGTCTGGCCCGACCCGATGATACCCGGGATGCGTTTTATAGAAGGTGTGTAGGGTTTGGCTGCGCAATTTTGGCGGGTTTCGGGCTGGTTTTGAGCGAGTTTTTGTTTGCTCCTGCCCGGCCCTGCCTTGCCCAGCCTTGCCGTGCGACGCCCTGCCCTGCCCGGCCCTGCCTTGCCCTGCTGGGTTGGGCTGTCATGCCTTTCCTTGCGAACTGAATTGCCTGCCTTCATCGTTCTGCCAGCAAATATCGCAACGTCTTGTGCCACCCATTCACCTGGAGGCTTTAGGGTTTAGGGTTCCCCAAGCGTTGAAATCCAGAAAATCCTGAGCTCGGAATGGCCTCAAACCAGCTGGAAAAAAAAAACAAACCACCAATGAACCAGTGGACTAAACCCCTAAACCATGAAACTCTGCACCCCTAGAATCCTAAAACCCTCACCCCAAAACCCCACAAGCCCTAAACCGATTTGGGGGTCCATTAAAATTCAAGTATCTGGACGATAAGGAGACATGACTACTGTTGTTCCAACCCCACCTTTCACCCTAAACCCTAAACCCTAAAGCCTTAAACCTTAAACATTAAGCACGAAATCCTCAACCCTGAACCCTGAACCCGCACAAAAAAAAGCACCTCGTGGAAGTTTCCAAGGCCCCGGAGCCTCGCTCACCAGGGAAAAAAGAAAGGACCACGTTCACGGGGCCCCAAAATGGGCGTATGCATAAGCATGCTGCTACTTGGAGGATCATGGGACGTAGTAACTAGGGTTATAAGTACCCTAATTGGGGTTACAAGTAGATACAACTAGAGTTACCTTACTTCTAACCCTACTTACTAAGTCCTATGATCCTCTAAGGACGTAAGATATCCCTACCCTGCTGGGCTTCGGTGTTGGGTGTTGGGGGTTAGATTTAGGATTCGAATCTGTTAGGGTTAGGGTTTGGGTTTGGTTTTTGGGTTTAGGGCACGGTTTAGGGTTTAGGGTAGCTGGGTAGCTTCGAGGGTTCCAAGGCTTCAGGGCTTCAGCAGATGCAGTGATCGAAGATCGGAGCGCAGACGTCCAGGTTGGAGGCTTCAGGGTAGTCGCACTGGGCTTAGAAGCCCCCTGTTCCCAGATATCCCAATACCCCGTGTACCTTAAACCATAATATCAAGCCCCCCCTAAGGTATATTCCTTAATTAAGGGTTTTGGATTCCCTGGGTTCCCAAGACCTGATGACCAAGCCTCAAACCGGCCGGAGACTCGCAAACCCAGAAATCCAACTCTCTCGAACTGGCATTGAAAGAAGGCGCGTTTAGAATATGAAGGCTGCGCAACAAGCTAGGCTAAGACTTAGAATTTAGCGGCATCCTCACGGCTTTTTCCAACGACCACATGGAATTAACCACGAATTTCGCCACAAAGGCTTTAAGTAGATTCAACCATATGAAGGTAGAGCCGCATTGGGGACCCTAGCCCTAAACCGCAAGCCCTGACCCCAACGTCTCGATTTCGGGCTGCTTCGGTTTAGGGTTTAGGGTTTAAGGTTTCAGGAGCAAAGCGGCAAAGGGATGCCCGAATCCAAACCCCCAGAACCCCGCAAATCAACAGATGTCTCAAGAACAGACATACACACATACACATACCCATACACATACACACACATACCCATACACATATACACATACACAGACACAAACACGGACACATGCACAGGTACATGCACATACACATTCAAGTTCAAATTCACATACACACACACACACACATGTACGTACATATGCACATACACATACACATACACATGCGTACACGTGCGGATACACATCCACAGACACATACACATGCGCGTACAGGTGCGGGTACGGCTACATACGTATACAAATACACATACACAAACACCTACACGTATAGGTACAGGTATACATGTACATGTACGTAAAGGTATGTATATCCATCTTTCTTTCTGTCTAGCTATCTACCCCAGAAACTGTGCCACGTCCTCCTGTTATCCCACCAGGGCATCGACGCATCTGCCAATCCACGGCGGGCCACCAGGTGCACAGGCCTGGGATGGGCGCGATGTAGCTTGAAGGATTTAGGTGGCTATAGGCCTGCAAATTCTAAACCCCATTCGGTGGCCGAGGCGTGCAGCGTTGACGCTGGACCCGAAGCCCTGAGTGCGTATCACCAATCTATCTATCTGTCGATCGATCTATCTCTCTATCTGTTTTGCTACCTCAACCCCAAACCCTGTACCTGTCGCTTACATCAAGCTCCTTAACAACAAAATTGAACCATAAACCTTAAACCTACCTGCTTACATTGAACCATAAACCCTAAACCTGCTTGCTTACATCAAACGCCTTGACAAAGATCCTAAACCTCTAAACCCTGAATTCCAAGAACCGAAGCCCGAAGCCCAAACCCCAACCCTCAACACATTGAGATAGTGCAGCTCGAGGACGAACTTGCATATCTTAAGCCTTAAACCGTAATCAACGACGAGCAAAACATGCCTGGCTTGGTTGTAGAGACGTGAGGAACTGGCAGAGTGGAAACAGAGCTGTCCTCTTTCAACTCGAAACTTTGGGGAACACGCGGTTTAGGGGTTTAAGGTTTAGGGTTGGGGGTCGCAGACTCGACCTCAAACGGAGATGGGTAAACACCTTGGCAACAGAAGACTGTGAAAAGTGGATCCGCTCCTATACCATCCTTGAAACCAACATGCCCCCCAATGCATAGCCTACTTTGAAAGGACATTCATCTGTACTGGGACAGCTGCAAGCATGACGATCCAGAATTCTGTCTTTTGGATTATGGGTTTAAGGTTTAGGCTTAAAAGTTTAAGATTTAGGGCTGAGGTGTCCAACTTAGGGGCCTTAGCAACCAGACGAGGGTTTTGGGGTAGATTAGGTATTTAACTGAATTCAGACCCTCAGATGACACTTACACCTTCAACCCCCAATGGCTTTTGCTGCTGCACTTGCTTATCGTCGACTCGGTTTCTTGAGGCATCTCGCCTTGACTTTGGCCACGGACTTTGCCTTGGGCTTCGCCTTGGCCTTCGTTTTGGGCTTTGCTTTGCCTTTCGGCCAGGATCCCGCCTTCGGCTTTGCTTTGGGCTTTGCCGCTTTGACGCGATCTGCCAAGGCGGCCGAAAGCTTGTCCTCTTCTGGAGATCTCCCCAGCTGTGTGGAGATGTGTCGGCTGTCCCCACCGGCTTTGGCATTTCCCCATGTCACAACCGATCCGTCAACGCGGATCGCAGCAAAAGCACCCACGGTAGCTTGAATGCACTTGACGTTCTTGAGCTGGGCTTGCACGGCACTGGAGTCTCCTCCCATCGACTTATTACCCCATGTGACAACCGACCCATCATCTCGAATAGCAGCAAATGCCCCGTACGAGGACTGTATTGCCTTGACGTTGCTGAGACGGTGCTGAACATTGCGGCTGCTCCCTCCCTTGCCCTTATGACCCCATGTCACGACCGACCCATCACCGCGGATTGCTGCGAAGGCGCTTTCGGTGCTTTGAATCTGAACTACATCCCTCAGCTGATTCCGGACGGAGGGCTTCGGTCGGAGGCGAATGTCACCGAAGGTCACCACCGTCCCGTCTTTCCGGAGAGCTGCGAAAGCGTGACTAAGACAACGTTGAACGTGCTCAACATCTTGAAGCTTCTCTGCGTTTTGTCCTGGTCCAAATTCCACATGCAGACGTCCTTCTCGGCTCACAGTAGCCCATGCATTCACTGCCATTTGTGCGGCACACTGTCGGAAGTCAGCATCGGAATGCGTAGAGGTTCGCGTACACACACCCCAGGATACCACGCTGTCGCTCTTCACGGCAAGGAACCCGAAATCAAATCCCTGAATGCAAAGGACATCCTGAAGAAAATTCGGCGGTGGAGGGTCGTATTCCTTAGCTGTCAAATGCATCGGCCAAACAATTTTTCATGTTCGGTTTTGAAAGGGTCAAAACAAAACATAAAGTTTACACCTTGAGCTGCCAAGTATCAGCACCTGCACCCCAGGTCACCACACTTCCTGAGTTACCATGAGCAGCTACCGTCTTCTTGGGCAAGCAGAGAGAACGAGCGAGACAGAGAGAAGGATGGATGCATGGCCGGGTGCGCAGCTGGCTGGAGGGCGGCTGCCTGCCTCTGACTGGCTGGCGTGGATGGGTGGATGCGCGGATGGTGATTGGGTGGAGGGGTGTACACACACATTTGTGTATGAGGGGCACGCACATGTATACATGTATGTACGTATGTATGTATGTCTGTGGTGTACGTAGGTATGTATGTGCATGCTTGCGCACTACGCCCAAGGTCGGTCCCACTCTTTTTCACTGCGCAGCCCGCTGGTGAGCTTTGGTTCGCCGAAGAGTTTCGGCAGCAGAACTAAGAGGCTCGGCAATGACGACAAAAAGGAGGATCGTGTAACCGAAGAAGAAGAGCTTCGCCGAAGACGTAGAAGCCGAAGAAGAGCTACCACGAAGTCGTAGAAGAAGAACTCCGGTGCCTCAAAAGTCGTCACCTCGTAGCCGAGAGAGTTCGCCTCCAGCCCCGAAGAGAAGGAAACAGCCAAGGGCGGGCGGGAGGGCCCAGAAGCTGCGACCAGGCTTCGATAGCAAACATGTTGTGGGCATGTTTGCGCACTACGCCCAAGGTCGGTCCCACTCTTTTTCACTGCGCAGCCCGCTGGTGAGCTTTGGTTCGCCGAAGAGTTTCGGCAGCAGAACTAAGAGGCTCGGCAATGACGACAAAAAGGAGGATCGTGTAACCGAAGAAGAAGAGCTTCGCCGAAGACGTAGAAGCCGAAGAAGAGCTACCACGAAGTCGTAGAAGAAGAACTCCGGTGCCTCAAAAGTCGTCACCTCGTAGCCGAGAGAGTTCGCCTCCACCACTTGTAAGCAGGCCACTTCGAGGTACGAGAAGGTGCTCGCCGTGCAGACATGCACCTAGGCCATGGACAGGTCCTCGGCAGTGATCACAAAGAAAGAAGGAAAAGAGGAAGGCATTACTGAAGATCTAGATCTCGTGGGCAAATGCCCAAGAACGTGTTCAGCCGCCATTTCTTGAAGGTAGTGCTGGAGCGTGGCTATGTGCTTGATCCGCATTTTCCAAAGGAGATCGTGCACCGGAACCCCGGATTGGTATGCGAAGACTGCGCCACCTCCTCGTACACTCCCGGGAGTGAGCTGAACCGACTTGGGCACTTGCAATGCTTCTAGAATCTGATCCCAACGTCGCCTGAAGCTTTGAGCTGAAAGCGGAAAAAGAGGCTCCGAAGCACGAGCCTTTCCAAACAGCGCCTCGCAGGCAGAGACCAATCCCGAATGGAGAATAGAAACATGCTGCTGTTTGCCGCCTCCTCGCCTGGCCGTCTTAGGCTGAGTAACTCGGACGAACATTCTATCCACTTTGTCAGACAAAAGATCGGATGGCAAAACTAGACAGTCCCTCGTCGCATGAATCACTTCCCCAATGCGTAGAATCCCATGGAAAGCTATCAACAAGACGACCGCGAATCGCGGCCACTGCCAACTGAACGCGACAGCCGCCATTGCTTCGCATAGTTTTTCTGGGAGTGGCACTCTGTGAACGAGCGGCTCGACAATCTCCCACTTGGTCACATATTCCCAGCAAATCTTGGAATGGAGACGAAAATCTGGGTAAGTACGCTGAGCAAACGTAATCAAATGTCTGAATGAACTAAGCGGAGCCCCAACGGAAAAGAGAAACTCGCCGTACGACTTCAAGAGAACAGCTACAGTGACAGAAGCCTCAAGAAGAGAGGCAGTGGCTTCAGGGCTGCAGCCGTCGGCCACCCACTCACTGAAACCTTCCCAAAGCCGTCTTTCTAACTTCTCAGTGGTGGCGCCGACAAGCGGCACTCCAGACAATGTGATTCCAGCTCTGTTTGCCGCACGCTCTGCTGCAGAGAGCCTTTTAGGCATTCCTAGAAACGGCGCACTTTTCGGCCTCGATCTCCCGGAAATCCACCCTATCTCCGCTAGCACCTGCCAATCCCATGGCAAGGACGAGACAAACTCTGGCAGGATACGGCTCGGCAACTTTTGTCCAGCTCAATCTATGCAGCCATGATCTTCCTCTTAACACTTGATGCTTCCGGCACCCTGGGCAGAGAGTACGTTGCCCGGCTAACGAGGTATTTGTTAAGATCTTTGTTCGTTTGCGCCACGGAGCTCCGAATGCACAAAAGTCAAGAGTCCAAAAGCCAACGCTGTGCTCTGAAATGAGGTGCTTAAGCGAAGCAATAGACCAGAGAAAAGAAGTCGCCGGATTTTCGAACCAGAAAGGAAGATTGAGACCGACACAGATTTGCCCTAAGTTGGCAATGAAACTGGCAGCTTGATTTCCCTGATCGACTTTTGCTTGCTGTGATTCTGTGAGCCCTGGAACTCCTTCCGGGAGAGCCGCAGTCCTCCAAGCCGGGAAAATAGCCCTAGACATAGAAGAACAGAAAGGGGCAGCTCCAACACCGAGGATAGCTCCTGACCGCAACAAGGCAAAGATCTCGTCTTGAATCGAAGCATCAAGCAGGTTCTGGCCGGCCTGGTGTACGACGTCATAAGACAAAACCCATCGGCCTGTGAGCCTGGCTAGCTCGCGACAAACGCCGCACTGACCTGAAAACAGATCTAAGTACCCAGGCGACTCGCTCACGTCGGCCAGAATGCTTCCTTGCGGACAGATGAAGGTTCCCCGCGCTGTCGAGAGCAAGAGACTCCAGGGTTTGTTGCAGGATGTATTTGTCAGGGTTTTTAAGGAGCAATCTTTCTTGGCCTCCCGCACGCCAGTGATGTGGTGGAGATAACGATCTCCGAATCTTTCATGTACAGCTCGAGCCTCGGCTTTCAGGAGCAACGAGAGAGCGGGAAGCTCGGAGAGGCAGTAGGGATCAGCGCCTTCATGAACGAGCCACTTGTCCAGCTCTGCATACTCACCGCGCCGAGCCGATGCCATCCACAAGGGTTCGGCTTCAACTGGGTCGGGAACTTGACGGCCTCGAGTAGGGGCGTCGGCGGGGTTGATAGAAGTCGGACAGTAAAGTGAGAAGGAGTAGAGGCCGCCACCGATCACGTGTGGAACTGACTTCTGCAACTCCTGGTTCAAGGCGGGGCTGGCTGATCTTCCTTTCAACACAGCGCCTAAAGTGACTTGGCTGTCGCCTCCAATACAACTTCGAGTGGCTCGCCCAGGGATCTTGCTAATCCTCTCGGCTTTCAAATACGACCGCAGCTCACCAATGTTAATGTGGCGCCTTCGGGGTGCCTTTCTGGACCAATCAAGTTTAAACTGGCAGACCTTGGCGAGTTTTACCCAAAGCGGATGTGCACGATAGCAAGCTTCAGCTCCTCCGGGCACCTCGTCAATCGGGCTCAAGTAGCCATGACTCCGTTCCCGAGCCAAGGCGGAGCTTGGTCCAGGTGCCTTTTCGAAGGGCATGCCGAGAAATCTCTTTCGCAAACCATGATCCTACGTTGCTGGAACAGACGGCCTCCCCCCAGTCTGAAGCATCCACCATGAAGACGTTCGGCGAATACTCAGACCTGAGCTCGACGACCGCGGTAGAGGCTAGCCCTAGCACCAGAAGAAGTTCTTCACGGAGCTCGGGGCATATAACGAACGCCTCGTCCTGGGTTCGTCCCTGCATTTCGCGAAAAATGACATCCAGCAATGACATAAGCCTTCTTCTCAACACAAAGAGAGCTATGAGGCCTCCCGCCACAATCTCGAGCAGGCCACCGGTGACAGCTCCTATGCCAAGGATCGTTGCAATGATCTTACAAAGAGGCGCTGCACGTCTGAGGGATCCACGAATGAACCCACGATCACCTTCTATCAAGGCGCCCCACATTTCGGACCTGAGCGAATCGCGGACTGCCTTCTCTTCATGAGGGATCAGCTTGACACGTGTGTAGGCCGCCTGGGCTGCATCCGCAAGCTTTGCACCTTCCGTGGCCGACGTCGCGACCTCCAGCGGGGAGCGGGACTCGATCGAGTAGGAAACAAAGTCGTCGATAACAAGCCCACACCCTGTCTTAGCCCTGGGCGCCGGCAGCTTCATCCCGAGGAGGTTCCCCTCATTCACAATGCTGTTTTGAAGGCATAGTCCTAGGTGGCAAGTTTGTGCAAGCTCCACCGCTTGGGTATCACCCATTGCGAGACAAGCGAGCCCCACACATAAGCGATCATACTGGTACATGTGCTGCTGAAAGCATCCAAGGTGAGAGACCTCACCCGGGGTAACGGTACCAACCAAAACGTTGCGCCGGCATCTTTCTTCAGAGACCCGAAACAGATGGTAGAAGTCACGAATGTCGTTTGATGACATGTACAGGTTCTCTCCGGCCTCAAGGTGAAGCTGAGAGAGTACCTCCGACGAGCCCAACGTGTAGATAAATCGGCCTGGCGGAACTTCAAGAAGGTTATGCGGCCTGGAATCCAATATGAGCCTGTCATACTGAAGAGACTTCAAGACAGCGAAAACGCCTGAACCAAATCTTTCTCGAACTTGCCCCGGATGATAAAGCTTTATCCTGCGGCTTTGGTCGAGCAGATCAAACAACTTTATCTTCTCAGCCCTGCTGCAGTGAACTCGAACTCTGGGCAGTGTGCCCTCAAATGCCTCAGGCGCCAGGGATGTTGCAAGCGGGTGCTCAAAGATGCGAAGAGCAGTCGGATCAAGGAAGGGCCGAGGATCAAAGTCAGGGAAACCTCTGAAGGCAAGCCTGTCGGGCTCAACGGGTTTGAAGCTGCTAACCTTTGTTCCCCGCAAGCGGCCCAAAGTGCAAGCGTCACGGGCTTTAGGAGCAGAAGCCCCCAAAGGACTCTCTTCAACGAGCATCGCCAACTTAGAAAGGACCAGCTCTAGATCCTCAACCTTCCCAGCCGTTCGGCCCATCTCTTCAGGCCCCAAAACACCAAGCTCGAACCAGGCATCCAAGAAGCCCGAGAGCCTGGCCGCGACCTCCCGTTGGCCTTCCGAAAGTTCGCTGCAATCGACACAGGGAGCAGGGGCACGATCAGGGCGCCCAAGGTCCAGGTAGTTCAAAAGGATAACCTGGACGTTCACAGTCATCTGCTTCAAGCTCTCCGGGGAGGCCCTCCAAGGATCTCCGCGAAAAGCTAAAGGAAAAGGAAGAGGCATGGGCCAAACCACACGCCCCCTCGAAGAAGATTCGCCAGCACTCTTGCCGGACCGAGCTTTGCGCAGGAAACTTTTAGCAAAAGAACCCAACGAACCAGGGCACTGGAAAACTTTCCCCACCAAGTCACGAAAAATGCTCAGCGGGTCCACGGGCTTCGCGCACGAACCAGGAACATGCCGAACAGGAGGAGGCGAAGCTTCAGCAGGTCGGCCCGCCAGATTTCCGCCCCCTTCGTGGCAACGCTCTGGGTCGCTGAAAAGGCGAAGCTCAAAAGAGTGAGGATTGCGTTCAGGAAAAAGGCCGCCACAATCAGGGCCCCCACTGGCCTCTTCCTTCATACTCGCCATCACTTTGTAGGAGGCTGATCGGCACCACCATTGCCGCCTTTGCCTCCTTTTGGCTTCCCGCCCTTGGGCGGGTTCGGGGGATCGTCGCTGGTTCGAAGTCCTCGCCCTGCTCCTTTCTCGAGTTGGGCCAGTTTCCTCCGTGCTTCGTTGCATGCATCTCTCTCGCGAAGAGCACTGAGGAACACCTCCGACCACCGAGGGTCGTACAGCGAGCTGGTTTGGCTTTCGGAAGGAGTCGGGAGTGCGTGCTTCCCGAACTCCTGAAAAGGAGGTAGAGCCTCCAGCAGCGAGACCGAGCTCATGACCCAAGAGCCTCCGTCGATCGAGGATTGATCGGAGGCTGCTATCAGCAATGCTGCTTTTGCTCGTGCTTTTTCTGGGTTGCCGTTTATCAGCTCGTCGAGGATGCCTCCTACTTGCCAAGACCAGCGGACCTGAGTATGGTAGTTCTGAATCCTCGACCTCGCGCATAGCCAGGTCCTGGTGAGCGAACTTCCGGTAGCCAATCCCCCCAGGTCCTTGAGCATCTGAGCCTCGATCGATGAGTAGATGGCCTTCGGGTTCTCCTCCAGGGTCTTCTCGAGGAACCGCGGGGCGGCCGCCCTCTTCTTCCCAGCGCCGAGTCCTCCAGAGTCGGAACTGCTTGACAGACCGCCCTGATCGAGCACGGAGTCCAAATCCTGCTTCTTCCCCGCAGCTAAATTCCCGACAATCTTGGTGAGCTGGACTATCGCCAACTCCAGCGGAGAGCTCCCTGAGCCTCCCTGGTTGTCCGCCCCGTTGCCCAATTCGGCGAGGTCCAAGCCCCCGCCGCCGTCGAGGAGGTCCAGGTCGGGGTTCTCCTCGTCCAAGGCGATCTCGGCCTCCCCGGCACGGGTCTTTTTCGACTTCATAAGCCTGGCCATTTCCAGAAGGGCCCCATCCCCGATGCCACTTTCGCGGCTGCTACCGTTCCTTTGTCGAGCCCTTCCAATCCAACATCTCCGATTGCAGCCCCATTCGGCTTCACCTTGGGCTTCGCCTTCAAAACCCCCGGCCGCGGTGCGGCCTGCTCGCTCTTCCCAGCCAGGCCCCTGAGCATTTCCTTCATCTCGGCAAGGCCGGCCTCGACCTCCGACATGCGACGGAACATGCCCTCTCCACCTCCTCCAGACTCTGCCGTCGTGAATGCAAACTGATCGTCTGCTACCTTGACAAGAGCCTCCCCGAAGGGAAGGATGCCATCCCCGAAGGGGTGGTTTATCTCGGTCCCGGCCTGGTACGAGATCAAGCTCTCCTCCTGCATGCCCAGCACACCGACCCATAGTCGGACCGCTAGCTCCTCAGCAGGTTCAGTCAGGTCGGAGGGAAAGGCACCTACCACGTCGACGAGGACAGCCTTGCCGAGTGCCGCCTTACCAAGTTTTCTTTTCTGAACCTTCTTATGCCAAACCCCGGAAGGCACAGCCACAATGATCCTGCCCCCGAGCTCGGCAATGCCAATGATTGCTGAGACCTCACCCGTTTCGGAACAGGCAAGGGCTCCAATCTTATAGTCTGCGTTCGTCCTTCCGTTACGAAACAAGAGATTGCCCCGGACGTCTAAAGCAACCTCCTCGCCTTCACTGTTTTCGGAGCTCATGGCTCGATGTTGCTGGGCCAATCCAGTCCAGCAGCTTCGATGGCAATCTTACCCTCAAACTCCGAAGGGACTCCGATAAAAACAGAATCTCCCAAATCGTTCCCTTTCTCAACCAGGCGTTGGATGCCACGCCAGGATCTGAAGACACGTGCTGGGTTCCTGTACTCGCGGCCCTCTCGATCTTTAACCAGCAGATAGAGCCGGTTCTTCAGAGGGATCCGGGATCTCCCAGACTTGACTGTCACTCCCTCAAGGCCCTTGCGAAGGAAGAAGCCGATCTGCTTTGCAATCTCCCGTCGCTCGTCCAAATCTCTAACTGACTCAGCACCCGCCTTCCCGAGGATGGGTTCCGAGGAGGAAGGCGCCGAGGATGAAGAGGCCTGAGCCTCCGGGCTGGTCAGCGGCGCGGGGTCCTCAACCAAGATGAAGCGCTCGCCCTCGAGTTTTTCAACACGGGCCCGAAGAACCCGGACCTCGCCCCGAAGCAGCTCAATCTCCTGACGTAGGAAGTCGATCTCACTCATGCACCCGGTAGAGAGCCAACGGATGCTTTCCCCCGGTACTAGCCAGCCACCTCTGACAAGACCGTCTCCAAGCAACCCTCGCAGCGTAAAGCAAGTCGATGAAAGGCCCGAGGCAGATCCCGATCAAAATGCCCACAAGCAAGGATCGCAAATGAAAGTCAGGTTCCAGATCGAGGCAGATGGGGCACGGATCGGGGAAGCCTACGGGCGGAGCCTGGAGTCCCTGAGCTAGCAAGTTCAGCAGAAGACTGCTAAGCGATCCAGTGGCACCTGCAGTGACCACTGTAGACCTGTCCATGCGAGCCCAGAAGCTGCGACCAGGCTTCGATAGCAAACATGTTGTGGGCATGTGCATGCGCATGTGGATGTGGATGCGCGTGTGCATGTGCATGTGCATGCGCATGTGGATGTGGATGCGGATGTGGATGTGGATGTAGATGTGGGTGTGTATGTGTGCATGTATGCATGTCTATGTGCTTGTATATGTATATGTACATACACATATTTATCCACCTGTGCCTGCCTCTCCCTCTCTCTTGTTTTCCGTCTCTCTCTAACTCTCTCTCTCTCTCTCTCTCTCTCTCTCTCGGCCTCCCTCGCTCTTGCTCATACGTCTCAGACACGCAGGGAATGAACAAACACAAACGTATGCTCATTCTCGTCAGCCTAGGTTCCGTCGCCGCGGTGCGCCGCAAAGGTGTCTCTGTTCGCCTGAATTTTCTTGACATCGCGGAGCTGCTTACGGACGATGTCGGGCACTGCGCCACCGTGACGGGGGGAGCCCCAGGTTGCAACAGTGCCATCTGTGCGGATGGCCGCAAAAGCACCGCGCGTGGCCTGGATCTCTGCGACATTGTGCAGCTGGGTATGGACTGGGTAGGTCTCGCCTCCCGCTTCTCTCCGTTCTGTCCAACCCCATGTCACAACAGAACCATCTTCTCGAATCGCGGCGAACGCCCTGTCTGCGGCTTTGATGCATTTCACATTCTGCAGCTGCTCTTGAACTTCGCTGCAGTTGCCACCCTCCTGGGAAGCCCCCCACGCTACGACGGAGCCGTCTGCCCTGATCAATGCAAAAGCCCCTGTCGTCGCTGCAACAGCAGCATCGCGTACGATGGCTGTGACTGTCTGACCATCTGTAACGCCTGCCTGCTCCAGGGTAGCAGACCCCGCAAGCAAAGAGCCTGCAGCAGTGATGAGATGTCCAATGCTGACATTCAGCTGTTTCTGCGATTTTCGTCGCAGCACATCGACCGTTTCACCCTCGGACGCCGCTACGCAGGTCTGGTCACCACTCAACAGAGTCACCAATACTGTGATGGACATGGCCTGTACCGGTACCGAGCTGCTTTTGCGACTCTAAGTTCCAGCACTCCCAGTGTGAAAAGCAGCCTCACATAGCTTGTTTTTATCCACGATCATTATGACCTCAGCAATGTTTCAACGAGCTTTTGTATCTCTGCTCTATCCTTTTTTTGGGTATGGGGTGGGGAGATGTCAGCCAAAACAGCTTTCAATGAAACGAGCTCTACACATCCTGCCGCGCACCCCAGATGCTTCACCCCCCACGTGGCAGCGACGTGCCCTCTAGCTGCATGGCATTGAAAAACCCAGTCAAACCTCGTAATGCATCTTCGATACCTACTCTGGAATGATCACAGCCCAAAGACTCCGAAGGCAAACCGTCATAATAGAGACGTGGGCCTTAACAGCTAGATTAAGGCTTGGAGGTACATTCGAAATTCTACTATAACCATGATAAGGAACCCTAAGGAATACTATAGGTAATCGTTCCGACCCCTGTATTATACCGTTGATGATATAAATCCTGCATTACCCATAATAAGGAAAATACCATAATCCCCGTAGCCTAGGGTCGTTAAGGTAATGCAGGATTTATATCATCAACCGTGTAACCACAATATGGAACTTCAAAATAGCATTGGTAACTTTTGGGGTCGCTCTCGGCTTCCCTTTACTCAAACCAAGAACAGACTCAGAATAAGAAAAACGGTTAAGGGTTAAAGGGTTTAGGGTTTGGGAGAAGTCCTCCACACCCTTCAACGAAAACGCAGCGAAGTCACGCAGAATCTTTAGCAGGACAACCCTCTGAAACCTCACGAACCGACTGCAGACCTTAACGGTTTAGGGTTTAGGGTTTAGGGTTTAGGGTTTAGGGTTTAGGGTTAAGCCCTTCAAGCCCGGGCGTTTTCCAAAAACTCTGGACAGCTCAGGGGAGAGGTCTTGGTCGCCCGATCCGTTCCCCCAGGGTTTAACCCTAAAGCAGCGCTGGGCACCCGAAACCTAAAACCTCTAGGCGCGCCAAATATTCGCCCTGGAATGATTGTGGAAGCGTATCTGGCCATGAGCAGTTCCAGAAAACGGCTGATGAATCGTCTAGCATCCACTATCTTCTCCGCATCGTCGTCGTGGTTGTTGTTGTAACAAAATCAAGAGAGTCAGTAATAATATCTCCAGCAATAGCAGCTGGGCGCCCCAGCTCCTCCTGCAGCACCTGCCGGAAGTCTGCGCGAGCACGCTCGAAATCCTGGACCTGGGCCCAGGCTTCGGGAGCTTTTCCGTAGCTTGCCGACTTAGAGTTTAACATTTAGGTTTTAGGGTTCAGGGTTTGGCTCTGAATCCCAAACCCTCATTGGATCCTAGATCCTTCCCTTCCGTCGTTCACAGAGCTTGGCGCAGTCATGGTGTTTGTTGACTCTCTTTTTGTCGGCCTGCGATGACTGTTGCCAGATTTTGTGTATTTGGGTTCTGCTGCTGTGTTTCAGCGCGTTGTTCTTGTTGATTTGTAACGTTGCTAGTAGCTGATAGTAGTGTTGGCAGCATCATTGTTGCTACTGCGGTTTACAAGTCACCAACTGGTTATGATTCAAGTGTTGCGGCAATTGCTATGTCCGAACCGTTTCAGTGATGTTGCATCCTCGTCTTTGCCGTAACTGCATGAAAGTAATAACAGAAAATGAGGAACCCTCACAAAGATAGGAAATCATGGGGTCCTGGATATGAGGATCCGAAAGTAAGGTAACCCTGGGTCAAAGCAAAAACGCGTACCTGCTTCGTTTCGGCAGACCCTTGCTGCCCAACACCACATTAGAGAATCTTACCTTTGGTTAGTAGGGAATGGAGGAATGGGGTACAAGTATAACTACTATTACTACCATTCTTCCATTCCCTACTAACCAAAGGTAAGGAATGCACGGCCCTCTACAAAAGTCACGGCTCCGATGCACTTGGGCCGAGGATGGCGGGCTTGGACGATACATGCACGAGGATTCGGCAAGTACAACAATGATACTGTCGAGCGTTGGTGCCGCTGCATTGGCCTTGCTAAGAGCTCTCGGTATCGAAGACCTTTTGCACCCGAATGCCCAAGCCCTCAACCCCAAACCCTAGATAAACCCTAAACCCCAAAAACCCCAAACCCTAAAACCCCTAAACCCCAAACCCCAAACCCTAGATAAACCCTAAACCCTAAAAACCCCAAACGCTGAAAACCCTGAACTCTAAACCCTGAAAACCGTAGGACCCCCAAGAACCTGGCCGATACAGAACCCTTGTACAACCCCATGGCCAGCTCCAGGGTTTGGGGTTCGTTTTTAAAGTGCAACAGGGTTTAGGGTTTAGGGTCTCCACTGCAGTAGAGTCAAAAGCTTGCTCAGGTTAGAGCGTGCACTAGGTCACTTCTCACCCAGCTTCTTCACAGTGCCAGCCATCACAACTCCCCATCCCCATCTCGACTGCGACTCCTTTCACGACCATCACCACCAGCAAACGTATCCTCTTGCTCATGGGAGTGACTACAGTCAAGGTTGGCATCATAAGGATCACCACCAGAATCATTAGCACGTTGACGTTGAGTTGGATCATTTCCATGGGCAAATAAAGGAGCAGCAGCCAGGCGATGAGCATGTGCAGAAGGTAGCCCATGGGCAGTAGGTGGATCGTGTACAGGATGCCCTCACTAGCTCCATCAGTCGGCAAGGCAGCTCCCGACAGCTCGCGCGCATGCCGTACAGCAAGGAGGTCAGGGCGAAGGCGTGGAGGAGGTCGACGTGTATGCCCTCTGCGACGTCCAGGAACAGGATGAACACCAGCTTGAACATGAGGAACATGAGGTGGATTAACTCCAGCTGACCAGGCAGGCGTAGCTACAGCCTCGTCACGTTGAACACGTAGTAGACGACGATCATCTTCCGATGGCCAGTAGCCCACAGGAGTGGCTCATCCCTCATTGTTGTATATGTTGTGGACATGTGTTCTCCAGCCTCCTCGTGTGAAACCTGCAATTGAATGAGAGTGCTCATGGAGGCCGAAGGCCTGCTCCAGTTCAGATACAGATTCTGGCAGCGTGGGCTGCAGAAGCAAGGCCGGATCCATCGTTGACATGGAATGGAGGTGGGTTTAGGGTTTAGGGTACTATGAAATCTATAAAAGCGTTATAAACCCCTTTGGAACCCTTGCGACCCCAAACGCTAAACCCCCCTAAACCCCCCTAAACCCCAAACTCCTAAACGCAACCCCCAAAAGCCCCCGCAACCCCCCCGCTTCCCTTTCCGCTGCCTTCAGGGACAGCTCTCCCCGGGCCAACAGAGCTGGCCTGAATCCTGGAAAGATGCCTCGGAAGGGCTTTTGGGCTTCAGGGTTTTGGGTTTGGGTTTAAGCATGTGGGTGTAGGATTTAAGGGCTTAGGGTTTAGGGGATTCTCTAGTCTGACACTATCAAGGCGCCCTAAAGAATAGTCTTGGCAACTCTTCAGGCGGCTCAGGGTTGGGTGTCAGGGCTTGGGCTGGAGATTCCCAAAGAGCCCAATACCCCTTAATTCAGGAATATGGCTTAAATTACATAGGGCTTCCTCTTATGGTTTAAGTTTAAGCTATATGCCTTAATTAAGGGGTATTGGGCTCTCTGGGTTCTGAATTTCGAGTTTAGTTTCAGGGTTGAGGAGTTCAGGGTTTGGCATTCTTCGGCGTAGGGGAGTTTAGCGGAAGGGTCGGGTTTCGGGTGGCACTCCAAGTGGGACTAGGATTTTCGGGCTTTGCATCTTGGTGGGCTCAGGTGCAGAAGGGTTCAGAATGTCAAACGGACCTGTGGGTCTCACTGCTTTGTAGCCCTGGGTTTAGGGTTTAGGGTTTAGGGTTTAGTCTTCATGCTCAGCGTACAAAAAGGGCTCTTCATTCAGATGCTTCTGTATTTGCAGATTTGCTTCGTGCTCTGGATGAACCCCGCACCCCATGACGCTAAGGAAGCTTGCTGTGGGTCGGGCTCTTTGCGTCGTTTGTGGGATGAGTCATGTTGAGAAAAGTAAATAGGCTTGTTAAAAGCAGCTGCCATCCCAGGTCCCGCGCTCAGGCAGCGGTTCAGGTAGCGGATGGCGCCACCAAGGTCCCCCAGTCTCTTCAGGGACAACGACATGAGGACCTCAGTCAGCTGATTGAAGGCTTTTAGGACTTAGGACTCCAGGTTCAAAGCTGGCAGAAATCGAGTTTAGACTTTCGGGGCCTACGTCTTTTAGCGCTTTTTAAGGACTGAGGCTCGCAGACTTGGAGGCTCTCAACGTCGGGGTGATCAAGAATCATCCCTTACTGGGTGCTGTAGGACAAGTACCATATATATATATACATATATGTATATATATATATATACATATATATATATACATATATGTAATGGTGCTGGCAACATCTTTGCCATGTGATAGTGATGGTGGTTCTTACATCGTCTGCTAGGAACGCCTCGGAAGCCCTGGGTTTCTGCTGCAAGCCGAGCAAAGACACGGCGCCATGTTCAACAACAATTTGGGGTGACTGAATTCTACGATGCCTGTTTCCTCGCACGTCACGCATTCCTATTTCATAGTCTGTACATGTCTCGCACCCTTTGCCCGTTGGCTTCTGCTGGCCGTTCTGACTACGTGGGCATCTTCTGCACTGAGTCTGAGAGCTTGCAGCTTGCAAGAGCAAGCAAGTTGATCGTCAACAGAACAGGGGCAGAAGGGAAGCACCAACAACCGATAATGGGGAGTCAGTTTGCGGATCAATGCTATCTAGTGAAGGAACCATATTAGCTGCTGTTGATCCCTACTAGGGTATCAACACGTAAGTTTCTTGATGTGAACCTAGAATTTGACCCTGCCGGAATGTACCGGGGTTCCCGACATAGGCGTTCCGGTTGTAACCCGCATCCTGCAAGAGCGAAGTGTGATGCTTGTGTGTATGCATGCGTGCATGCATGCATGCATCCATCCATGCATGCACGTAGGTACACAGGCAGGCGGCAGGCAGGCAGGTAGGTCGGTGTGCATACGTATAGACAGTATACATGTACATACGTGTGTATCTCTGTCTGTATGCATGCATGCTTAGATGGACAGATGGACGGATGAATGGATGGATGGATGGATGGATGGACGGATGGCGGCTGGCTGGCTGGCTGTCTGGCTGGCTCGGGCGGCTGCAGGGGCGGATGGGTGATGGCACTGGTGGATCGGCGCATGGGCGGATGGGCGCGCGGGCGGATGGGTGGACGGCTGATGGGCGGATGAGCGGAAGAGTCCATGAGTGGATGGCTGGATGGGCGGATGGCCGCATGAGTCAATGAGTGTATGGGCGAATGGGCATGGCTGTATCGCTAAAATCAATTCCCTTATTCCAAGTCTTTTCGTTTTGAAAGGTTTTACACGCATTTCAAAAACAAAATATTATCGAAAATTAAGAAATATTTTGCAGCTAATAAAAACTCAACAAAAACAATAAGTAATCGATTCTGAAGCTCAAATTCCAAATGAATTAAAAGACCGCATACCAACTCTAAAATGAGTGGATGGGTGGATGGGTGGATGGATAAGCAGCAGATAGACGTCCACGTACAGGTGCGTGCCAACTAGTTCTACAAAGTCTTGATACGGCCATGTTGGTATGAGTATGCGTTGACTCAAACATACACTGAAGCGCGCGCTTACTCATTTATCGGTGAAACTCAAGGTGTGGCGAGTCCCACAAGAGCTCCCTGACTGACACAGCCGGACCCAACCCTGCAACAACCATCACAGCTCTAGATCCTCGGGCTTCAGGTAAGGTGGCTTCAGATTTTGCGCAGTGTAGTCTTTCGCTGGCTCTGGCTTTGAGAAACTAAGATCTTGCGGTTTCGAGTCTGTCTGGCTGCTTGGGGTCTTCGGTAATTCTTCGTGCGCACACCCGCCTTGAACCCCGAAACCCCTAAACCCTAAATCCCAGACCCGCAACCAAAGCCCTAAACTCTCAAACCCAGAAAACCGAAAGCCCTAAAACCCAGGTCTCGGTCCTTGTGGATGACTTCCGCAAAGTCACGCTGCGCCCGCTCCTCAAGTGTCCAACTGTCTTTGGTTTGGGTTAGGTTAGGGTTTGCGGCCTTGTGCGCAGGTGTTTAGGGCCTGTTGGGGTTTAGGGTGGCGCTTCGGGTTTTCTTGTGTTTTGAATTTCAGGTTTAATGCAAAACCTCCAACCCTAACGACTTGGCAAAGGACGCACAAGGAACATGCAATTTGAGGGCAGGATGAAGTGCTTTCCGGAATTGTTGGGATGCTGATCAAGTCTGACAACTCCAGCGGGGGCAACAATACTGATTTGGGCGCTTCAGGTCGTGATGACGAAGAGCAATCGATGGCTGGAGGGCTGGAAATGATGACTTCAAGGGCTTCGCAGTTAAGGACCAAGGGCTTAGGTCTTCAGCTTGTTCGGTGAATCATGAAATCATGAAGGCAATGAAAACTGCCATGCCCCAAGCCGCAAAACCTTCAACATCCCGTCGTCCTCTGCCCCAGAGGCTAGGTAGCAGTAGCCTCGTGATAAGAGGGCCTCTGCGAGCTTCAGAGTCTTGGGATTTGAAACTTTCGTTTTAGGATGTAGAGATGGCTGGTTCATGGTGAAACCCTGAGCCCTAATCCACTAACCCCAATAGTTGTAAATGCGACGCACGTCAGCACTAGGCCAAGCTCGGACATCCCCAAATGCCGAAAGTGTTTCCTAGCGCACAGGGATGCTCTCTGCCGAAACCCGTCTGCATGTATTGTAGGCGGTGTTCAGGGTCTAGAGTTTAGGGTCGTTTAGTCCTTGGCTGCCTTGGCTTTGCTGCTGGATGTATTGGATAGGGCTCGCATCCTGAAACTCTAGGTTCACGCACTCTGCACTCTAAACCCAAAGACCCTACAGCCCTGCATCGTGCGTCCGACATCGTCTGCAGCATCAGTGGCCGGGGTTATAACTCCGAAGGAGCCTCTTCAAGCCCTGCTGCTGGCCAGGGCCGAAGTTTCGAAATCGGTTCCGTCAGGGCAGGTAACTTACACGTAGCACCCGTGGCAGTCGCAGCAGACATGGCGGCAGCGGTGGTGAGGGGTAGAGATCGTCGTCAAAGACTTATGAACCAGCAGAAGCCTCAGTGGCAAAAGTCTTCTTGTCAGTTTTCGGAATATCGGCAAGCAAGATGCCAGCTCCCTTGCGGCTTATGGGCTTCGGCTTTGGCCTTGCTTCGGATTCTTTCATGCCAAACCCATGACGGCTTCCCACCCTTCCACGAAGTACCGGGGCAGAACTCTTTCTTCCTGCGCTCGCACTGCCCCGGGTTCCGAAACACCTGTCCGCTGGCAACACGTCGGAGTTCATCGAAGCAGGCGGAGTTTTAGGTCGACTTCTGCCCCAAAGCACCCAAGATCAACTCCTGCGCTTGGAAAGGCCAGCCGGGTCGGCGACTCCGGTGCGAAGTTTGAGATTAAAGCTCTCAGGCCCAAGCTGGGCATGGGCCCAAGGCCGTCGTCTACTTGCAGAAATCTCGCTTCAAATAAACAAATTGCCCACCACTTTGCGGTGCAGGGCCATCGGAACTGTGGAAGCCCGCCTCACCTCTACACTTTACAGTGCAGGCCAAACGCCACGAAACGAGCGCGCTGGGCTCTTAGCCGTAGCTGCGCCTTACTTCAGAAAAAGGCTTCAGAGTGCCTCTCGCGCTAGATGGCAAAAGATATCTGCGAAGCCTCCATCCTCAGCGCCGAGAGGGATAATATATATATATATATGGGCGCACCCCTATTTGGGGTCCCCTACGTTTTCGCTACATCATCTGACTGAGCTGTAACCACCAGACTAGGTTATAACCAGCCGATTAGGTTATAACCAGCCGACTAGGTTATAACCATTCGAATAATTTATAATCAGGTATACATTATCGATATTTCAGTTTTTTCCAACAAGCGTGCTGTAGTCATTAGTCTGGTTCAGTCATTCTTTATCGCGAACTAAATTTTGGAACGAAAAGTTTTCCATCTTTGTACTGTAATGCCGCAATCCCATCAAAGTCTCTGTTGTTGGGCGCATTGCTATGACGTTTTGGCAAACTGATAGCTTTCAATGACATATCCCTGTGCCCCTATGTGATTGCTTGTAGACACTGGTATATCCGGTAGGTATATTTGAGTGGTGCATTCCTTATTTCTGTATGACGGCTGCCCCAAGCCAAAATTGAAAACTTGCACACTACAAGCTTGGCAAACTTTGTACAGTGTTTTTCCTGGGGGACGACATGAAGCGTCGCTTCTTAGGCTTGGCACTGTTTCTATATGCTCAGTGATGAGGCCTGTGCTTTTTGTATCAGCATACCTTAACCATCACGTAAAGCTCACTGAAAACCATAAAGCTACATCTAGCTTGTCCGAATTTCTGTTTGTGTTCTTGTGAATATTTTCTGAAGGTCGAACAGAAGCCATTGTTCCCAATCCAGAACGTGCTCCTCGTTTTAGAAAAAGTGGTAAACACACACCGAATCACTCCTCGAAAGAGGTACATCCATGTAGTTGGAAATAGCATTGCAAGGAATTTTCTACGTACCGAGCGAGGAAACCTAACAGTTTGCAAGTTGCAAATCGCTCACCACACATATTCTTATCAGTTTTGTCTCATCGAAATCCTGCTTCCTTGGAACGATGTTTGAACATAACGTTGCAACCAGTTCGCCTATGTACGAAGTGATGAAACCTGACCACGCTGTAAGCTTTGATATACTATCTCTCCCTACAATGACGTCGTATCAGTCGTATCTCAACTTTTTTGTGTACCGTGATATTCCAATGTTGACAACACTTACTGACCTACTGTAATCCCGATAGAGACCCTTCATCTTCCGCATTTTGATTCCTGGGTCATTGACATGTTAGCGGCTATTCTCTCAATGTGTACATAGATCTCATAAGCCCGATGTACTGGAACGGACAGACCATTATGTAAAGTCCGCCATATAGCCTTTCCGCTAAAGTTGGGGAATGCGCATATGGCCCCCGGAATTATGTTTGTTACAAAGCACTGCATCATGCCTCAACAACCGAATACATGCCAATTACCTCGGACCTTCTTCTAGTCCTTGTTTAGTTTCATTACGGTTACATTTCCCCTGAAACACCGAAACTTTCGAACGTTTGGATCTAGGTCTAGGTGTTGATGAAGTAGCGGTGGCACAGATTTGCTTCGTAAGGTTTATATTGTGCAACAAACAATCAAGGCACCCCAATTTACAAACCACAACCCTGGTATGTAAGCCCCCCGGTGTTTCGACACAGTTTACCAATATTGCAGGTTCACCATCAAGTGTTGGGTTTGGGTTTTACTGCTTAGGGTTTGGCGCTAGGGTTTGGGGGAGACTTAGACTTAAACCATTATACCGGCTCGCTTGCGCGATACGACACGGAAGACTTAAACCATCAAACCAATAAGCCAATCCATTTGATCTATAGGGCACGGCGGGAGTCTTCAAAACTTGAACGTATTTTGCAGCCTGGTTATAACCTCTGTCCCCGGTTATAACCAGGACACCTGCGTAGTAGGCAGCCCTAGGCCCATCACTAAACCATTAAACCATTATCCTTTCCCCCAATGGAACCAAACCAATAAACCATTAAACCAATCCTTTTGCCCCATAGCACTAAACCATTAAACCAATCCCTTTACCCCATACCACCAAACCACTAAACCATTTAAACCATTAAACCAATCCTTTCCCCCAATGCACCTAAAACACTAAACCGTTAAACCATTAAACCAATCCCTTTACTTCATACCACTAAACCACTAAACCATTAAACCATTAAACCATTAAACCAATCCGTTTGCTCCATACCACTAGACCACTAAACCACTAAACCATTAAACCATTAAACCATTAAACCATTAAACCAATGCTTTCGGCCCATACAGGGATGTGTCTCTCTCTATAGGGGAAATGATTGGTTTAATGGTTTAATGGTTTAATGGTTTAGGTCCATTGGGGGAAATGATTGGTTTAATGGTTTATTGGTTTAATGGTTTAGGTCCATTGGGGGAAATGATTGGTTTAATGGTTTAATGGTTTATTGGTTTGGGTCCATTGGGGGAAAGGATTGGTTTAATGGTTTAATGGTTTATTGGTTTAGTGGTATGGAGCAAAAGGAATGGTTTAATGGTTTAATGGTTTAGTGGTTTGGGTGTGCCAAAACCCAGGGGACCCCATATAGGGGGGTACCCATATATATATATATATATATATATATATATATATAGATATAGATATAGATATATATATATATATATAGAGATATATACGGGCCTTAATCGCTAGAATAAGGTTTGAGGGGATATTTCGGTCAACTTTGGATATTTTCACAAGAAGCCCGAAGGACGACTGTTGGTGATCATGTGGGCTTCTAAAATGCCTTGTTACACGGTTTGGGGGTCTTTGTGGTGGCTTCCTAGATCCCGAGTGCCAGAGGCCTTCACAGGGTTTGTGCCTAAACCCCACACCCGAAATCAGGTGGGGTGCATGGACGAAACGGAAAGTCTCTGCCGATTCTGCGGCCTGGCAGCATGCTCACCAGATAGCGAATCTTCAAACTCATCCCAATTACCTCAGCTGCAGCACATGGACGGGCTCAGGGTCTTTTGTAGTGTAATGACGGAAACGCGGATGTTGAACCAGTTTCCTCGGCCCCGAAATCAACCAAGGACTCGAAACCCTACGTCCGAAACTCGCAAATAAAAAGTCCTCAAGCCTACAAATTCTCCAAATTCTCCGAACCCTTCAACTCCATGACCAGAGAGACGACACTGAAATTCCACCCCGAAGGTCCTCGAAAATCTGCTTGGCTGCATCACCCTTTGTGACGGGCCCGCGGAGGCTCATGAGACCAGTGACCAGCCTCAGGCACGGCACAAGGAATCACAAGAAATGGTGCATGAGAAGCCGAGAGCAGAGATGATGATGATGATGATGATGATGAAGTGGTGATGATGATCATCATGATGATGATGGTCATGCCAGAATATCTAGAATCTAGCCTCAGAGTTGGAGATGCAAGGTGGCGTGGTTGGGGGTTTGGGGTTCGATCCTTGGGTCCACTGCTTGCGCCATACACTCCAATCACGGAGATGTCAGCGAGAAAAAGAGCTTTGACAGATGGCACCATGGTGACTGCTACCACTCGCTATATGTTCCAATTCAGTGCGACTGGAGCCTCAATATCTGTGCTGTTCTACTACCGCGATGATGACCAAGCTTGCGCTACCACTCCAACAGCAACTGCTGCTGGTAGCTGCGCCTGCTGCTGCCACTGCACTGCTCCTACGGAAACGACAACGACGACGACTACTGCGTTTCTTCTTCTTGCGTAGAAGGGGAAAATGCTGGCCCTTGGCCCAAGCAGCACTGAAAGCTGAAGCCAAGCAGCTCGCGCACACTTAGCTCTCCTCCCGCATCTGCATCGAGCACATCAAACAATCCTACCTGGGCCGAAACGTCGATGCTGGCCTGCAACGGCGACAGCGACAAGATGGCAGCATTGCAGGCCTAGCCTTTCGAACACTGAGTGTATTGTCGTGCCGACTAAAGTGGGTTCATTGGCGAAGAACTACCTCGCAAAATAAGCACAAAACGCTCTCAGAACCGTATCAACGCAACTTACCACTATTACTATTTCGAGTAACTGCCTTAATCATGCCGATTATATCATGACTTACTAGTAATGTCTGACTATCAAGATCAATGACACTGGTATTGTGACTAGTATTGCGACCGGTACTCCTGAGTAACACTGCGTGTAGTACTTTCATTAGTACGATTACTATTGCCACGGTTATAACAAACAAGGACCCTCCAGTGTGACAAGTGACAACATATCATTCTTACTAGGATTCAAAAGTAATACTGCTTTTTTGTTACTAGCACGAGTGCTATCCCTACTATTCATATCAATGATATCACCAGATTTGTGTTACTATGATTGCTTCTATGATACTGGCCACTGAGATTACGATTACTATTGCTGTTACTGGTACTACTACTGTTTAATATTACTAACACTACCACTGCCGTTACCATTACCATTGCACTTGCCAATGTTTTTTCTAGTACTACTAATACTGTGAGTATGTGCATGTGACTCTACTTTTTCTATTACTTTTACTAGTACTGTTACTATTACTATTATTGGTACGATTATCATGTTTATTATTACTGTGATTACGAGTCTTGTCATTACTGTTCTTACCACTTACACGCCTAGTACGACTATTGTGTCCAGTATCATTTCCAGTTTGTTACGAATATAGTTGCTAGTATTGTTGCTGGCATTACTGTATTACCGCTACCACTACCACTACCACTACTACTGCTGCTGCTGCTGCTGCTGCTGCTACCACTACCACTACCACTACCACTACCACTACCACTACCACTACCACTACCACTACCACTACCACTACCACTACCACTACCACTACCACTACCACTACCACTACTACTACTACTACTACTACAACTACTACTACTACCACTACCACTACTACTGCTGATTTCAATGACTCCTACTTTTACCATGGATGTCGACGATACTGTTACTGTTGCAAGTGTCATGATTCTTGTTATTATGATTACTATTGTGCTTACTAGTGTTTGTTAGAGTAACTGTTAGAGGCCTCATCCAGCACGCGCACGAAATCTGGATCACGAAGCCACATGTCGAACTCATCCCTTGAGATGTTCCGACCACCGACCTTTCCAACATCGAGGAACTTCTCACAAAGAAGGTGTGGGGATGTTGTGGTGATATGCATCAATTTCTGCTGAGAGCATCAAAAAGTCGTCCTTGCAAGTCGTCAAACACTACCACACCGTACAGCCTGAGCTGTGCCAAGCGAGCTACATGAGCTAAGCGGCTTGCAAGACTTCGTCCAAACCTTCCGATCTTGTCTTGAGGTCAGGCGATAATCGGAAACTGCTCCTCTTCAAGCCCAACTTGCGAATGATTCTGTCCTGCATGGCAACGACGTCTGCGCCCACGTTCGCGACTGCGGTTAGAATTTAGGGTCCAGGGCCTAAACCCTAAACCCTAAAATCACGTATGTTCGTTGTGCTGATGCCACAATCAAGACTTTGCGCTGTGTGCCACACTGTCCGTCCTTGATCTTTGTTTCCATTCCCAAAGCAGTGTCGGCTATCTCAGTCTGCTTGCGAGCGAACTGGGAACTCATCACGTTCCTGAGTTTTCTGGAAGCTTGCCAACAAGCAGATGAGAAGAAGAATCCTGCATGCCGTGCACACCTGGAAAGATCCTGAACAACTGCCTGTGCCATAGCCCCAACTTTAAGCTGAACACCTAACGAATGTTTTCAGATGCTGTACAACAAGCGCGAACTATCAGTTCTTCTTGACATCTCACAGGCAATGACAGGGGTTGCAAAACCCCTCGGTAACAATCAAATGCAAACTCATTGGCAGGAAATGCCTAACAACAACGCAAGCGATGTTCTTTACAGCCGCTAAAACCTCAGTGCTTGCTTTCGCGTGGAGTACTATGGCACAGGTCAGACACAGTTTTAATACAACGTGGTTGCGAATCGCAAATTGCCCAATTCGGTCGAATGAACTGCGGCTGCAGGTATACAAGCTGGTGGCTGCACTACTACGCTTGGATCCTTGACCGAAACATACACTCCTTCAGCCTGGACACTACCGTCTGTGTCCTAAACTCAGAGCCATTAACACAATTTTCAGGATCGCTGTCGTAATCGTGGTTAGAAATACTGTCGACATCATGATTAACGTCGCCGTCGTCAGGACCACTCTATCATCATCGCGGCCAACAGTTGACGTCGTTACCTTTCAAATTGTCAGATTGAATGTGAGTATATTTTTGCTGCTGTCGCTGGTGGCATCATCGTATTCTTGTTAGCTCGTCGTCGTTGTCGGCGTAATAGTCGTAGGCGCAAAACAGGAGCAGCAGCAGGAGCAGTAATAGTAGCTAGTACTCGTCGTCGTCGCCATCCTCGTGGTAGTCGTCGTCGTAGTAGCAGTAGGAGAGGAGAAAGAATAGGAGGAGGAGGAGGAGGATGAGGAGGAGGAGGGGGGGTCGCAGAAATCATAGTTGCAGCATTATCAGCTGTATTCATGCTGATTTTGCTCCTGCGACCCTTGACTCTGAAGACGAAAGCAGTCTATCAATGCAGCACCAGCTTCTCGATAAAGACGGCCATTATTAAGTTGAACACCCCCACGGTCACCAACATGGTGACGAAGATGTAGCCGACCTCGAATGACAAGGTCTAAAGTTGCAGTCACTTGAAAGCCCGGCCCGGAGCTTACCTAGAGACTCCAATATCCCTTAATAAAGGAATATACCTTAAGTTACAATAGGATCCTTCATATTATTTAAGGAATATTCCTTACAGGCATATTGGAGATGCGATGGTGGATGATGGTACTCCTACGTGCCTTAGTCGTTGCATTTTGCGTTTTTGATGTTTCCCCCATCTGCACACACGCAACCACTGGGGTCGCTGCAAAGTCCTTGCATTTGCTGTTCCCACAAGAGCACACCCCCTCACACCGTCCCCCAAGAGTGAACAACTCATGTGAAAGTCCGCGTGCTGCCGTTCGTTTTTGCAGCCTTCTGCAAGTGCACACCCCCGCGGACAGGTGAAGAACTGACCCCGACATGCATGCACTTATACCTGCGCGCTGCGGTTCGTTGTTGTTTTTGCAACCTTTTGCAACCGCACACCTCCGGGGACAAGTGAAGAACGGATCCCGAGATGCATGCACGTATACCTGTGTGCTGCGGTTCGTTTTTGCAGCCTTCTGCAACTGCACACTTCCGGGGACAGGTGAAGAACGGACCCGACATGCATGCACTTATACCTGCGTGCTGCGGTTCGTTTTTGCAGCCTTCCGCAAGTGCACCCCTCCGGGGACAGGTGAAGAAGGGACCCTGACATGCACGCACTTATACCTGCATGCTGCGATTCGTTTTTGCAGCCTTCTGCAAGTGCTCACCTCCGGCGACAAGTGAAGAACGGATCCCGAGATGCATGCACTTATACCTGCCTGGCGCGGTTCGCTTATGCAGCCTTCTGCAAGTGCACACCTCCGGGAACAGGTGAAGAACGGATCCCGAGATGCATGTTTTTAGTTATGATGTTCTTTCGGGGGCCCAGGGCCTCCGTGCACTCCCAAACCCGCGTACCGAGCGTACATCTTCAAGGGGGCCCCGCGCGAACCCCAAGCCCACGTACTCCCACTAGGCTTGAGTCGCCCCAGCTTGCGGCACACGGCATGGGAGTGAAGTCACCCCAGGCGGCTTGATGTCAGCCCAACAACAGTTAAACTTCAGCCATTCCGCAAGCGCACACGCATTTTGGGAGTGTACCCGGCTTGCACCCTAAATGCCGCGTGCCCTGCGCACGGTGGGTTGAGAAGCCTCATTAATGGCCAGAATATCATGAGTAGATGCTAAAACCCCCTAGACGCTCGATTTCACAAGCATCCGCTCAAGACGCACAGCAAAATCACAGCACTTCAACACGAGCCATTCCCCAACTAAACGCTCGATTTCACAAGCACTGGCGCAAGACACACATCATTGGCATCACAGCGCACGACAACCAGCGCTTCCCCAGTTCCCCATGTAAACGTTCGATTTCACAAGCACGTGGGTGTGTTCAGCGCCGATCAGGCTGATGGAGACCCCCTGTGCATAGCAAGCTTATGTAACAACGAGACGGGTTATCCGGCCTGGGCATGCCAGGCCGGGCCCCGATTGCTTAACCCCATGTAGACACTCAATTCCACAAGCACCCGCCTGCTCCAGACACACATCAATGGCATCAGCAATGATCTTGGTTTTCGGGCAGAAACCTCTGGGACAGGACTTATGCCTGCGCGACGCTCGCGCGAGCTTACGCGAGCACCGCGCGACTTCCAACCCTACCCCTACCAAGTGGCTGCCAAAACCTGATGTCCGGCGCATCACAACATATCAAAACCAGCAATTCCCCATTGTAGACGCTCATCCACAAGCATCCGTTCGAGACACACATCCGTGGGCATCACGATGCATCACGACACATCAAAACCAATCATTCCACATGTAGACGCTCAATTCCACAACCACAAGCAGTGGAATCAAAAAAGCGCCCATTCCCCATGCACACGCTCGTTTCCACAGCACCCCCTCGAGATGAACGTCAATGGCATCACAACACAGCACATCAACACGAGCTATTCCCCATGTAGACGCTCGATTCCACAAGCACCCGCTCGAGACTTAAGGCCCGCACCCTGTAGCGTTGGAATCGCAAACAGCAAGTGCACACTGGCTGAAACATCTGGTCAGTTGACGTGTTTCAGCAGAATCCAACGGCACATTGGAAACGCAAGTCGATGCGATTTAACCAATGGACCCAGTAACAGCAGAAGAGTAATTCATGCATGAAAGATCCCGCAACCGTGTGGGCACTAGGCCCTGGGGCCACAAGCTCAAGCGAACTCAAGTACGAAAATGCATACCAATCCACACCTGCACCTGCCAAATCTAATGGATTTGCGTAAGTGCTTTGACAGCGGCTTTAGCCTTGATGTACAAAGTCTCAGGGCCATTTTGAGAGCGGTTCCTCATGTCGACGCCCAATGTCACCAGCACTCATAAGCATCAAAACCAGCCAACCCCCATGTAGACACTCGATTTCAAAAACAGGCGCTCAAGGAACACCTCAGACCTCAGTGGCATCGCAGCAAACAGCACATCAAAACCAGCCACTGGCCATGCAGACGCGCGATTTTGCAAGCAGCCGCTGAAGAAACACATCAGTGGCATCACAGCGAACAGCAAATCAAATGCAGCCATTCCCCGTGCAGACGCTCGATTTTGCAAGCAGCCGCTCAAGAAGCACATCAGTCGAATCACAGCAAACAGCAAATCAAAACCAACCGTTCCCCATGTAGACGCTCGATTTCCCAAGCACCGACTCCAGACACAAGTGGCATTACAACTTACATCCAAGCTCAAGGAAAGACCGCCACAACACTGGATCGCGCAGAAAGTAAACTGGACGGGACACAAGATATGATAGAAGTATGGAAAACTAACCCAAACCCTGCGGCACGTGGAGTTGGGACGACTTCGCCCCGGCAGGGACAACTTAAACCTACCGCTAGTACCGTTGGAATCGCAAACAGCAGCTGCACACTGGCTGAAGCATCTAGTTTAAATGCTTAAATGCATGTCCGAGGATCCCGATTGACACGCTTTACCAGAATCCCCAAGTGCACACTGGACCTGGGACGATTTAGGGCCTGGACCCTGCAGCAAACAAACACCGCAAATCATCATCTTGGAAGCCTTTCCCCATGTGCACACCGAAACGCAACGACCTCACAACAAAGCTTCCCCCGAAGGTCTGGCGCTGCCACGAACAAAACGCAACGACTGGGAGTAGTGCTGGTGGTGGCGGGGGTGAAGGGGGGGTGGCGGCGGCGGAGCCGGGGTCTCGGAGCAAAGCGATTTCTTTCCCTCCCACCCCGCACAAGCTTAAGCTTCAAGTGCATGGACCTGTGGAAAGCGTGTTTGTTTACAAGTGCTGAACAAGAAGGGCTGGCTGGGATTTCAGAGTTGATGGTTGATGTTGGAGTTGGAGATACAAACACACACGGACACATATCAAATCAAAAGACCAGCTGACACAGAATCTCAGAAGACACACAATCCCAAGTGTAACAACCGAATCGTGCATCAAACAATGCCCAGCCAACGTTGAGAACAGCAACCCCACTCAAACATCTTGGAACCGTGCAAAACCCTCTGAAAACAGCCTCATGCACAAACATGGGCCCCACAACTTCCGCTTCTTTACACATGCATATGTATATCGATGTGTCTCTACCCATAGCTGTATGCACATACCGATGTGTTTGAGACCCGGATGGTGAGGTGCACCTTTCCTGTTTGGCGTGCATGTGTGTGAAAATTGCATTTCCAGAATCTCAGAAGCCAGCAGCTCTAATGCAGATACGAGCTCGGTGCTTGTATTGTCTCCTTTCCAAAACAGAAGCCCCGCGCAGCGGATATTTTTCGAGTCGAATTGCAACACTACCTGAGATCTGCTCACTATTTTGTGGTTCCTCATTCTAATTGTAATTACTATAATGGGCCGGTCGATGTGGCGTTGGTAGTGTGTTTCAGGGTTTCAGCGGTGACTGACTCGAAACAGCTTCCAGTGGGATGGCCCCTCAATGGCGATTCTCTTGGGGGGAAGACCACACGGGGTAGTTTTAAGCTCTCCTGCCAGCTCTCCTTCGACTTGCCGTGCATCTGACCCTGGGCTGATAATATGGGCCCATGATACTACAGCTATAATACGCAACCCCCAAAACAGCACAGGTAATTCTGTAGGTCCCTATATTAAGAAGCCTTGATGGTAGTTGCTCTGAGAAGGCACCAGGATATTCACGGTTCCGAAACTGTGTGTTCAATTGCCAAGAAGTCTCACCCATAGAAGTCTTCTAGGATCTCCATATGCTCATTGCCAGATCGATGTATCCACTGCCTTCTTGGCCATGTCAGGCTGGCATCACTAAAACCCAAACCCCAACTCTGATTATAGTCATTATCCCTGATAGTAGTCCATCTCGCAAGCCTTATTCTAACGCTCATAGTAGTTCGTTTACTATCCCTCAGAATTAGCCCTTTTCGTAACCCTTATGGTAACCCTCGAGCCGAGGAGCAATGAACGGGCCCCCGTATGCTTCCCGGAGGCGCTCAGACAGTGGGGTCCCGTCGTAAGCGCTGCAGCCATCCGTGAAGCACCGGAAACCTCAGGTGCGAAGTTCCAAAGCTCCAAAGCCCATGGTAGCATCATTACTACAAGTATGCAGATTTTAGGTTTTAGGGGTAGAGTGAATCGTAGTATTCTTACTATTTCGAGCTCGGGGCTTTGGCGCAGGCTCCCCAAGTCACTGGGGGAGCAGCGTGGTCGCTAATCCCAGCTTCAAGCTGAGATTCTAGGAAGGCTGTCGAAGTCACGATCTCAGAGAAGAGGAGAAAGGGTTTAGGGTTCCTTGGGGGCGTTCTGGCTGCAGAGATGCAACAGGTGAACATTGCAGCTGCCACGGTCTCGAACTCCTCAAACTCCACGCCGGATTCTTGAGGTCCCTCTCCCACGAAGTTGCCTCAGGGTTCAGGGTATAGGGATCGGGAGGGTCATGGAACGTGGCCTTGAAATCTCTGCAGGCGAGAAACGCATTCCAATCCCGATGCTATAAACAAGCACCACCAGCAGGACGATGGCCCAGCAAATCACGCGCAATCCCGAGAAGACACCGAGTACGATCCTCAGAGCACACTGGACCTCCTCAATAAACAGCACAAGAAAGGCTTGGCTTAGGGTATCTTTCAAGGGCTCAGGATTTGAGGTTTCGGAATGGCTTTCTTGGCTGCCAAGTGTCACTATATTGTAATGTATTATGATGTGTCGTCGTGGTAGGAACAGTAGCAGTGAAGCTATCGAACTGAGCACCTGAATCCCGCGACGAAGACCTGAACCCAGAACTCCACAACACCTACAACCTTCGTCTTGAACTACGAAAAAGGTGGTCTGTCGCGATCCCCAGACACCAAAAAAAACACGCTCCACCGACAGCACTGAACCCTAGACTACCCTACACCTAAACCCATAACCCCTAAACCTTACACCCTAAATCCTTAAACCCCCCCAAACCTCACACCCCTTTTAAACCGCCAAAACCCCTAAACCCGACACCCTAAAGACATGGCTCAGCTTGAGCTCATGGAAGACCTGGAAGCGCAGCGCGCGGATCAGCCGGGCCAGGCGCGCCAGGCGGAAGATCTTCATCAAATTCAAGGAGGAGATGGCCTGATATCCAGGATTTAGGATTTAGGAAGTCATGAATGAATATGGATGTTTTGTGGCTTTCCGGTACAGACCTCTCTTGAAGGATCTGGAACTTACAAAGTTATAAGCGGAGGTCTCAGTGGAATAGGGTATTTACAAGCCTACTTACAAGTTACGTAACTAACACGACCTCGGATTCTCCAAGGTCGAGCTTCGGGGCTGTAAGCGATTGATGAGGGTCTGGGGCTGCAGGGCTTTAGAGTCAGAGTCTCGTGCTTAGGACTTTTTCAAGACCCTAAACCCTTAACCCCTAAATCCCAACCCTAAACCGTTAAGGCAGCGTTGAGGAACTCTTATGGAGTTCGACTTTCTGGGCTAGTTCTTGAGGCCGTACAGATTAGGGCTTTGCTGGTTTAGATTGCATTTTGGTATTCGGGTTGTAAAAGGAGGGACCCTTAATAAGGACCCCTAGGTGTATACCCTTAATAGAGCTATTATATACCCATCATATAGCCCATTATAGGGTAGGGTTGAGTTGAATGCTGCATGAACTACGGTACTTTCAGCGCCTCGGCATCGGAGCTATCACGGCCCTGTAGCAGCAGCATCGTAGCGACTGCTACATCCACCTCAATCAGGCCAGAAAGTAGGCAGCTGGAGATCTCGTGACGAGGCTTTAGAGGAGTGTCTGTTGGCTGTCTTTTCGTGGCTTGGGGCCACAAGGTTCAGGAACGTGCTTCAAAAGGCATGAGGTCAGCCTGAGTCTACGACAGTGCATCCTGCAACTGGGCGCCCGGCATACATGACAAGCAAGCAAGCAATGTCGAAGAGATTCCATGCACGCTCTGGGCCACACCAGTACCAGCGCCATCCATATATCCATACCTAAACACGTGGGGAGAAAATGTGCGTGGTCCGAGACGGTGAGTTCATGCCAGTGAAGCTATACTCTCATGCCTAAATATATCAGGGCCTGCATGACTAGTGACTGGTGATATGATCCCCTACTTGTACCCATTACACAGCAACACTAGGTGTCCCAAAAGCCCCTATTCTTAGCATTCATCACTGCCCCCAAAACTACAATGAAACCGCTACAGTTCCTTTAAGCCTTTCAAAACCTTATTCTGGTTACGAGGCCGCTGCGTTAAAGCTTGCGAGCAGCCTTGGCGAGAAATTCGAAGGTGTAGAAAGCCACCTCAGGGGGGTGAGGGCCTAAGAGTTTACGGTTTGGGGTTTATAGGGTTTGGGGTTTGTAGGGTTTGGGGTTTGCAGGGTTTTGGGTTTAGGTTTTCGGGGCTTTAGGGTCTCGGGGAAAGGTTTTGAGTGTAGCTCAGGATTGGTTGGGGTTCTCCTGCGGGCGTTTATGGATTAGGGCAAGAGCAACCTTGGTGTACGAACACTCCCGCCCGCAAGGCGTCTTCCTCAAAGATCTAGGGCTCAGGTTTTGGCACGAACCCAGAAAATCTCAAACTTCCCATACACCCTAAACTGCAGACATAACGTCCTTCTCCGCCCGAGAATTCTACGCCCTGACCATTCCAAAAGACGCCGATGTCGCTGAAACTCATCAGCTTCAGGACTTGCAGCAGAGGGGCGAAGACATATTCCAGCACCTGCCAGCCAATGTGACCACCTCAGATTCGGTGTTCAAGACTCCGCTACTAGCTAAGATCTTCTGCCCTAAACCCTAAACCCTAAATGCGCCATGTCACGATAGAGATCGAGGCTGATGCCAATGACGAGAGCATTGGCCACGATGACGATCGCAGGGACGATGTTCAACCAGGCAGCCCTCCGGTCAAACCTCGACTTGAAATCGAAGGTCTCTTTTTGGGGGTAGGGGCCTCCCTCAACTGTGCAAAACCGCTTAAGACCGTGTACATCAAACTAGGCCTTGCAAAAGCCTCGGAAAACCTTCTAGCAAAACCCTGTATAACCCTATGAGGCGGCCCGGGACTTCTCGAGCTCGGCTTCGGTTTTCCCACCGGTACAGGAGCTCGGCATTTGCATCTCTCGTCGTTTCCGGAGGGCTTCGGCTTCCTCGCGACCTGAAGCAAGGCTTGGGGCTTTAGGTGCTTCACGAGCCGGTTGGGGCTGTAAGGGATTAGGGTCGATGGTTTCTTTGGGGTTTTGGGGCTCTGGGCTGAGGGAGTTTAGGGGCTTGTGTAGGGTGTCGCAGATCTTGGGCTTTTAGTTGCTGTTCCTTTTCCACGTGCTGTCGGCAGACAAAAGCCTGCAGTTTTGAGTTTAAGCTTTTTGGGCGTGTAAAGGGTTTAGAAGCACATGGGTGGTTGTCAGAATTATGGTCCGTTTTTGGGTACCCTAAACATTAGGTGCCGTATTATAATAGGGACCCAAAAAGGGACCCTAATTTTGACAACCACCCACATGGTGCGCCTCAGCACCTTGGGGGCGACCCAACACGAGAGAGACCTTCTGCCTGCCCAGGCACATTGCACCACGTCCAAAACATTCTCTGACATCTCCAAGGCATCCGTAGTGCCCGTATCGATCTCTGCTATCACCATTTCCTCGTCTGGCGCAAGCGCTTGCAAAGCACGATACTTCACAATGCAGGAGCCGTAATTTTTGGAATGGTTTTTTCTGTTGACTTCTGACTCTGACATAAGAGGAACCCACACGGAGAGCATTACTAACTCGTTCTAATTATCCCTCCCCTATATCCGCACAATGCCAACTCTCAGTGTAGAGCTTTGGTTTAGCGAAGCATCGTCTTGCATCGGCTGCGATGTCTCGTTGCCAAGTTTGGCAACTTCTGTGCAAGCCAGGGCAGTAGGATCATCGCCATTACGGTCATATACCTCTGCAAGGACTAGCATCGGTTTAGGATTTTGGGCAGGCTCAGGTATTTAGGGGTTTAAAGGCTTGCTGTTTAAGGGTCGGGGGAAAGGATAGAACTGGGTGC